>PVIA01001148.1:0-310862 GCA_004024845.1 Tonatia bakeri | reverse complement strand
TATATTCTCCCCAAAGTCTGCATGCAAACTAAATTGTTCTTTTTTTTTTTTTTAGCTTATTTCCTATCTTAGGCAGGTAAAAGGAGCAAGCCAGCCAGGATAATAGAACCACCCAACTGAGTCCGACACAAACTGATGACCCAGAGAATAATGAACTAAATAAATGGCTGTTTTGAACACTAAATTTGGGGGTGATTATTATGTGACACAAGTTGTGGCTGGGCTATCTCATGTGTCCACAGTCAGCTATCAGTCTGTTGCTCAGTTGGTTGGCCTAGAGTCACTTCCTATTGCTTAAAAAAATTATATACCTGTATGCAGCTAACAATATAGCCTCAAAATATATAAAATGCCAATGCAGTTGGGTTAGAGAACACATTTAGAAGCAGGAGAATTGGAAAGGAGGATGTAATATAATCTCTATTTCTAGATGGCATTTATATGTATATATGAAAACAAAAAGTTCTAAGAGAACAGGAAGGTTTCAGATAGAACCTGTTCCATCAGCCTGGATCCTACAGTGATCAGGAAACAGCTTACTGGGGTGAACATGAAATTGATTGAGAAATGTCCTTTGTTGCAAGCCACTGAGATTTGGAGGTCTTCATTGTAGCGTTACCAAGCCTATTCCCAGTGATACAAACAGAGAGCGATGGATACTCTCAAATGTGACTCTTGGGAAAGAAAATTAGAAAACATCTTGGTATTTTTTTACTAAAATTGAAAATACAAATGCCCCAAACCAGCAATTTCACCTCTAAGCACATGCCCTGGAAACCTGTGTGCATGATCACCAGGGTACATACACATTCATGGGCAGTGTTCACAGTGGCATTTTTAAAACCCTGAAGTCATCAGCAACCTACATGCCCATTAGTAGTGAAATGGGTGAATATGCTGTGGTATATTAAACCAATGTGTACCACAGTGGAAATGAATGAATTAAGCTGGATTAAGATTCAGCAACATGGCTGAATCTTAAAAATATTTTTGAGAGAAAGGCAGAAAGATGCAGACAGTAGGATTCCATTCATGTAAGCTTCAAAAACAGGCAATAATAAATTATATTGTCATCCTTATGCGGTAAAACTAGAAAAAAAAAAGCAAAGATGCACTTACCATTGAAGCCAAGATGGCAATGTGGTGGAAACGGGGATGAGTTGCCCACGCTCCCTTCAGGAGTGAAAAACTTGTTCCTCCAGCTGCTGTGAGTGAAGCTGGAAGATGACCTTCCAAGGTCAGCCTTCATCAGAGATTTCCTCAATTGAAGAAAAACCCACATTCTTCCATTGGCAGATGTGATGCGGATCCTGGCAGGCAGGATCTGCGTGTGTTGTGGCTGCTATGAACAAATTCACACGGCCAACAGAACCCTGTGGAGAAAAATGGACAGCATGGCCACTCCCTGAGAGAAAGTGCACGAGAGGGCAAGAGGCCCTGGCCCTGCCTGGACAAACTTTTATTGCTTCTCTGGGTATATTACAGGGATGGTAGTTCTCATTTACTATGCACAGGTTCACTTCAGGGGAATACCTTTTACAGATAACAAAGGAAAGAATGCTGCTAATTACTTCAAAGAGAAGGATTTTGCAGACCAAGGGGAAAAGTGGTTGAACTGGTCACACTCCATACTTGGTAGGTTTAGCTCAGATTTTAGGAAGTTACAGTAAGCACTTGCTGCCTCAATTCAGGGTGAGGGAGTTTTAGCAAAAGGAAGTCTCATAGCAGTCTAGGTACAATGCAGGCCTGATTCCCCAGGGGAGAACCTCTTCATGGGCATGGTCCTGTGTGCCGACTTACTCCCCACTGGTTTCCCATGTAGGTGCTGAGCTACATTTCCATGCCATGTGAAATAGTTCCCTAGATAGATGTATCCAGTGACTGACCGATATTGAGTTATAAAGGTCCAGTCCCTCAGTTTGGGCCAACTCTTAAAGGATCCCAGATCCATTAGCTGAGACCTTGGTTGGAACTTGTCTCTTTGCCTAATTCAACTTTCTTGTCTTCCCTTCCACTAAGGTTAAGGCCATTCTCTTATAAATATCCTACATGAGAATCCGTTGTTTCAGAGAGTGCATTTGTGGTCCCCAGCCTGTTTCTTTTGCATAGGGAGGTACTTGGAACTGGGAAGCAGAACACGGATGCCAGTAACATTTTCTTCTTCTATCAGCATTGTATTTTCACAGGCACTTACTTCATATGCATTTGTTAAAGTGTACATTTATGTTTTACACAGTTGGTTTATGTTTTATGCATCACAGTAATCCAGAAATTCCTTAGAAGCACAAATCCAGGACATGTGCACTGATGTTATCTTCATAGGACCCCTGATTCAGGAAAGTAAAACATATTCTATGTTGGCATGAATTAACCTTCTTCTTTGGAAGTGGAAGAAGATTCTTCATTATGAATTTATGAATGGACATATTTCAAAAGCATAATTTTTCTTCATCAAAACATAGCAATTTCATCAGAATTTCTTCTGTTAGGAAAAGAAAAAACTCAGACTGAGTGCTGGTCTTGATTTCTTAATCACCTTCCTCAAGGGGAACTAAAGGGTGAAGTGAGAATGTTTAGCCTTATTTGAATCCCCTGGTCCTTTAGAGATATCTTAGTTTCAACTCTTAGAACTGAATAGGGGTTTAGAGAGGAACTTACAAAGACAGATGTAAGAAGTAATAGCTATCCATTCAAAAATATTTACTGAGCACTTATTGAGCTCTTATATGCTAAGAGCTCTTCTATTAGTTTGGGATATGTCAGTGAAGAATAAAGAAAAAATCCTTGCTCTCATCTGCTCACACAGTTTCTATTTTTTTGGTGTGTGGTAGAAGGACCTGAAATCTGCCCTCATAGCAAATATCCAGGATACAGTACAGTATTATTATTAATGAGAGTCATCATGCTGTACCTTATTCTCCATATTTATTCATCCTACATAACTGTGACTTTGTACCCTTTGAGTAGCATCTCCCCATTTTCCCTACCTCCTGCCCTTGGTAACCACCATTCTACTCTCTTTTACTAAATATTTGGCTTTTTTAGATCCACATATAAGTGAGATCATGCAAGATTTTTCTTTCCACATCAGGCGTATTTTACTAGTGTGATGTTTCTCCAGTTTCATCCATGGTGTTGAAAATGGCAGGATATTCATCTTTTTTAAGGCTGAATAATATTCCGTGTGTGTGTGTGTGTGTGTGTGTGTGTGTGTGTATGCACCATAATTTCTTTTTTCATTTATCTACTGATGGACTTAGGTCACTTACATATCTTGACCATTGTGGATAATGTTCAGTGAACATGGGAACACAGATTTTTTTTAATATACTAAGTTTAATTCTTTGGGATATATACCCAGAAGTAGGATGGCTGGATCATACAGTAGTTGTATTTTAATTTTTTTAGGAACTTTCATACTATTTTTCCATAATGAGTGTGCACGAGAGTTCCATTTTCTCTATATCCTCACCAACCAGTTGTTATCTCTTGCCTTTTTTATAAGAATCATCCTAACAGGCATGAGGTGATACCTCATTGTGGTTTTGATTTCCCTGGTGATTAGTTATGTTCAGCAACTTTTCATGTACTTTTTGTCCATTTGTATGTCTTCTTTGATAAAATGCCTATTCAGGTCCTTAGCTTGTTTTTCAGTATTTATTTATTTATTTATTTATTTATTGCTATGAGTTGTATGAGTTCCTTATACATTTTAGATATTAACTCCTTATTGGCTATAAGGTTTCAAAATATTTTCTCCCCTTTAATTTTGCTAATTATTTATTTTGCTGTGCAGAAGTCTTTTAGTTTGATGTAGTTTCTCTTGTTTATTTTTGTTTTGCTTTTTTTTGCCTGGGTTTTTGGTGTCATATTCCAAGAAAGCATTGTCAGACAGCAGGATGGCAGAGTGAGAGATACCAGCCTTCATCTCCCCACCAAAAAACAACTGGACAATTATTTATGAATTAAAGTAATCCCAGGAGGTCTTAAGAGTGTTGGAGGAGGTAATTGAGAAGATGTAGCTACCATTTGACCCTTTAAGAACTGGATCCTCCCCCTCTCCCCTGTACTTGGAATATAGGCTCTCCCCACAGTTCCCACAGTGGAAGTCATTTTCAAGGACATAGCCTTGAGGGAGCAATGTGCTGTTGAGACCATCTGGACACTGTACACAACTGCACCCAGTTGAGGTCTTTCTATAAACTCTTAAGATTGGGCAAACACTTAAGATAACAAGCCTTGTAAGTTCCCTGGCTTATTAAAACCATCACCTACCAACCTGGAGTGGTGGGCCTTGTTCTTCAGTCTCTCCTGCCCTCTGTGTACAGGGGACAGTTTGGGAACCAACAAAGATTCCCATTTAGAACCTCCAGTAACAGAGTGGAGTAAAAAGTGGAGAACAACTACACAGAAGAGATTGTGGGTGATTGCCTTAGCTGAGATGTCAGGAGTCTAGGAACAAACAAGAAGGGCAGGGACTATCAGAATCAGTTATGCCACAGGTGCCATCTGCTGCCATTTTCCTAGTGGCCTTTTCCACTGAGGTCCTCACAGTTTTCACAGCAAAAGACCTCATCATGTTTGTGGGCATGGACTCCAGCAGACGGCTCTACAGAGGGTATCAATAGCTTTTGCCACAGAGGTACCAGCAGCCGCAGCCACCAGGGATCCCCAGAAGGGGGACCCTCCAGAAGGAGCTGCTGTCATGCTGCCCTGGGAATAGGACTTCCAACCCCCCTAACCCCATGCATGCCCCGGATCCCAGAGCTGTGGCTTCTCCACATGTGCCTGCGCTTCAGATCCTGGCACTGTGTGCACCTGCATTCCAGATGCTGGCCCCATAGTTGCTCTGAATCATGAAGAAATAGAAAATCTTAACAGATAAATAAGGAGTAAGAAGATTGAACTAGTAATCAAAAATCTCCTAACAAAGAAAAGTCCACGTCTTGTGTTGGTCTCAGCTTATCAACAGCCATCTAGAAATGCCTGGGGGCACCCACCTGGGCCAGGACTACTGTGCCAAGCATCCCCCCAACCTCGACACAGGCATTTATCTGAGTGGAGCCAATGTTGTGGCTGGACTGGCCCTTGTGGTTCTTATTATGAAGGACCTCCTTATTATGCAAGAAAGACCTCAGCAATGGCTATCGGAGAATTTGGAAAAATAAACAAATGTTTTCCTCCCAAGTCCTGGAGGCACATAGTGTGCCTGGGGCTACACAGTGAGGTTAGGGGGGTGGGGGAGTGGAGGGACCCTGTGGTTCAGCCTTTATTGGGGTTGAAGGCAGGGTGACAAAGGTTTCATGGGTTAACTCTCTATTGGTGAATTTAAAACCTAAGAGTGGGATTTAAATCACAAGGTGGAAAATGCAGGGTCACTCAAATGGTCAGTTATCTAGGTCACCCAGGGTTTTGCAAAAAGGACACTTTATGAGTGAGGCAGCCTCACTTTTATCTAGTTATACTGCTGGCAGTGTGTTTATCTGAGATGAGTGTAGATGGATGTCTTTGATGTGAACGCCTCAGAAATGAAAAGCTTAAAGTCAGGCCCTTATATTACAATCAAAAAGCTAATTGTCAGCACCACACTATAGAGATGTCTTCAGTGATGAATTCATTTGAAGAATTCATTTAAACATTTAAAGAACTAACACAATCTGTCTTAACCTCTTCCAAAAACTTGATGAGGAGGGAACAATTCCAAATGCAATTAAATCATTTTCTGAGGCCAGCATTACCCTGTTACCAAAGGACACTAAAGAAAAGAAAACTACAGACCATAGCCCTGATAAATATAGAGGTAAAAATCTTCAACACAATGCTAGCAAACTAAATTTAGTGTCAATGAAATGGATCATATACCATGATCAGGTGGAATTTATCCCTGGGATGCAAGGATGATTCAAAATAAGCAAATCAATCAATATGATACACCACATTAATAGAATGAAGGATAAAAAAAATCATATGATCATCTCAATAGATGAAGAAAAGCATTTGATAAAATTTCACACCCTTGCATGATAAATACTCTCAACAAATTGGGTACAGAAGGAACGTACATCAAGATACTAAGGCCACAGTTAACATAATACTCAACAGTGAAAGGCTGACAGCTTTTCTGCTAAGATCAAGAAAAAGGCATGAATACTCAATCTCTCCGCTCCTTTTCAACACAGTACTGGAAATTCTGGCCACAGCAATTAGATTAATCAATCAATCAATGGTATCCAAATCAGAGAGGAAGAAGTAAAAATGTCACTGTTTGCAGATGACATGATCTCATATACAGAAAACCCTGAAAACTGTTAGAACTAATAAATAAATGCAGTAAAAAAGCTGTAGGATGCAGAGTCAACATATAGAAATCAATTGCATTCTATTCACCAACAACAAGTTGTTTGAAAGAGAAATTTAGGCAGTAATCCCATTTACAGTAGCATCAAAAAGAATAAAATACTTAGGAATAAATTTAGCCAAGGAGGGGAAAGACCTGTGCACTGAAAATTGGTAAGAACTGATGAAAGAAATAAAGGATGACACAAATAAACAGCAACATATCACATATTCTTGGATTGGAAGACCTTAATCTACTTAACTAGTCTTCTGTGGACAGATGAATTGGTAATTTCCAGTTTTTCATCAGCACATAAAAGTTTAAGACATATTAAAGATACTATTAAATGGGCACTTACCAAACAGATGGACACCAGCAGAGGGCCATACCAGTACACAGTGGTTGAATATCAGCTTTGATAGCATTGTGTCTTGTTCAATGTTGATAAATAAATTTACTGCTATCAGTGAGACTACTGCAGAATTTTAAAATTTGATGGCTCTTGCCAAATAGCCCTTCAAATGGTGTCACTGATTTAAACCCCCACCTGTAGTATGAAAGGGTCCTCTTGCTCATACATGTATCAGCACTGGTTTTGTCAAATTTCAAAATTTTTGACAAATCTGATATATTAAAAATGGTAACTTGTTTTTGGTAGTTCTTTAATTATAAATAGAAGGATCACCTTTTTGGGAGGTCTATTTTGGTTTCTTTTAAAAAATATGTAAACTGTTTATATTCTTTAAGTCAATTTTCTACTGAATTGATTATCTTTTTCTTAATAATTTTAGGATCTCACTGCAAATAAAGAAAATTTTTTGTCATGTGTGTAGTTTCTCAGTTTTCCATTAGATTTTAGACAGAGAGAGGGGGTGGAGGGATGGAGAAAGAGAGAGGTTTCAAATTTTATGTAGTCAATTTACCAATCATGTCCTTCATGGATTCTCTCTTTTTCTGTATACTTTTTGTGTCTTTTCTCCTGTATTTAAAAAATTACAAAACCCCAAACTTATGTGAATGATATTTGCAACTATTATTTCCCTTAACAGCAAGGGATCCATTCCAATCTGTACCTCCCCAGGAGTCTTTGGCAGTGGGAAGAGAGCCTCCCAGCTGAAGACATGACTAACAAGCACACCAAACTCTATTCCTTGCATTTTTTTCCTCTTGTTATTTTTATTTTTTATTGTTGTTCAAGTACAGTTTTCTGCCTTTTCCCTCCACCCCTCACCACCATCCCAGCACTCCTCACCTCCCTCCCCTGTTTCCACCCCCCTTGTTATTGTCCATATGTCCTTTATAATTGCTCCTGTAAACCCTTCACCCTTTTCCCCCATTATCTCCTCCCCTCACCCCTCTGGTCACTATCAGCCTGTTCTCAATTTCAATGTCTTTGGCTATACTTCGTTTGCTTGTTAGTTTTGTTGATTAGGTTCCTGTTAATGATGAGATCATGTGGTATTTGTCTTTCACTGCCTGGCTTATTTCACTTAGCATAATGCTCTCCAGTTCCATCCATGCTGTCACAAGGGTAGGAGCTCCTTCTTTCTTTCTGCTGCATAGAATTCCATTGTGTAACTGTACCATAGTTTTTTGGTCCATTCATTTACTGATGGGTACTTAGGTTGCTTCCAGCACTTGGCCATGAACATTGGGGTGCATAGAACATAAAGGAAAGAATAAACAATGGGATCTCATCAAAATAAAAATCTTCTGCATAGCTAAACAAAACAGCATTAAAATGAAAAGAGAACCAACTGTATGGGAAAACATATTTGCCAATGATACCTTGGACAAGAGTTTGATCTCCAAAATATATAAAAAACTCACATGACTCCACTCTAAGAAGATAAGCAACCCAATTTAAAAATGGGCAAAGGACTTGAACAGACACTTCTCCAAGGGGGACATACAGAGGGCCCAGAGACATATGAAAAGATGCTCAGTATTACTAGCCATCAGAGAGATGCAAATTAAAACCACAATGAGATACCACTTCACACCAGTCTGAATGGCCATCATAAACAAAGCAACAATCAACAAATGTTGGAGAGGTTGTGGAGAAAAGGGAACCCTAGTGCACTGTTGGTGGGAATGCATACTGGTGCAGCCACTGTGGAAAATAGAATAGAATTTCCTCAGAAAACTAAAAATGGACCTGCCTTTTGACCCAGCAATTCCACTGCTAGGATTATATCCTAAGAACCCTGAAACACCAATCCAAAAGAACCTATGTCCCTTGAGTTTTGACTTCCCTTCTTCCCATCTCTTTTCCTCACTGCCACTGCCACATTGTCTCTTTGGGTTTCCACTTTGTCAAACCTACTCTACTATGCAGCCTGAGAAGCTGAAAGCTCATTTTCCCAGACTTGCATGTAGCCAGGGAGACCACACACCTCAGTTATGGCTGATGAAAAGTGTGTGGGACCCTGCTGGTGCTGCCTCTTCAGCTTCCTTACTTTTTTCACCTAGAATGTGAATGTGATGCAGAAGCCTTGGCTAAGGATAAAAACGTTGCAAAATTGGGAAAAGGCTGGATTCTTCATGGTATAGTCCTTAGCTCTAACTGCCCTGGACTGTCTATCCTGGACTTCTTGTCATGTGAGACAAATTCCTTGTTTGTTTGAGCTATTGTTTATCAGACTTTCTGGAACCAACAACCAAACAAGACTCTAACTGATACATAGGCATTCAAAACTCTTTCTTTAAATCTCTAGCTCAAGTGTAAACAAGTCCCTCATCTTTTATACTTTAGTCAAGACTCTTGGATATAAGTGTCAGAAGTAAAACTCAGAACAATTAGTAAAGACAATAAAAATAATTAAATTGGCTCATATATCCCTTTGAAGGAGTGGATACAGCTGGGTTTCTGGAACCAGAGATTCAAACACAACTAAGCTCCGTATTTCTAACTTTAAGACTATTTCCTTTTGTGGATCAGTTCCAGTTTTTTAGGCCAGTTCTTCCTAGGAGCCTTGAATCATCATCCCAACAATTCCTTGGTCACATCTTACCTGCTGAACTACCAGAAAATAAAGATCATCTTTCTGTTTTGTGATATTGGCACACTCGCCACAGAGTTCTGGGGACTTCCTCACTCTCAGGTCTCCTTCATTTGGTGGGTGCCATCCATGGTCTACTACTAGGAAACCTGTTCTTTGATACTCTGTCTCTAAGTAATCAAAATCAGAGTCTCCCTGCATGCTATAATACTTTGGTAGGCTCTTCTCAGTCAGGATTTCCTGTCAGAAAGACTTTTACTCTCTAGTTGACATAGATAAGAGGGTAGCTTTTATTCTGAAATATTATCAGCATATTTTAATAAAATATAAACCTCCCTATAACTATAACTGCATATATAACAAATAGGAGGAAAGGAGAAAAGCATGTTGTTTTTCCATAGTCCCCCGCCACCAGGCTCCTGCTCCACATCATGTGAGAAAGTATTTTTCTAGAAAAGCACAAAAGAAATCTCAAACCATTTGCCATAAATTAACTAAGGCTCAAGGGGACTGACTGGCAAGAGTTATATGAGTCACAGTTTGGTTTTTGGACTGAAGTTGGATTCAGGATGACAAAAAAGTGGTTGGATTTTAAGGATTTCTTCAGCATTGATATATACAGAATGAAGCCCAAGTAGAAAGACAGAAAGAAATGCTTCACTACAAATTAATTATAATTTATGAAATAAGTAGATTTATGCAAAAGGAGTTGATGCAAGGGAACTTCCAGTTAAGATTAGCAGAATTGAGATAAACCAACCACATATTTTTCTCTGGAACAAAAGAAAGCCAGAAAAGAGATTAGAAGAAAAACAAAAATCCCAAATAACAATCAATAAAGAATAGTTGTTGAATGCAGTGAAATGTAGATAATTCTATTTTTAATTGCCACCTGTTGATTCCTCACCACTCCTGGAAGGTCACCATATTGATGCTGAATTTAGTGTGGACACGTGATCTGCATCGCATACTGCAGCCCAGAACTCTTGGGCCCAAGCAGTGAATCCTCTTGCCTCAGCCTCCCAAGTGGCTAGGACTATAGGTGTGTGCCACTGTGCCTGGCTTAAAAGTTTAACTAAGGACAAGCATTGCCATGTTTGGTCATATTCCATTGGCCAATATATGTCACAAGGTAAGCCCAAAATAAATTGAGTGGGAAAAATATACTTTTTTTACACTGAACTTGGAAGGTGTGGAAAAAAGAAGGAAAAATAATGAACAAGTATTACATTGCACCATTGCAAAGAAGGTCTCCCAAAAGAGATGTTATCTGAATTCTACATTAAAGAAAAAATGCTCATAGAATAGCAGAATGGAGGGACTAAGCCTTTTAGGCAGGGAAAACAATGTAAGTGAAGGTACAGTTATTGAATTCTTCATAGCATGTTCAGAAAATAATTAGGAGACGAGGTTAGCTGAACCAGAATATTCACATTTATAAAAAGTAGAAGTCTGAAAGTAGTATGGACTACATTGCATAGCTAGTTACACAAAGCACTACTAAACACTGAGTGGTGTTAAATTACGTAGGCAATGAAAGTCTATGGGAGATTTTTGAGAAAGAGAATAGCATATGCAAAGCAGTATTTCTGAGGGTTAACCTTGAGTTAGACCACAGGACATAATGACCAAAAAAGATACTGGAGGCAGTGAACACAAAAAGAACCAACTGTTGTAGAGATTTAGGGGATGAGAGCCTGGAGCAGATGTTTAGAAAATGGAAGTAAAATTCCCAATATTTCAAAGAAGAGATTGATATGATCTTTTATAAAGTATGTCTTTTGTGTCACAGTAACTGAAACCTTTTTTAGACTAACTTATGAGAGAAGGGATATCCTTGTAAGGATTTGGAGATATCTTACAGACTCCAGGTGAGGACAGGAGCTAGGTCTTAGAAACAACTGTGACCAAGTTCTGAACTCCATCACTTATTTCCTCCATTTCTTATTTCTTCTCCTCTGTCAGTGTTTGTTAATTCTCATTTTTCCTTTCTCTTTTCAGTCAGGATTCCTCAACTTCTACCACCCATACAATAGAAAGTTAGTGAGAGTTCCTGAGTTTCAGCCTAGGCACCCAGAAAAAGAGTGTTCCAAGTTCCTATTCCCCATGGCTAAATCATGACTGAGACCATTGCTTGGGTCAGGTTTCCACCTCTGGGCCAATGAACAGGGGACAGGAGACAGATCTTCTTGAGTAAATATTGCAACTCCAATAGTAGCCATGTGGGTGGAGGCAGGAGGGCAGTCAAAAATGGGTGACAGACAGACAGTATGAGTGGGCTCTGTGCTTGGTGACAGCTTATCTTTTTAGGAAATGGAGGATAGCTCAATGAAAAATGACTTTAAGTTTTGAGTCTGGGAGAAAACTGGTAGCACTGAGAGGGATACAGAGTCTTGTAGTAATTCTGGGCTTTGGAGAAAGATTCTAATCTTGCTTGTGGAAATGTCAATATCGAGATGCTTATGGAATATCCAGACAGAGTTGTCCAGCAGACAGTGAGAGTGGTCTGGGCAGAAGAATCCTGGATTGTGGTGTTAAGGTTTTCATGGTCACATGTGGGAGATCAAGCCATGAGGATGGATGAGCACACAGCAGAAGCAGAGCAGAAGATCAAGGAATCAACTTTGATGCAGGTACAGCTAGGAGGCTGGAGGAGGATACAGAATCAAAGAGGAAATGCAATTAACTGTTCCAGGTGTAGTACGAACACCTGGAGTGTCTGGTCTCCCCCAAAACAAAGGAGGAAACTTTCACTGTTGAGGTCATCAGAACCTAAGACAACAAGGACTTCTGGCCAAGATGGAGGCATAGGTAGACACACTGTGTCTCCTTGCACAACCAAGATAGGGACAACAATAATTTAGAAATAGAAAAACAACCAGAAGTGACAGAAAATTGAATTGCATGGAAGCCGGACAACCAAGAAGTTAAAATAGACACATTCATCCAGACCGGTAGGAGGGGCAGAGTCTGGTAGCCAGGTGCGGGTGATGGTGTGGAGAGCAGAGAGAACTGAGACCGGGCACGTAAGGCATCCAGGGCACACAAGACCGCAGCGGGCGGACCCTGAGCATGCAAGCGGCAGCTGGCAGACCCCAGCCGAGGGGTGGCAACCAGCAGACCCAGTGAGGTGGCGATTCTGAAGCAAGGCACCGTGTGCAACCCAGGATCACAGCCCCAGGAAATAGAGCCTTGGGGCACTGATTGAAAACACCTGTGGGGGTTGAGGTGCAGGGAGAGACTCCCAGACTCACAGGAGAAGTCACTGGAAAGTCCCACGGGGTGCACAAGCCCACCCACATGGGAATTGGCACCAGAGGGGCCCAGTTTGCTCAGGGGAAGCAGCAGAAGGGACTGAGGTCCCACGGAGAGCAAAGCAAGCACCATTGTTCCCTCTCAGACCCTGCCCTCACATACAACATCACAACCCAGCGACGGGGGTGGGGTGGGGGTGCACCCCACCCTGGTGAACAACTAAGGCTCCGCCCCTCATATGTAACAGGTGCGACCAGACCAAAGGAAAAAAAAAGATGCCTCAAACAGAAGAACAAATGAAAGCTCCAGAACTAATACTTTTAAATGACTGATAGCCAACCTATCAGATGCACAGTTCAAAACACTGGTGATCAGGATGCTCACAGAATTGGTTGACTCTGGTGGCAAATTAGATGGAAAAATGAAGGCTACAATAAGTGAAATGAAGGAAAATGCACAGGGAACCAATAGTGATGGAAAGAAAGCTGGGTCTCACATCAATGGTGTGGACCAAAAGGAAGAAAACAACATACAATCAGAAAAGAATGAACAAATAAGAGTTCAAAAAAATGAGGAGAGGCTTAGGAACCTCCAAGACATCTTTAAATGTTCCAACATCCGAATTATAGGGGTACCAGAAGGAGAAGAGGAAGAGTAACAAGTGGAAAGCTTATTTGAACAAATAATAAAGGAGAACTTCCCATTCTGGCAAAGGAAATAGAATTCCAGAAAGTCCAGAAAGCTCAGAGACTCCCAAAGAAGTTGGACCCAAGGAGGAACACACCAAGGCACATCATAATTACATTAGCTAAGGTAAACATGAAGGAGAAAAGCCTAGAAGCAGCAAGAGATAAGAAGACAGTAACCTACAAACGAGTTCCCATCAGACTGTCAGCTGATTTCTCAAGAGACCTTACAGGCAAGAAAAGGCTGGAAAGAAGGATTCCAAGTCCTGAAAGGCAAGGACCTACATCCAAGATTGCTCTATTCAGCAAAGCTTTCATTTAGAATGGAAGGGCAGATAAAGTGCTTCTCAGATAAGGTCAAGTGAAAGGAGTTCATCACCAAGCCCTTATTTTATGAAATGTTAAAGGGACTTGTCTAAGAAAAAGAAGATAAAAAACATGCACAGTAAAATGACAGTAAACTCACAATTATTAACAACCATACCTAAAACAAAAACAAAAACAAACTAAGCAAACAAGTAGAACAGGAACAGAACCACAGAAATGGAGATCACATGGAGGGTTAGCAACAGGGGAGTGGGAGGAGGAAAGAAGGGGAAAAGGTATGGAGAATAAGTAGCATAGATGGTGGTAGAAAATAGACAGAGGGAGGGTAAGAATAGTGTAGAAATGTAGAAGCTAAAGAACTTATGACACATGGACATGAACTAAAAGGGGAGAATGTGGGTGGGAGAGGTTGTGCAGGATGGAGGGGAATGAAGGGGGGGTAATGGGACAAATGTAATAGCATAATCAATAAAATATATTTTGAAAAAGAACCAAAGACAACATAAACATTCACAAGAATGAGGTCTGAGATTTAGCAGTTTAAGTAAAGTAAGTAAAGTAGTAAAGTCCTTGTTTTAGTTAGTATGTCCTCAGCAGGAAGATATAGAAAACTCTGACCTAGCTGGATGATTCAATAATATTTATTTTCTCAGATAACAGAAAGTTCTGGAAAGGGCAGCCATAGCTTCTCAATGATGTCATCAAAGTCCCAGGTTGTTTCCATTACTCTGCTGTGTCATCCTCAAGCTAATCACAAGATAGCTGCTGTAGCACCAAGCATCTTATTTGAATATGATAATGTCCAAAGAAGGAAGGAGAGAAAACATTTAGACTTCCCTATGTGTGATTGGCAAGAAGGTCACATGACTGCTGGCAAGAAGAATAGGACATGATTGAATTCAACTAAACTGGGTATAGGGTAAATTTCCCTAATGTTACACAGAGAGAATAGACACCTGATCAAAAAACTTGGACACTGTTGATGAAGAAGAATGGTATAATGGATTTCAAGTAGGAAACTATATCATCTACTATTATCCTCTACAATGTTCTGTGGAAATTGACAGCCAAAGAGCATTGCGGGGGTTAAGAGACTGGTATGAAATATATTTGTGGTCAATAAATATTTGTTATATTTATTACACAAAATGGAATAAATACAATGCTTGTTGCATGACAGTGAAGGCCTATGGGAGTTAGGCAGCATTGCTCAGAAGACCAGATCAGCAACATTTTAAGATATGGAATGATAGTCAAGCCATTTGTACACACAGGAATCATGGTCATTGAAGTTTCTGAAACTAGTGTGGGGAAAATTCCAGAGCAATGGAGTTTTCCCTACTGTCCATAAAATTATATCTTGTTTGTTCGGTAAGGAGGGCTAGATAACAACTCTATTTGTCTTGATTGATGATTTAACTTAGTCTGTTATTTTACTAATTAGAAACCAGAAGATTCCTGAAAACTGCAAGCACCATGTGGCAAGAAAGCAAATAAGTTACCTGACTATTGAACATCACATAATCATGATGAGCGAGCATTTTCTAACATGTAGCTTTCCTCTGCAGAGATGTTATCGGCACAGCTAAAATGACCTTGAGTTTCTCACTGCATGGTCACTGTGTAAGTAGAATCAGGTGTCCTTTTCTTTAAGGAAACCTTCTTATTTTGTGGGAGTGGTAGTCAAGATGTACCTGCCCTGCAGAGAATTTTGTTCTCTAGTCAGTAGTGTAAAATAGTATTCCAGAATTGTCTTCCTGGGGTGTTGAAAATTAAATTAAATTCAAGAGGACTTCACTGTTTGGAAATGTAAAATATGAACCTTGACCTTGAAGAAGATACATTTTCTTCCTATGTATAAATTCCCACGTTTCTTGTGTAGGGATATGGGTAACAGTCTTAGGAATTTCAGATGGTAAGGGTATAAATTTCATTTGTGTTATATTTATTACATAAAACTTTGGGAAGCATTTGGAGTCCTTCTGTAAAATCCCTTTTAATCACAACAGCAACAACAAAAAGGCCCTAATCATTGGACTGAAAACATCTTGCAGACTTACGTGATGGCCAGAACACCAAGATTCATTTACTTGTACACACGTCCCCTTTTAATTGTTCCTCCCTTCAATCAGTTCCATTATTATTATTTTTTTTTTTAGAGAACTTATGCAGCAAAGGGCAGAAATTCCAAGTGTATGCAGCTGGAATAATCACAGTGAGCACCAACTCAGGATACCCTGCCAATGTATGATTTGGTACTTGAATATTTACTAACATTGAGGATTTGAAACATTCTTCAGAGACATGTTTATAGAATTATCAAGCTTATGCTTGCCAGATGTTTGGTGGTTCAGTAATGAATAATTAAGAATTCAAATATGTAAACACAAATTTGAGTTAGTGAATCAGACATGAAGTTTACCAAGAGAATAAAGTAAAATGAACAGAAAAGAACCCAAAACATTTGCCATGTCTTTTATCCTTGATTTTCCTTAGGTCTGGTTTGGTTTCCTGAGATTCTTGCCATCCAGACCAGTGTTTATTTCAGAGGTGGCAATAATAATAAAAACTCGGCACATTTTCAAGGGTAGAAGTGTCAGTTATGGGATTCACTAATGGAAGCCATTTCAAGATGGCGGAATGAGCTTGTGCTGCAATATCTTTTACATAAAAGCCCTTATATAATGATAGAATACTAAATAAATAAATCAACAGATAAATGCATACATATGCAAATAGAAATGGAAACTATTGAAGGACCAGAGGCTGTGAAAGTTTTTTTACCTTTATTTTTTAAAATTTTATTTTAATCGTTGTTGTAGTACAATTTTCTATCTTTTACTCCCATCCCAGCCCACCCACCCTGCCCTCCCCTCCTCCCTCCCATTTCCACCATCCCTAGTTTTTTATCCATTGAAAGTTTTCCTAAAGACAGAAATGAGATATTCCTAAGTTAAGGAAGAAAGCCACAGCCCAGCTGATTTGTGGGAAAATATTGGAATATATTGGGAAAGACTGATCCATGCTTAGGGAGTCAGTGAGTAGAAGCTATAAGCAGAAAAAGGCTCAAGAATAAATGATAGGGTGATGAGGTGGGTGATAGGGGTAAACATAGGGAGAAATATGCCTGTGATTCTTCTGTTTTGGGCCAGGCAACAACAAAGGGGAGTCTCACTGCTCTAGGTAGAAGCGGAGTATGGAAGCTTATATTTCAGAAACAACGTCCTTAGTCATGGTGATTACAAAAGCTCTTAGAAGATCAGCCCCTGAAGAATGACATAGAGGAATGCTCCAGTGTGGTGGACCAGTAAAGGCAGCAACTCCTGCTTATTCTTCCCCTGTAAGTGGACAACAAAGCAGGGCATCTCAACTGCAAAGATGACCATACAACCAAAAGTTACCAAACATTTAAAAAAATGCAATATATTTTAGGAGAAATGAAACTCAATGAAAGGAAGAATTTACTCTGATGGAAATGAAGTCATTAGAGAAATAAGGAGTCATGTAGGCTTTGTTCAGACTCTGATTCTGTGCAATTCCCCCAGCAACCCCTTTTTTGTCTTCAGACTAACTTTTGTCATATAAGCAAAATGATAGCAGAAATTTCAGGCCTCATATCTATACACCACACCATATAGAGCAAGAGAATATTTGTACTCCAAAATTTCCAGCAGACACCACAGAGAGGCAAACTGCCTGGACCACTTGTGAACCAATTAATATATTCAGAGGAATATCAGACACTGATTGAATTAATCCAGGATAACCTGAATCAATATGGTGACAAAGGAGAGATCATACTCTAAACCAATCAAGGCTTCTTCCTGGACTTAGAGGAGAGGTCAGTTTCATCCAAATCTTCTAACTGCTACACAGTGAGGAAGAATAGATGTTGGGGGGACAACGAAAATGTCACTACAATGACAAAAGCAATCTTGATGAATTCTAAAATGCTCATATCAAACAGGACAAGATGAACAATTCCATTTTATAAAACTATGAAATATACATAAAAAAGGGGAAAACATTTATGTGTAATGCAGGATACAAAGGAATTTTAAATGGAAGTTAAAAAGTATTTAGAAGGAGGGGATGATGGGGAAGGGGGAAGAGATTTCAGGAACAGCTATAAAGGACACATGGACATAATCAAGGAGGGGTGGAATCAGGGGAGGGAGGGGGAGATGGCTGGGGTGGGGGGAAAATGCAGACAACTGTACTTGAACAACAATAAAATTTTTAAAAAATGCATGAAAATAAGAAGACTGCACAAAAAGCTTTGTGGTTGCAACTGAAGCAGTGGCCAGAGGAAATGTTTGTAGCCTGGGATAGAGTCATTTTTAAAAGATGGGGACAATATGTGTTAAGAAACTGAAAACAGTGAAATAAAAATGATAAAGCTAAGGCAGAAATTGTGAACAAATAAAAATGGCATTTGATCAGTATATCATATCTATTTCTTTAAAAACACTAGTGAATAGATAATATTTTGAAAAGTCTATAGAAGAAAAGCATGAGAAGGCACAAATACATGAGCAATATGTGCAAAACTGCTTCAAACAATGAGCATACAAATATTAGCTACTATTATTGCTGTGTAGATAGAGAGGGCATTAATGAGAATGTTTTTAAAACCTTATATCAATTATTCTAAAAATTAGATTAAAGTTAAAAGTTTCTAGAAAAATACAAAATGTCAAAAATTACCTGAAAAGTGAGAAAACTTAAATAGAAGTCAAAGATCTAATCACCACTACTCCTAAATAAAATCTCCCCATGTCTGAATATGTCTGAATAGTTTTACAAGAATATTCTACCAAATTTTTAGGGAATCAGTTATTACCACTTGATATCATATATTTCAGAACATAGAAAAAGATTATAAACTATCTAATATATTTTATTCAGCCAAGATAACACTGATACCAAATATAAGACTAGAACAAAAAAAGCATATAAAAATATAAAAGAGTAATCTGACCAAATAATGTTTACCCAGGAATGCAAGAATAGTTCAACATTAAAAAATGAGAATACTTTATTGACTAAAGGAATAAAACAGTATTGTTAGTGACCTTTAACTTAACTTTAGTGGGTTCAGAGGAAAAACTTTGGATGACTTGAACCACTTGAAATGTACTGAGATTTGTTTAATGGTCCACAATATGATCTATCTTGGTAAATGTTCTGAATGTACTTAACCAAAGGAAAATGTGAAATTGGCTTTTGTTTTATGTATACAGGAAGTTACTGAGTTATCTACTTATGTATCAGATCCTCCACCAGACTAAAGGTAGTTCATGACCTATGGCTCTTACATTTAAAAGGTAATCTGCAGTTTAGTCATCTGTAGAGGAATGGTGGATTTGGACTATTGTTCTTTTCTCTCTCTTTGTATCCATGCCCTTTGCCATGAGACTCACTAAGCCCTTTCACTAGAGTGGGAAGGATATATTTCTCCACTTCATTAATAGTGTGGTCCATGTGACTAGGTGACAATTGGTCCAAAGAGAATATGGAGACATGTAAAGGAGACCTAAAACCTACCCAAAGCCTAGAGTCAAGTCCACCTTACTCAAGAGATCCTTTAGACAATCCAGGGAGCCATGCACAAGAAAATTAAAGGGTTAATGTTATAAGCCTCTGGGTTTTAGAGTGGTTTGTTCTACAAAATTATTGCAGTGACAGATGAATAAATGATTAGCCATAGAAGTAGAAATGAGCCTGTAAACTGGATAGAAGTTTCAAATCAAACTCCCAAAGACGAATAACCTGGATGTGAAAGATTGGTAGATGACATAAAAATGTGAATGGCTAATTATATAGCAGCTTTTGTAAACAGAGGGAATCTTTAAATTTCTCTAAATCACTTCATTACAATTTTACTTTAAAAAGGGTTTATTGAGTACTGCCCGACCTGGGCAATTCTCTGTTCCTGGGAACACAGCAATGAACAAGATAAACAGAGCCCTGACCTGAGCACTTGCCCACCTGAGCAGTGGCTGTTAAACCTGACACATGGCTCCACCACCTGTGTTAATCCCATTGAGTGGGATTTGAGATATTCTGAAGTTTCTGGGAGTTAGCTCTTTATTTCAAATGGAGATAGAGAACATAACTATTTATTTATCCTACTGTGGTGCTTTATAACATTTTTAAGTTACTTCAGGACATTTCTGAGATACTAAAATGAATAACAGATGACTTCAAGTAATCAAAGCAACCAAGATTTAAGTTGATGAAATAGTCATATTAGCCAGGCTTCTTTTATTAAGTGAAATACAACTAACTAGTTTAGGCCAAGAAAGTTTATTTCCTAGCCAATGTGCAAAGCTTGTGGGAAGGACAGTCTTAAAGATGACTGGGACCTGGAACTCAAACACTCCCAGAAAGCTCTCCATCTCTCTTCTCTGTAAGTCAACTTTAACCTTTCAACAGTCTTTCACGATGAGTGTAATATGGCTTCCATCAGCCTTAGCTTCTCACATCTACCTTCTGAGGAATGAAAACCCAGCCTCTCTGAATACAAGAAGATCCTGGGGTTGAGTGACCAAATCTGGGAGGTGGGGCCCTGAAGAAATGGCAGATCTTTCTGGAATCATTTAAGTAGGATCAATATTTCCCAGGAGAAGGGAGGGTTCTTCTAAGAATTTGAAACAATAGATGTTCAGTAGAGACATGAAAGTTAATTGTTACAATTATTATATTGTGATTTATCTATATCTATACTTATATATATTGATTCTATCTATCTGCACATACTGCTACAGAGACTGGAACAACTAACACTGAGTGGAGGTGAGGAGGAGGAGGAGGCTTTATAGAGGAGATAACATTTGAGTAAGTCTTTAAGGATCACTAGAATTTACTTGGTAGGCAGATGGGAACAGCATTTGCAAATATATAAAGGTATGGTATGTGTGGGCACCAGCAAGACAGCTTAGATTTTGGTGTAAGTTACAAAAGTAGACTGCATTTCGATCACAAAAGAACTTTTACACCTTGCTCTAAGTTTAATTTCATCCTGTAGGTTTTAAGAAGTTTTATGGGTTCCTGGGTCCAATTCCAACCTGGGTGTCGGGGGCGCTTTCCACACAACACCAAGCAATTCTCAGTCACCAGCAGAGTATCTGAGAATTCAACTCAATTCTGACACTGTCCAGAGATAGAGCATCAGATTCCACAAGCTGAGAGCTCAGTCCTACAAGATACTTCCCCCTACCCAACTTCAGGCACCAGTTGCAAGCCCAGGTGGTTACAAATTGGAGGTTCCAGTGATTCTCTCCAACTCAGGATTCCAATCCCAAATCCATGCCGTTACCTGTACTTCTGACTGGACTGACTGGCTGTAAATCTGAGGTTCCCACAACCCACTCCTCAGGTTTGATTAATTTGCTAGAGTGATTGACAGAACTCGAGAGAAGCATTTTACTTACTAGATTAAGGATTTATTATAAAAGGGTACACCCTGGCTGGTGTGGCTCAGTAGATTGAGTACCGCCTGCGAACCAAAGGGTTGATGGTTCAATTCCAGCCAAGGTACATGTCTAGGTTGTGGGCCAGGTCCCTAGTAGGAGGTGTGTGAGAGGCAACCACACATTGATGTTTCTTTCCCTCCCTTTCTCCCTCCCTTCGCCTCTAGCTAAAAATAAATAAATAAATAAAATATTTAAGATAAAAAAATTATAAAAAGATACAAAAGGAACAGGCAAATTGAAGAGATGCATAGGGCAAGTTATGGGAAAAGGGACCCAGAGCTTCCACACCCTCTCCAGGCACACTATTGTCCTCAGATTTCCAGGTGTTCACCAACCTGGAAGCTCTTTGAACTCTGTCCTTTTAAGTTTTTTTGGAGGTTTCATTGCATATGCGTGATTGATGAAATCATTCATTGGTGATTGATTTAGCCTTCAGCACCTCCCCTTGGGGAGGCTGGTGTGAGGGATGCCAAAAGTTTCAACCCTCTAATCTCCTGGTTGATGCCCCAGCAAGCCAGGTCAGGCTTCAGGCCTAGGTTACCTAAGGACTCTCCAAAAGTCATCTTATTAGCATAACTAGATACCCTTATCATTCTTATCACAGGAAAATCCAAGGGTTTTGGAACTTCTGAGCCTGGAATAGGGGGACATAGACCAAATAAGCATTTCTTATTATAAATCACACTATCACGGGGAGCCACTGAGTTCTTTCTGTAGGTGAATTTATAATCAGATTTCTATCACAGGAAGATTGGTAAGCAGCCCTGAAATTCAGACTTCACTCTATAAATTTGAGGTTTGCCTGCTGCTCTAATCATCCTCCGTAATCCCAGGGACACTTGTAAAGGTGCATAGTTTGTGATCAAGGAGAGGGACACTTTATCCTCCTGAAGATTCCTCTGTTTGACTCCATCAGAGATCAACAGTTCTGACCTTCTACAGCACTAGGGCGAATATTGGGGATGGGGTATTAAGACAGGTCTGGGATACAAAATGCTGGCTATGGAACACCTAAAACAAAACTGCAACCACATCAGTAGATTGTCTGGGTTTGCTTTAGTACTTTCCTTGACTTTTATACCAAGTACCTGGGCTTATATTTCTTTCATCAGCCTTTAAAAACCTGACAGACTATGAAACTGTGGGGCAAAAACTCTCCTTCTTGAATTAGGCACAGAAATTCAAAAGCATAAGGCCATATTTTCTATGTTTCAACCCTCCCCCTTGCTTCCACTATTATTGCATTGCAGAAAAAGAATACTACATGTAAAACAACATACGTATAATAAACACTGCTTTATCCCCTGCAGTAGCTGTAGCTGAAGATGCTGGGTCACAGGCTCCAGTGAGTGACAGAGCTCACCTGCCTCCCAGTGTTTGCATTACAAGTGAGGAGAAAGTGTCTACTGTGGCGCGTCCTTCCTGTCTGGGCTCATCTGCAACCCTGCTGGCATGTGCTGTCACTTCCTGCAGGACGCTGTCCTCAATCCTTGCAGTTTCTCTGCCAATAACTTCTTGTCCTGAATACTCTTGGCAAAGGCAAAGAAAATTGCAGCCTAGAATTTTGCCATGTCTAAAGAGTCATGTTCTCTCCCATACAGCAATGCTTTGCTAAAACGATCTTATGTATGTTTTAGTGTGGAATAATTAATTATTGCATTCCATGTCTTTTGTGAAATGTGCCATTTCCACCAAGTAGGAAACAAAACAGTACTGAATGATTTTTAGGACAAGATTCCAGATGAGAGAAAGGAGAGAAAGTGTTTGTTCGGCATCTACCCAATGTTGTATTAGACACAGGTGACATATCTAGCCTTCACGACAACCTGTAGCGTAAACATCATCCATGATTAGTAGATGGGGAATGTGAAACTTAGAGATTAAGTAACTTGCCCAAATCACACAGCTAATAAAAAACAGAGCTGGGTTTCAAACCTAGGTTGATTACATTCCAAAGATTATATTCTCAGCCACAATGTTAAAGCACAGAAATATTTTATTTCTTTTTTTCTAATCTTCACCTGAGGATGTTTTTAAATTGCTCCTAGAGAGAGAGGAAGGGAGAGAAAGAGAGGGAAGGAGAAATGTTGATGTGAGAGAGAAACATCAACTTGGTTGCCCTCCCATATGTGCCCCACCCAGGGATTGAACCGGTAACCTGAGTATGTGCCCTGACTGGGAATTGAACCTGCCACACCAGCCAGGGCTTATTTAATTCTTATGACATTGTTGTGTGGCAAATACAATTTTCTCTCCACTCTTTTAAGTCATCAAAATTCCTATTACAGTTCAGATGATGTTACATTAACGGAGGTAGCACTTCCCCCTCAATAGCTTCGAAATATGTAATGGAATTGCTATTCATGTTCCAGATGGGCTTTAAAAAGATATTTTACCATGTTTTTAATACCTTTACAGTCAAAGTGGAGAAATGAAACTGAAATTAGCGTTGGGCTGTTAGAAAGGCTCAGAGCTATTATCCTTGCAGGATAAATCAAGGGAACTCCTGTCTGAGGTTTTAGGCTTCTGCCCACCCTGGGGACCCTCTTGTTATCTTCACACTCACCTTCCCATCCAGGATACATAATGTTTTTTCTCATATTTTTTGCATATCTGAGCTTTTCTTAACCACTTAGGAAGGTGATCGGAGGGAGGTGAGTTGCCATTTTTTTCCCCAGGAACTCTTGGGATTTCTCCTTCTAATTGTTATTCTCAGAGGTGGAGTGTTTCTCCTAATAAGACATGGCTCCTCAGTGTTACAGAGCTAGACTCAGGACACTTGAAGACCCACTTCTCACACTCTTCTGAAGCTTTTATTGATTCTACTGCCCTCAGCCCTCCTGCCCTCAACTGCTGGCTTTGCTTTCCACTGCGATGCAGTTACATGAAACAAACCTTGATTACAGTGTGCTTGTCAACTGTTGAGTCCTCCACCCCAAAGACCACCAGGAAAAACTGTTGACCAATCAAAGCTAATTAATCAGATTTATTACAGTAAAGATGAATACTGTATTGACAGTCTTAGTAGTGTCTCAGAAGGGAAGTCAGGGTGGAATGTTGATGGTTTTTAGGGCTTGGGCTGGATGAATTGTAGGTGGATTTGCCAACCAGAGAACTTGTTGGGCTTGACAGAATTTATGATGTAATAGCTTTGAATTGCTGAACGGTGGGAGATGAAGGAGTCAAAGTAAGTCTTGCTGAGCAAGTTGGTTAGTACTGATAAGTAGGCTGTTTTGGTTAGTCACAGTTTCATCTTTTAGGAGCAATTATTACCTGGAGCAAGTAGCTAAGTCATTTTTGCTTGTTCTCTGTATGGCTAACATTAAGAAAGGAAAGTATAGCAGATTCCA
This sequence comes from Tonatia bakeri, assembly GCA_004024845.1. Lineage (NCBI taxonomy): Eukaryota > Metazoa > Chordata > Mammalia > Chiroptera > Phyllostomidae > Tonatia > Tonatia bakeri. The sequence goes on along the minus strand of PVIA01001148.1, from coordinate 286,427 downwards.
ATATTGTTTAATACAGGGGCAGGAAAGTATGTTGGCTTTAGTTAATAACATTACATTTTACTTACTAATTTTTTTACCTACTGCTATACAGGCATGCCATGCATAATTGAGTTACTTGGTGAGAGAAGTGCTTCCTTTTCCCCCTTTCTTTTGATAATTCTGATTGCATCAAGGAGAAAGTCTATCATGTTCATTTAAATCTTCTCCCATCCAAAATCATCTTGCATATTTCTGCTAGTATGTGTTTCGCCTTTTTGGAAATACCATCAGTTTTTCTCAGTGGGAACTAAGGAGTGCAGAGTGGAGCACCATTTACCATCGCTCACTCTAATGTAGTGATAGTCAACTTTTCTCATCCCACGGTATGTGTAAACTAATTACTAAAATTCTGCAGCACACCAAAAAATATATATTTTTGCCAACCTGACAAAAGATAGGTACAATTTTGATTCATTCACACTGGATAGCTATTGTTGTGTTGGCTGTTGTCATTTTTTTTCTTTGACAGTCTAAGGGAAAAGAGGTCAGTGCCCTTGACTAAATAGTCAGGTATTGCAGGTTCTAAAAACTCTTGCAGCATACCAATTACAAATTGCTGCTCTAATGTTATCTCCTTATTTAAAACAGTTGCAGAAAACCCAGGCTGCAGGAGTTGGGCTAAAGAAAAGCAAATATAACTAGTAGTGAATTCTGGGAGAAGAAGAGCCACAATTTTGAAATTGTGGATTTCTTTTCTTTTGTTCAATACCTTTTCCTCTTCTAGAAAAAAATGGCAAGTGAAGTCAAAGTCAGATAAGTGTGATGAAGTTCAATCAGGCTATTTTCTGTGTTAGGAAATTGAGAACTTGGTAATTTTAGTGCCTGAATTCCTTTAAATGTTGAGCTTAAAACTGCTGTTTTTGGAAACATACTAAATTAGATTAATGGATCCTTAGTAAAATAAATGTACTTTTCAATAAAGGACAAATTTGGTGATTTGTCCTTTATTGGATGTTATAATATCTTAAGGGTAAAAAAAAACCTGTTTCAAATTTATAAGCAGAAGACAGGAAAAGAAAATATTGAATTCTGTGGAAACGATCATAAATTCCCAAAGCCGCTCTTCTATGGTATTGTGATTGTGAAACCTAAAGTGTAATTGTGTTGCAAGTAAAATCGTTTCCACCATAATGTTTTCCAGAAAAGTTACTCAAAAAAGCCAACTTCCATTTGACTCCAATGCTTTCTGACTGCTACTTCATTAAATTGTGAGGAAAGAGCCTCACCCTTCTCCTGAAGTGCATTATGTTTCCTTTCTCCCCTTGGAATTTTACTCTTGATTGGGGAAGAATGTTTCAATTAATAAATTTTTGCACAGTGTAGTATTTGGACACAGTATGAACAAACTTTCCCCTGAGGCCAAGCACAGAAGTGAACTGAAGTTATGTTCTGTGCCCAAGACTCCAGCTTCCTGAACTTCTGGCTGTCGGCATCACTCAGTGTCTCATCAGATGGCCAATGGCACATTCTCCGTGAAAAGCATGGACAGGATCTGACACTCACTGATAGTACAAGACGAGTCTTGGGTGGGTGGGAGTGCATCTCAACCAGGGAAACCATTCTTTGGCACCTTGAGTTTTTTTTCAATGTATAAATATATACATTGTGTTATGTTTGTGGGCATCTATCACAAATATATGAATTGTTTCAATTTTTACAATGAAATTCTAATAAATATTCCAACACAGCTGATTTTAGAATTTATATGAAAGAGATAATAGCCAAGAATAGCCTTCTTCTCTTATGGAGAAGAACTTTGTAGAAGGATTCACTTCACCAGATGTCAAGACTTATTATGAAGGTACAGAAACTAAGACAATGGGACATTTGGACAGAATTAGATGAATGAATTACAGAACCTAGAATCATACCCACACAAATGTGGAAAGCTTATTTTTGACAGGGGTAGTATTGCAAATCAATGGAGAATAATTAAAATATTCAAAAAATGATCCTAGGAAAATATATGCATATAGAAGAAAATGGAAAATAGATCCCTATGTCATACCATATCAAAAATCAATCACACATAAATTAAGCATTTAAAAGTGAAGTACACATTTTTAAACTTATTAAAAGAAACTAGAGAAGAATATATTTATTACCCCATGGGTAGGAAAGGAAACTCTTAAATAAGTTATAAAGAATGCAAAACATAGAAAGATTATATATTTTACTATGTAAAAATTCCAAATATTAACCATCAAGTGCATTATTTCTCTCCATTTTCTTCTTTTAACTACCTAATGAGTTCTAGGCCCATGGTAGGCACTGTGGATTGAATAGTGAAGAAAACAGTGTGGGGAGCAAAAGATATATTTGGCAAGTAAGTTTAAGTAGTGCAGTGTTAAAGGAGGACTGCAGAGGGCCTTCACTTGCCTGGAGCACCAGGAAAGGCTTGTGGATAGAAAGGACTGAGAAGGACCGAGGAGGGGGCTACGGGCATGGAGGTAGGAGGAACAGAATGCTCCTGGCCAAGGGGAGAGCAAACTCACAGGGTCTGACAATCTATGATACGGCCAATGAGTCTGAAGTGAGGAGAGCTAAGGGGTGGATGGCACAGGATGAAAGGGAAGTGGCAAGGCCAGATCATGCAGAGACTTGGGGCCATGGCTAACATTTTGAATTTCACTTAAGAACCATGGGAGCCATTAAAAAAAATTAGGACAATGGTGATCAGACTGGCATTGTCAAAGAGCAAACAGAGAAAGCAAGGGTGGATATGGGAAAAGCACACATCCCTTTCCCTTTGATGCTATTTCTCAACTGTGTTTTATAAACTAGGGCAGTAAGGAAGCTTTAAAAAGAACAATATATCACATAAACAATGTAATAGTACTGTTAATGACTAGTAATAATAATTAATAATCACAATAATAGTTAATATTTCCAGAATACTTAACCCAGACCAGAAATAGTTCTAAAGACTTTATATATATTAATTCTTTTAACTATTTTATGAAGTGGGTACTATCCTGGTTTTTGTTACAGAAGGAAGTTCATTAGCTTGCCCAAGGTTACCCAAGAGCTTGGAATTGAACCTGGGTATTTTGGTTGTAGAGTCCATGCTCTTAACCACTACACAATTTTGGCCAGAAATTAGGAGAAATAATAGAGCAACTGTTTGTATGCACTCTACTGGAAACTGCTTTCAAACTGAGACTGAATGGACATACGGTGCTGCTTCTGGTATAACCACAGAGGTCAGTAATGGGCATGACTGGGCCAAGTGCTTGCCTAGTCAGAACGGCTGACCTAGCATTGAGATACTCCCAAAATTGATGAACAGTCTCATTAATATACTCAAATAAAATCTGAGGTGCACTTGGGCAGAAGTTCTGTTCGTGAGCCTAGTTACAACTAAGAAAATCAGATTTATCATCTTTGCTTGACTGTACCAAATGCTGCTCTGGCCTAGAATGTTGCCCATCCACTTCCTTCAGCAACTGAGGCAATGCTGAGATTCTGTGGATAATTTCCACAACAGCCATGCTTTAGATGTGAACCAAATTGCACACCTGCAAATGCAGTAGTACCCAGGTTTGCACATATTTACTCACAGAAATGCTCATGCTCCTGTGAACAAGATATCCCTATGGCTTGGGAAGAACTTGACCTTCCAGAGTCCTATCGCAAGCCACTTCCCAGGAACAGTTAAGGTCTGTGTTCACAGCCATTGCTGTAGTCCACATACCCACTGGGCATCTGCACAGGATCTGTGAGGTTGCAGGAGACTAGGAGGGTTCATTGTGAGGAACTGTAGGCCAAGGCGACTGCAGAAGGAGGAAGCACATTGTAAATGTGGAAGTGGGGGCACTTGTGGCTGTTGTTTCAACATATTCCTTGATAGCACCGCTCCTTTTCATTCACTGTTACTTTTTACTTCTCTCTATCCGTTGTCAGCTGGGTTGCAGCCAGGGGTCCTTTCTATGAACTGCCTCTGATTAACATTGACTCAGATGTCCTTTGTCTGTTGAGATTCCAACTACGTGTGATTTCTGATGGGAGGCCAATTGTTTAGACGTGGATGGCCAGGAAAAACAATTACAAGACACAGTTAGCAACATTGGTTCATTTCCTCTGCATGAGGCTGTGAGCACACAGGTGTCTCCGCCTTCCTCTGAATGTCCTACAGTACATATTATAGAAGTGTGACCACTGCTTCTATTTTGACTAGGACTTTCCACTTAGCCATTTACTCAGTCCAATAAGCAGTCATCTCGGCTGTGACAAATAAAGCATCACATTATCACATTGCCTTCCAAAGAAGCCACTGTTTACTCCTAGGAATGAAGAAAGCAAGTCAATGATACCCATTAATAGGTCTCTCACAGCTGAATCGCATCAACAAGAACTCAGCCTGAGAAATTTTTCTTTTCCAGTGCCTGGTCTTTGGATGCACAGGCTCTATCTATGCTCCAGTGGCTAGGGGTGGAAAGGCAGCAGGAACTTATGGGGAGGAACTGCATTGTCTGGCTTCAAGGCAAGAGCTGGAGGAACAGCTTTCTCCTAGATAAAAGGCTTGAGTTGATGATGATGATGATGATGATGATGATGATAGTGATCATGTTCTAGAAACAGCACTAGGTGGTCTTGTACAAAGCCCCTCCCCCTATACCATGTTGCTTCCATTGGCTTGTATTTATGTTTCTTATTCCATCTCTTTGGGGACTGTTGAGGGGGCTCATGTTTGACAGTCAGAACTGACCTGGAGGATGCTGCCAGGGCAGTGAATACTCACCTCTCTACACAAAAGAGAAGTCTTATGAGAGAGGAGCCAGGTTTCAGGGCTCTCACTCCCCTGGTTCAGGCCGGGACCACCTCCTAGAATTGAACATAACTGTTCTATTCCATGCAGCACAGAGAATAGCGGATTCCAGAAGTCCAGGACTCTTTGGCTTAGAGCAAATACACTGTCTTCTGAGGAAAACCATTTCCCCCTTATTAATTAGCACACACACACACACACAAGAAGGTTTTTTTTACACATTTGTGTGCTCCTTGTGAAAATATAATAAAAGCAGAAGTCCTGACCGCCCTCATTCAACTTCTCCCCATCCTTCCAAACCTGTTCCTTCTGAAAGAAACATGGGAACTTTCTAATTAACTCCGGGAGCAGCCCCCGAATCAAGAGGCTTGGTGCCTGAGAAGTCCTTGCTGAGCAAGGGGGAGCCCTATCACGTTTCTTCGTGGTCTTTTAATAAACTTTCATCAGTGTGAGTAACTGTAGCTGGTCTCTGCGTGGCCAGTCCGATGAAGACGGCAGACTGATTTCAATGGCAGAAGCCGGGACCAAGTTTACTTACTCATAAAACCTCGACTGTGAGACATGTCCATGAGAAACAAACACGCCAACAAGCAAACAAAAAACAAGCCATTCATCTAAGAACAGACAATGCTTTCCAAGTTTTTCATTGCGATCTCTGCTAAATCATAAATTCATCTCTGTTGCCTGCTCCATCTCCCAACCCGGGCCGTCTAGGAAGCTGCGGGAGAGAACTGCTGCTGCCCTGAGCAGGGGTGCTCTTTCTCCCTCCAACCCCGGCTTCTCTCGATCTTGCCCCTGTGGGAATTTTCTCTGGTTCTCTGCAGGCTGGCTCTCAGGAAACCACCGAGGAGATAGCGAGGCCTCAGCCCAAGCAGCAGCAGTGACCTCAGTTCAGTGTCTGGCAGATAAAGGCTGCCCCCGGTTTCTGAAGAACTCTGCCGTATCCAGTTCTTTTGGCAGTCCGCGCCTCCCCTCAAACTGCCGCAAGCCGCTGTGCACAAAGCCAACAGGCAGCTGGAGCGTCTCTGCACACTCACTGGAAAACTCGCAAAGGGTTAAAAGGCCCAGCCCGCAGGGGAGAGCCAGGGCAAGGTCAAGGGTCAGTGCCGGCTTAAAAGAGCCGCTCGGCAAAGGCAGCGTGTGGTGTGCTTCGTACTCACCTGCCACTGCGCAGCGTGGACCCCGGCTTCCCGCGCGCTCCCTGCTGCCTGCTGCGCCCTGGGCGCGGAGAGATAACAACGCCCAGGCGAGCGGTGCAGCCCTCTGGAGAGCTGGGGGCCGCCTCTGGGGTTCTGAGTATCCCCGGACACTGGGGAGAGTTCGGTGAGTGTGGGGAGCGGGGGCTGGGGGCCTCAGGTGAGCAGAGAAAGGCGCTGAGGACAGGTATGCAGGTGTGCTTCTGCCGTATCTTTTTCAGTAATTTTACATCTGCGTGAAATCCCAGACTCTAGAGAGTTTTGCCAGTTGTGAGACTAGGTTTTTAAAGGATAAACTTAAAGTTGGAAAGTACCATAGAGCAGTGCTATTCAAAGTGTGATCTAAGGACTAGTGGCATCTCTATCCCCTGGGACCTTGTTAGACATGCAAATTCATATGCCCCATCCCAGACTTGCTGAAACGATCTCTGGGTATGGAGCCCAGGAATGTGTTTTAACAAACACTCAGGAAGATTCTCCTGCAGCTAAAGTTTGGTAACCATTGACTTAATTAGAGGCTAATTAGGCTAACACTTGGGCCCATCCCTCAGCCCATGAAGGAAACCTCAAATAAACAGCAATGGGTGCACAGACAGTGAGCAAAAGGCATTAGACATTGGGGTCTGTTCAGAGATAATAAAAGCTTAGAGACGCCCATGGCTTGTGGGAATTGCTATTCTGTTTCTAACTATGAACTGTGATTTTGAAATTTCCTCAAAAACAGCACTCATGGCTTCAACAAACATTTCTGAGTTTGTACTATGTGGAAGGCTCCAAGTAATGTTCTTTCAAAGTGAAGGAGGGAGTTGCGTACTCTTAAATCTCCAAACTAGTGGCATATTTTTTTTTCTTTAACTAGGATCTTTGTAATTTGGTGCGGTTAAGTCAGAATGTCAGATGTGATATTTTGGAAGAGATGTATTTACTTTGTGAGCTCTGAACAAAATTCCTTAAGAAAAATTCACGTTGGCAAGATATATGTTTTTTATCTTTGTATTGGTGTTTACATGATGCATTTTACAAGTGTAATAAAAGGGATCTTGAGATTTCTTATTAATCATAGTGACAGAGGCAATTTGTCACCGTCCCTGAAGAGTTCATTGCCAGAGTTGAACCTCATACAAACTCTGAGAAAAGATCAGTTGCTACAGACCCAAATTATGCTGCTTGTTGCCTGTTCTCCAAGGTTCTGAACAATTCCTGCAGCTGAGGCAGGCTCTTCACTGCTGGGAGTAACTTACTCATGAAATATTCGATGATGGTTCTATGACTGGTTTGCTGTTGGTTGTGTCTTTTTGGTTATTCTCCTTTGGTGGCTTATCTTAAATATTAAATCTAAATCCACTGTTGACTCATTCTGAGACTCCGGAGCAAATCTTTGCAGGTATTTCTGTTTTCTCCTCTCTTCAGTGAGCGGAGGCAGGATGCATAATTTTGATGTGACACCTGCTAGCATTATTCCAAAGTTTCTCCCCAGAATTCCCTACCTGCTGTATGGTTACAGTGGTGAATCTTTATTAACATGTTAAAGGAGAGAAAATACTTGATAAAGTGATCATATATTTAATTATGTATGCATGTGTTAAGTTAAAACATCTAAAAGGTTTTGTTCACAGATTTTGACAGCTAACTTCTGTTTGAAAACAACTTTGGAAATGTTGGTAAAATTGCCAGGAATGTCATGCGCCTTTAAAAATAAAGTTTGCCGCTGCAAATTGTCCCCATCCTGACTCACGGCTGCACACAGATCTTGTTCATGAGCAATGAAAGCGCATGTATATACTCAGCATTCTTCTATAGTGAAGTATAAGGTTTACAAATATGTCTTGTTTTTTATGGTTATTTTGTGTTGTGTTATGGCCTCCTTCAAGTTCAAATCACTTTCCAAATGGAATGATTTTTAACTCTAACATTCACCCAGAGCTTTTTGCTCTGACAGTGGAGGACAGGAATTCACTGCAGATGTGACCCTTTCTTGGCATTGCAGTTTGCTTTAAGGACGCCTCTGTCAATCTTGGATCCAGGTCCTCTCTGAGCAGGTACAGAATAGGAGGAGGTGGGCACTGGCCAAAGCTGGGACCTGAGATATAATGAAATGCATGCCTACCTTGTAAGGAAGGGCTAGCTGATGGGGCATTGGCATTTGCCTGCATTTTTGTCACCTCTGTCAGTCCTCAGTACCCTGTGGTACTGCCTTAGGTTCCTCTGACCTGTTTCAATTCTGATCCTTCAAGCCACTTTTGGGGGGCTACTGTCATTCAATACTTGGTCTCTGAGAGGCCACTGTAAAATTCCACATTGTTTGATGGGCCTGGGCGACACTTTGAGACTTCTCCCTTAGCATGGTTAACTAATAATTATCTCAGAAGATAATAAGACACACGAAGACAGCAGAATAATGGGATGAGAGCTTTATAAGGCAGTAGTGCAGTGGAAATAACATCTATTTTGCAGTAGAGAGATTGCAAGCTCTTGGGCAAGCTGTACTACCTCTCTGTGCCTCAGTTGCTTCATCAGTAGTATGGGCATAAAAAGACTTAATCTTTTTGCTGGGTCATCCACCTTCTGAGTATATTTCACTGGCCAACCTTAGCTACAAAGAAGGTTTGGAAATGTGTTTTCATAGCTGAGCACATTGCCCCATCCATCAATATAAAAGTTTTATTAATTTATAAAAAGAGGGAATATTGAGTAATAGATGAGTGACTGGAAGTCTCTGCAACATGGATGCAGAATAAGCATGGTTCTTTGGAGAATGACAGGTGACAATGATTGTGGTGGGTAATGGTGTGTACGTGTGTGTGCATTGGGTAATAGGAAATGGTAGAGAAAATGTGACAATCACAAGTTTCTGGGCAACTGAACGGCTTGAGGGTGTTCAAGTCAAGCAGATAAGCTCCTGCTTAGACAGACACCTGGCTGTGAAATTATAGTAATAACTGCATCTCTATCTAGGTCTTGAAGCACTTTGTATACAGGGTTATATTTAAATATGACACTAATTCTGAGAGGTAAAAAAAAGATGTATTTATTACCACTTCATTGATGAGAAAGTTGAGGCTCAGAATTATTAAACCCTTGCCCAAGAGTACAAGCCCTATTAGTACTGAGCTACCCTAGACCTTAGCTTTCTTGACACCCAGCCAATGGCCTTCATGGATCAGGGGAAGGTTGAAGAAGAAATGAAAGGATAAAGATAACTTTGTGTACTTGATCTTAACCATTGCAATAATGTAAGAAACATAATTTGGAAAGAGGGAGATAACAATCAAATTTTGCAAACTGTATAATGATTTAAGAGCCACCTACCTGGGTTCACATCAGCACATTATCGCTTATTAGCTTGTGTGAACTTGGGTAAGATACTCAACGTTACCTTTTTCTTCTATGTCATGGGCTAGTAGTACTTACCTCATAGAGACTTTTTAAAGATACAGAACAAAGAATAGTGGTGGGCACATGATAAGAACTATGTAAGTGCTTGTTGTTTCAGATAGACCATAGCTAAGAGAAACAATTGAAAATGGAGTTGAAATCACTGACTGCAAAATAAATCCAGAAAAAAATCAATAGCTTTTCTATAAAGTAGTAACAAGTGGCTAAAAGTATAATGAAAGGAAAATGTCATTCTTGATAGCAATAAAGTACAAAATAGCTGAGAACTGTAAATGCAAAATGTGTAGAACCAACTTCTGTTGCATTGCTGTGCCTGCACGTTATTCTCCCCACTGCCCCAAATGCATGTTCAACAGCTGTGCAGAAAACCCAAAGCACCAGTATAGCTCTTATGCAAAAAATACTTTCAATAAAAAGGGAAGCATTTGTTGTATACTAGAGATTAAGAATTATTCCAGGAAACAGAAAAAAAATTACACTAAATTCTAAAGCATTAGAGAACACATGTTTTATACAGCAAGGCTCAAAGAAATGCAAGGGATAATGAAAGGCAAAGCCAACGAAAACTCAGAAGGAAAATAAAGCCTTTACAAAATGAAAGCCCAAATTAAAAGCAGCTGGATACAAGTCAACCTTGTAGAAAATTGAGTTTTGACTTAGAGGACAGCTTTGGGAAAAAAAGTTCATAGAAGGCAGAAGATAAGGACAAAGAGACAAAAATGGCTAGGGAGAATAATAGTGATGGGACACAGAAAAGACATAGGACTAGCTGGACTCTCTGGGGAAAGAAAAGAACATAGGGAATGAATAACATGGGATTTCTTTGACCTCAAATTATTATTAATTTCAAGACTGCACCATTGATTTAAAAATAGCTCTTCAGGAATAAAAAGGCATGATAATAAATATATTAAATGCATGTGTCACTTATAAGACATTTGTTAGTTTGAGAAAGATTAAAATATGAAAAAGAAATATTTTAGTAGAAGAAATGTGGAATTAAATGAAAGACTTTCCAAAGTAAAAGAACATCAGAATTGGCAGGTTAAAAGTCTCATCGTGTTTCAGAAACAAAAACAAAAACAAAAATAAATGAAGAGTAACACAGTGTTATTTAAGAACAAAAGATAAACTATTGAGGCAGAAAAATAAGAAATTAATTAGGCTGGCCATGCACATTATCTCAGCAACATCAGATTCAAAAAGACAATGATAAAGGACTTAGAGGGAAAATGAAAGGAACGAGCCCCGGCTGGTGTGGCTCAGTGGATTGAGTGCTGGCCTGTGAACCAAAGGGTCCCTTCCCAGTCAGGGCACATGCCTGGGTTGCGGACCAGGTCCTCATGGTTTCTGGCACATGAGAGGCAACCGCACATTGATGTTTCTCTCCCTCTCTCTCTCCTTTCTCTTATCTATAAAAATAAATAAATAATATATTTTAAAAAAATAAAAAGAAAATGAAAGGAACAAGATCCAAGAATTCTATAGCCGCATTCTATATATGGCTTGTGTTATATTTCTATTAGGCAGCATTGATTTAGATTGCTCTAGATGTCAGGTTGAAAAGTATCAGAAAGACATTCTGAGTTATGCCAGAGCACAGTAAATATAGCCTAATCTATTGCCACCTAAGTATTTTTAGAGGACCAGCATCTTCTAAGAACTTGTTAAATTGCAGAAACTCAGGGGCCATTGCAGAGCAATGTATCAGAGCCTACATTTTAACAAGATGCCTAGGTAATTTTTGTGCACATTAAAGCTTAAGAAACACTGTCTTAATTTACCACTTCCTAAAAGTCATCCAGCCCAGGTCTTTCTAACTGGTGTATATTTCATGGACCATAGATGTGCCAAGACATTGATCTCCTTAGCCTAAGCTGTAGGGTGGCAGACCTTGGGCTGAGGACCTAAAGAACATTGCCACTTTCTGTGTGTACACTGATCTATAGTTTTGCTGTGCAATGTGGTAGCCACTCACCATCTGCAGCTATTAAGCAACTAAAATGTGACGAGTCTGGGTTGAAATGTGCTATAGGAGTAAAATACACACCAGTTTTTAAGACTTAGTAAGAAAGAAGAATGCAAAATATCTTAATTTTTTAATTGGTTACACATTGACATTATAAAATTTTGCATATATTGGGTTAAGTAAAATGTATTATTTAATTTCATCTATTTCTTTGCTAATGTGGCCACTAAAACTTTTCAAATTACATATGTGTTTTTACATTCTATTTCTATTGGGCAGTGCTGATCTGGTTGCTTTAGATGACAAAAGAAAGAATGAAAATAAAGAACCCAAGAATGTATATGGACTTACAGCACACATTAATTCCATAAACTTAAAGAATTCTACAGTTCTTCAAAGTTAAAAATAAAATATAAATAGCTGTGGTATTGTGGCCACAAAGCAAGAAAAGTGTAATTCTTGAGAAAAAACCTACAGTATAAAACATGTAAAGTTTAAAAGATAATTTTATCATAATAGATTGGGAGGCTTCCCTTGCCCCTATGAAATGCAAACAAAAAATTAAAGAAGAGGAACAAAATGTAAGCAGACTAATTTTCTTATCTTTCATACGTGGAGGTCATAAATACCATTGTTTTATTTTTACAGTTGATATATTTAGAAATTTAACTTAAAATATTTTATTTACAAATAATTTTACTTAGTTTGCTCTAAGTAAAAATCTGGTATATAGTATTCCAAATTAATGATTACTGGAAAGGAAATAAAAATAAAAGAAAATAGATGACCAGCCAAAAAAGTTAAACAAACAAAGAAACAGTAGGGAAAAGTAAAGGATAATAATATAAAACAAAGATGACATAGGTAAGCCCAAACATATATTGTATAATATAAAATAAAGAGTTTTAACTCTCCTCTTAAAACAAAAAAAAGAGTTACAGATTGGCTCAAAAGGCTGAATCCAGCCAAATGTTCTATACCAGAGTTACATCTAAAATAAAGAAATTTGATAGTTGACCTTAATGATTTGCTATCCAAGAGAAAGCAGCAATCACAATGTTACATCAGATAATGTTGTGATCAATAAAATATATTAAGTGGAGTATTGTGCATGCTTTTTTACTTCCTTCTCTTCCTTCCTTATTTTTTTAACCAATACATAGTGTGTTAGCTATTGACCAGGCACCAGTAAAGGCTGGGGAGACAACATTGAGCCAAGGCTGATGACCTTCTCTGATGGAGCTTATGACCCAGAGGCAGCCCAAACTACAGTGAAAGGTCACGTAATAATGGTAGACAGATGATGAGTATAGTTCATGATGAAGATACAACTGTCATTAACTTTATAAAATAACTGGCATGGTATAGAAATATATAAAGCAAAAACTATAGGAAATAAGGGAGAGTTGATAAAAATGCATTGTAGGGGAAATGTTGATGCACTTAGATTAGTCCTTGAGAGATTTGATAGGTAAAAATAAATACTGATGACCTAATAGATAAATAAAGAACTCTATGTTATCCATAAAAAAAAAGTATCTCCAAATAATATACTCTTCCCCAAACATCAGTTGTGAATGAGCATCTGCTCAGTGTGGGAGGAATGTAACTGGCCTCGGGAATAATCCAGCAGGTGACAGTGCCGAGAACATTGTTCCTGAATTCTAATACCCTTGTTCATAATTCTGCTGTTAAAATTTTAAGAAAAGAATAACAGCTTACAAGTTTGGCATACAATTTTGGATTTATTCTTGGATTCCCTTAAATTTGTACTGTGATGGGGCTGTTTTAGCTTTGTCCTCAGTTTTAATGTGTTTTAATTTTAATATTCAGACAGTTGGCTAATATGATTCACTGGTGCATAGGAAAACTTCTAGAAGAATATATGTAAACAAACTGGGATGGGTTTCATCTCTAGGGAATGGGTTCCATACAGGGTCTGGCACAACCAATGCCCATTTCAGTGACAAAATCATAAGCATGTAATTCTGTAACATGACAATATCGCACTCAAGCATACCATGTGACATTTTAGGTGAATGTTCAAATTGCTGTCCATCTCATGTGAGGCATTCACATACACTACCAACACACCCAAGCAAGCCTTACTTCTGCTGGACACTGTGTTTTGGTTGATGTACCAACGTGGAGGTATGGTGGAAGGAGTTCATGCAACTGGGAAGGAATAGACTGTTAATGACATTGATTAGAATTGCCAGTTTATTGCGGTAATAAAAAACAGGTCAAGTTGGTGTTATTACTGTGTTTAAAGTCCCTATGCACCTCTTCACGCCTATCTCTTGTCCATACTACTCCCACCACCTTCCCTGGTACACCACTCTCTGACCGCATAATACATCATTTGAAGTGGGTACTTAAAAATTTTACATTTATTGAGGTATAATTTATATACAGTATAATGCATCCATTTTAAGTGTACTTAAGAGTTGTTTTGGCAAATGTGTTCTTCCATGTAAACATAATCAATATACAGAGCATTTCCATCATCCTACAAGGTCCCTAATGCCCAATCTAAGGGCATGTTTCTAGGTTCACAGCAAAACTGAGCAGGAGGTTGTTCCCATATGCCTCCTGCCCCCCCCCCCACACACATACAGCCTCCACCCCTCTCTACATCCCCCACCAAAGTGATACATTGGTTACAGTTGGTCAACATACGCTGACATATAATTATTATGCAAAGTCCATTGAGCACATAGGGTTCACGCTCGGTGGTGTACTTTCTGTGGGTTTGATGAACATGTCATGCAGAATAGTTTCCCTGCCCTAAAATCCTCTGTGCTCTGCCTGTTCATTCCTCTTCCCCTACAAACTTTGGTGCCCACTGTTCTCTTTATTGTTTACACAATTTCCTTTGCCAGAATTTCATATAATTGTAATCATATAGTATGTAGCCTTTTCAAATGGGCTTCTTTCACTTACTAATGTGCATTTAAGTTTCCTCCATGACGTTTCCAATTTGGCTTGATAGCTCATTTCTTTTTAGTTCTGAATAATATCCCATTGTCTAGATGTACTACAGTTTGTTTATCCATTCACCTACTGGAGGACGTCTTGGTTGCTTCAAAGTTTGGTGATTATGAATAAACCTGCCATAAATATCTATGTGCAGTTTGTGTGTGTGTACATAGGTTTTCAACTCATTTAGGTAAATACTAAAGTGCATGATTGTTGGATTGTATGGTAACAGTATGTATTGTTTTGTAAGAAACTGCCAAACTGTCTTCCAAATGGCTGTACTGTTTGGCATTCCCACCAGCAATGAATGAGAGTGCCTATTGCTTCATATCTTGGCCAGTGTTTTGATTGTCAGTGTTTCAGATTTTCACCATTCCAATGGATATGTAGTAGTAGCTCATTGTTTTAATCTGCAGTTCCTTGAGAACACATGATGTGGAGTCTTTTTTCATATGCTTATTTTCCTTCTCATACATCTTCTTTTTTATCAGATTTTTTAAAAGATTTTATCTATTTATTTTTAGAGAGGGAAGGGAGGGAGAAAGAGAGTGAGAGAGAAACATCAATGTGCGGTTGCTAGGGGCTGTGGCTTGCAACCCAGGCATGTGGTCTGACTGGGAATTGAACCTGTGATGCTTTGGTTCGCAGCCCACACTCAATCCACTGAGCTACGCCAGCCAGGACTGTTCTTCTCATACATCTTCTTTGATAAAGTGTTTGTTTAGACTTTTTGCCCATTTTTAAATTGGGTTATTCATTTTCTTATTGTAGAGTTTTAAGAGTTTTTTGTATGTTTTGGAT
The DNA here is from genome assembly GCA_004024845.1 of Tonatia bakeri. Taxonomy (NCBI): domain Eukaryota; kingdom Metazoa; phylum Chordata; class Mammalia; order Chiroptera; family Phyllostomidae; genus Tonatia; species Tonatia bakeri. The sequence continues at coordinate 271,279 of PVIA01001148.1, read as the reverse complement.
AACAGTCCTTTACCAGGTGTATCTTTTGCAAATATTTTTTCCCAGCCTGTGGCTTGTCCTTTCATCCTCTTGACAGGGTCTTTAGCAGAACAGAAGTTTTAAGTTTAATGAAGTACAGTTTATCCATTATTTCTTTTATGTAAAAGAAAAAAAACTATCTAAAAACTCATCGTGAAACCCAAGGTTATTTAGATTTTCTTCTGTTACCTTCCAGGAGTCTCATAGTTTTACATTTCACATTTACAGTTGTGATCCATTTTGATTTAATTTTAGCAAAAGGGTATAAGATCTGTGTCTAGATTCACTTTTTCTTTTTTTTTGCATGGGGATGTCAAACTGTTCCAGCACAACTTGTCGAAAGGACTATTATTTCTCTGTTATATTGCCCTTGCTCCTTTGTCAGAGATCGGTTGACTCTATTTGTGTGGGTATACTTTCCTATTCTGTTGCATTGATCAATTTGCTTACTCTTTCACCAGTACTACGCTGTCGTGATTATTATAGTTTTATAGGAAGTCTTAAAGTCAGGAATGTCAGGGCTCTGACTTCGTTCCTCACCTTCAATATTGTGTTATCTATTTCTGGTCTTTTGCCTCTCTGTACGCATTTTATAATCAGTTTTTCAATACCCACAAGTAACTTGCTGGAATTTTGATTGGGTTGTGTTGGATCTATATAGGAAGTTGGAAGAACTGACGTTTTGACAGTATTGAGTCTTTCCCTTCCCCCAGCTTGATTAGGCTCTGATAAAAGAGTTTCACCTGAGGGCAGGTCTTGTTAGAACAGAGAGTCTCTTTGGATTTCAAGAGGGTTCTTTTCTCCTCCCCCTGCTGGAAACACTAGGGGCTTTTCTCAGAGCTCTACTGTGAGAACTGTGGAGGTAAAACTTACAAAAGGGTAGGTGCCGCTCTATGTCCTGTCACGAGGCCATGGGCTAGAGTTTTGAACTCTGAGATCTATCCACACTGAACCTTCAGCAATTTTCAGTTACAGTTCAGATTTTTCTGCACAGCACTGGTTCCCACAGAGGTTTTCACTCCTTTAAATTGTGATTTTCCATGTCTGCCGGTCTGTCTCCAATTTTGGGACAGCAGTTTAGCCTGTGGCCTCACTCCTGATGGATATAAGAAGAGCTGATGATTTTCAGTTTCTTCCACTTTTTACATGCTGTTAGGGGGACAGAGTGTTGATTTCCAAGCTCCTTACATGCCAGACCAGAAACTGGAAGTTCTAAGATAGTGTTAAGAGAGAAAAAAGGTACCGTTAATCATTATACTGGGACAAAAGTCATATAGTGGCATTGTCCTGGGAAACCGCATCCTATATTTGAGATTGTTTTTCTCCTCAATTTTATTTTGCTTTACTCAGGAAAATGTAATTTTTTATTTAAGAATAAACTAAAAATATCCTTAATGCTGCATCCTAGAAATAAACACACTTGACATTTTTTTTTAATTGGAATTATACTTTATATACTTAACTGTATATTTACCCCCTGAGTTACTGTATGCATTTAACTAAATTTAGCAAGCATTTATTTGCTTGGGATTTTATTCAGGAGAATCCTAAATAGAAGAAAACATTGTCCATTCTCTTAAAACTTACCCTAAAGATGGATGACAAAACACGTACACAGACATAAAATAATACAGCTGAATAGAATATATAAGTCAACTTAAAAAAATAATGGTATAGACTGAATGCTGGGAGCAGACAGGAACATGGAAGGTGGATGTGGCTTCAGTAGTCAGGGAGTAGGCTGGGAGGGTCTTAAAGCATAATTGGGATTTGAATTTGTGCATAAGAGGACTGTTCATGCAGAGGGAAAAACAGTGTGGATAGCATGGTGTTTGGTCAGCTCCAGAGCAATAGGAACTTTGAGAGCTTTCCAGCAAGTTCTGGAAAATTGCAACAGGAAAGAACCATCATAGAGGCCCTGCTCTTGGATTGTCCAGTAGGTCTGGTATTGAAGCACCATCAAAGGTGACCAAGTGTATACTAGACAGGGCTCTTTTGCATGGAAATTATCAAACTAGGTCAACACAAATGGGAATTATTAGCTGAGATACCTAAAAAAGTCCAGGGATTGTTCAGACTGATGAAGATTTTGATGCCATCACAAACATATCCTTCATGATGGCAAGATGACTCCAGAAACTGTAGGTTTTTGTGGAGCACAGATGGGGAGATGACTGGCCCTTTAGTTCTTACCATCTTTCGGGACCTCTTCCTCCTTTGGTTGCAAAAGGAGAGAAAGAGAAATTAAACTTCATGCTTTTAGTGTGCTATCCATGCCATGTTTGATTTAGGATTTAGCAGTATAAACCTCCAATAAACTGTTTACATACTTATTTCCAATCCAGCAGGCTCAAGACTTAACACCAGTGCCTTTGGTGTGTTATTATAACTTACTAAAAAATCACCGTTTTCTTTTGGTGTTTGAACCTGTCAGAAGGTTGCAAGCTTTTTATTTCACTAAATTAAGCTTTTTTGTTTTCTTGCTTTACCAAGTCACTTTTAGAACTCCTGTCTTATGTTATATAAAACAGACCGCCCCATACCAAATGCAGTTTACCATTCGGAATGAGCGCGATTTGTCTTCACAGACATTTGTCTTCACAGACACAGAGGAATATAATCAAAAGAAAGAAGATAATTAATCATTATCCCATTATTACTCTCTTATTTGGTCTCCTGGCGATGGCTGTGGAGTTTTGTTCCCTGTCTCTGCATGGCTGGCCTGCATGTGTTGAACGTCCCATGGGAAATAGCGAGGCCAACTGGTTGCTGCCCAGTATTCGGCACGCAGAGCCTTCTCTCCAGATGTGCACTTTGGCTGTTGATTCCCCCTGAAATGGGTTCGGGGTGCCCTTCCCTCAGGGATGATGCTAGCTTTGAATTCCAATCAGCCTCTGAGATTTTGAGCATTTGAAAATATAAGAATGGGAAGCTTAGTTCACGTGTCAGTTCCTTAATCTTGGAGCTTCTCTGTGCACTGAGTCTGGTTTGGGGTATATATCCTCCAAAATGGCCCATTAACTTCCTTGACATATCACTTGTTCATGCCACTGTCTGCTTCAGGACCTTCTATCATTGCATCAAGCAATGAGAGACTTTGGGGCTAGGAGGAACCTTACAGATGTGTTTCAACCCTCCCATAAGTGCTAGTCCCTCCCACTCTGATGTCTTGGGACAGCTACACCCCAATCTTTCCTTCACTTTTTCTTTTTTTTAATATATTTTATTGATATTACAGTTGTTCCATTTTCCCCCTTCATTCCCCTCCACCCTGTACACCCACTCCGACCCACATTCCCCCCCTTTAGTTCATGTCTATGTGTCATAGTTATAAGTTCTTTAGCTTCTGCATTTCCAATACTGTTCTTACCCTCCCCCTATTCTCTACCTACCACCTATGCTACTTATTCTCTGTACCTTTTCCCTCTCTCTCCTCCTCCCACTTCCATGTTGCTAACCCTCCATGTGATCTCCATTTCTGTGGTTCTGTTCCTGTTCTAGTTGTTTGCTTTGTTTGTTTTTGTCTTAGGTGTGGTTGTTAATAATTGTAAGTTTGCTGTCATTTTACTGTGCATGTTTTTTATCTTCTTTTTCTTAGATAAGTCCCTTTAACATTTCAGATAATAAGGACTTTGTGATGATGAACTCCTTTAACTTGACCTTATCTAGGAAGCACTTTATCTGCCCTTCCATTCTAAATGAAAGCTTTGCTGGATAGAGCAATCTTGGATGTAGGCAAGGGCCTTTCATGACTTCAAATACTACTTTCCAGCCCCTACTTTCCCATTAAGGTTTCTTTTGAGAAATCAACGGACAGTTTTATGGGAACTCCTTTGTAGGTAACTGTCTCCTTTTCTCTTGTTGCTTTTAGGATTCTCTCCTTATCTTCAATCTTGGGTAATGTAATTATGATGTGCCTTAATGTGCTCCTCCTTGGGCCCAACTTCTTTGGGACTCTCTGAGCTTCCTGGAAGTCTATTTCCTTTGCCAGAATGGGGAAGTTCTTTATTATTTGTTCAAATAAGTTTTCCATTTGTTGCTCTTCCTCTTCTCCTTCTGGTACCCCTATAATTCAGATATTGGAATGTTTAAAGATGCCCTGGAGGTTCCTAAGCCTCTCCTCATTTTTTTGAATTCTTGTTTCTTCATTCTGTTCTGGTTGATGTTTCTTTCTTCCTTCTGGTTCACTCCATTGATTTGAGTCCAAGTTTCCTTCCCATCATTTTTGGTTTCCTGTACATTTTCCTTTATTTCATTTAGCACAGCCTTCATTTTTTCATCTAATTTGTGACCAAATTCAACCAATTCTGTGAACATCCTGATTACCAGTGTTTTGTACTGTGCATCTGATAGGTTGGCTGTCTCTTCGTCACTTAGTTGTATTTGCTGTGGAGCTTTGATCTATTCTTTCATTTGGGCCTTTTTTTTTTTTTTTTTTTTTTTTTTTTTTTTTTTTTTTTTTTTTTTTTTTTTTTTTTTTTGTCTAGGCGCGCCTGTTATGATGTAGTGAGGGGCAGAGCCTTAGGTATTCACCAGGGCAGGGCAAGCCAGTTGCTGTGTTGTGATGCTGTATGTGGGGCAGGGGTCTGAGAGGGAACAATAGCCCTTGCTCTGCTCTCTGCCAGATTTCAGTCACCTATCCCCCATTCCTCCAAGCAAATTGGGCCCTTCTGGTGCCAATTCCTGTGTGGGTGGGTTTGTGTATGTTCTAGGACACTGTGGGTCTCTCCAATGAAATCTCCTGTGAGGCTGGGAGTTGCTCCTGGCACCTCAACCACCACAGGTGTTTTCAATTGGTGTTTTGAGGCTTTATTTCCTTGCGCTGGGAGCCTGGGTTATACAGTCTGTCTTGCTCCCCAGTTGAACCATCAAGAACCAAGAGCCATAGATAATTAACCAAGGGTGGTTGACCAAAAATAACAGGGGTAGACGTGCTTGGATAAGAGGTAGGCTGGAAGGGCATTGGGAATGGTTAGCCTACATTACAGCAAAAGAGGGAGGCTACCTTCTTTTATCCCCATCTTATCCAGAAGAACACAAGCATTCGCCCTATCTTCAGGGGTACATTACTAGCCAAGGGAATGGAAGATGATGTTGCACACACGCAAAATTCAGATTTCTCTTTAAGGCACAAGCGATATGAAGGATAAACCAATAAGAACCACTTATACTAAAGGAAGCAGAAGTAATGGAAAAGACAAATAAGGTAAAGTGAGAGACATTGGTAAGATGGCCCAATAAAACATCTCTTACACATTGCCCTCTTCAACAACAATAACTTGGCATTCCTCTCTGAAGGAAAGTCCTTGTGGGAGTTTTGAGAATCAGGTAGGAGTCCGTGAAATCAGGTGCAGTTCAAGGCTGAGGAGACCCATTTTGAAAAGGCAGGGCTCGCACCCAGGTAGTTGACTCGTTGACTGTGGTCTGTATCCCTGAGGGCTCAGGTACATCCCCTTTTGGCTTTGGTTCTGTCAGCAGCACCATATGCCAAGGGACCTGGGAGGAGTGAGTCCCACCTGTAGACCCTGAAATGGCCTGTGAACCAGCTCTAGCTCCTCTTGGATACAGTTCAGGAACCCCTGGAGGTGACCTCATTAAGATGGCAACATGGGTTGTTCCTGATTTCAGTCCCCCTCACAAGCAGATCAACTATGGTAGCAACTAGTCATAGGCACAACACTGTGAAAATCCCAGAACCTAGGGGTGAGGCAGAAATAACCCCTGGACCACGGAGACCAGGAAGGACCATGTTTGAAGGGTAAGGCGGAGCAGCAGCCACACAGAGGGGGCCTCCCTGGGCCTTTGGTTTCTCCAGTGGGAAAAGAGCCTAAAGGGACACCCAGCTCCCCCAGCATTGTGCGACATTTCCCAGGCGGCCCATTCAAGATTCACCTCATGGGGCTCACTGGGGGATCTGCAGGGGTTGACCACTGGGGGTCAGATAGAGATGGAGAAGGGGGATGGGGCTTATAGCAACCAGTGCTCAGATCCTGATGCGCCATATTCCTGCTTGCAGCAGTATCTGGGCAGAGATCCCAGCCAGGAGCTCTGTCAATTTACAGAGCCAACTCCATGGCCTGTATGGCCAGGGTGCTTGGTTGGCCATTCTGCCTGATTTGAGTCCCCAGCCATAGGCTACACTGGCTGTGGAGACCATTCTATTGCCCCATCCCAGCAAGGAAGCAAACTGCAGCTCCATCTAACTACTGAGTAAAGGCTTTAGTCCTGTATACAAGAAGCCTGGCCAGAGAACCTGGGCAGCTGTGGAACTCATCCTATAGCTCTGCTCAGGCAGGGAACTAAGGCAGCATCCCTGCCCAGGTGGTGAGCATAGTCTCTGGCCTCACATAACCAGGAAATCTGAATAGTGGCCCTGGGTAGCCTTGGAGCAGAGCCCATGGTACCACCCAGCAGGGAAGCCTTGCCTATAGCCTTGCCTGATTGCTAAACACAGCCTGCCCAGTCAGGAAGACCAGCCAGGGACCCTGCCCTATCATAGGGTACAGTCTGCATATCCAACCGACCAGGGAGCCTGGACAGTGATCCTGACCAACCTCAGAGCACAGTCTCCAGTATATCCCCCACAACCCCAATTGCAGGATACAGTGGAGGTCTTGCCCAACTAGAGGGCCTGAGCAGCAACATCACTCAGCAGTGGAGCACAGTTAGCAGACTACCTGATTGTGAAGCCTGCAACCTCACAACTTGAGGTACATTCCATATCCTGGCTTGACTGCAGAGCATAGCCCTGTTATATTGTGAAGCCCAGACTGTGGCCATGCCTAAACATGGAGTCTAGGCAGTGGAATCATTCACCTGGAAAACACAGCCTGAGATTCCACCAGACCAAGGGCACTTGCAGAGCCTAGACCATAGACCTGCCCCACTGTGCAGTCCAACCACTGGCATTGCCCTGCCAGGGAACACAGCCCGTGACCTTGCCAGAATGGAGGTGATAACGGAGCCCAGCTAGTGGCTCCAGAAAAGTGGAAACAACATACCCAAACTTCTGGGATATAGCAAAAAATAGTTCTAAGAGGAAAGTTGTGTGTTAATACAACTGCATGCATTAAGAAAAAAATATCTCAAATAAACAGCCTAACTTAATACGTCAGGGAACTAGAAAAAGAAGAACAAATTTAGCCCAAAATTAGTGGGAAGGAAATCGTAAGGGCTAGAGCAGAAATAAATGAAACAGAATAGGAAAACAATGGAAATGATTACCAAGATAAGAGCTGGTTCTTTGAAAGATAAACAAAATTCGCAAACTTTGAGGTAGACTCACAATAAAAAAGGACTCAAATAAATGAAATTATAAATGAAAGAGGAGATATCACTATTAATATCACAGAAATACAAAGGATCATGAGATTACTGTGAAAGATTATGCCAACAACTTGCATAACTTGGAAGAAATGGATAATTTCCTAGAAATGAATAACCTACCAAGACTTGATCTATTTCCTGGAAGAAACAGAAAGTCTGAAGAGACCAATGATGGGGAAAATATCAAATCAGTAATCAAAAATAGCTAAGCCCATGGAAGAGATATCTTCACTGGTGAATTCTACCAAACATTTAGAGAAGGATTAACAATAAATCCTCAAATTCTTCTAAAGAATTCAAGATGAGGGAACACTCCCAAACTCATTTACAAGGCTGGCATTACCTTGATACCAAAGCCAGGTAAGAACACTGCAAGAAAAGGAAACTATCAGCCAATAGGCCTAAACAATATATATGCAAAATTCTCAACAAAATACTAGCAAACCAAATTCAACAGCACATCATTTGGGTGCCAAGACAATTCAGTATCCAAAGTATGTAAAGATCTCTTACAGCACATCAGTATAAAGGCAAAAAAATGGTCAAATCATTTAATATATATTTCTCCAAAGAAGATATACAAATGACCAACCAGTACCTGAAAAGATACTCAACATCATCATCATTAGGGAAATGCAAATCAAAACCACAGTAAGATACCCATTTATACCTACTAGAATTGGTATAATAATAATAAAAAAAAGCAGTAATGAGTGTTGGTGAGAATGTCAACAAGTTAGAACCTTTACACATTGCTGGTGGAAATATAAAATGTTGCAAACAATTTGGAGGACAATTTGGTAATGTCTCAATATTTTAAACAAAAAGTTACTATAAAACTAAAAATTCCACTCTTAGGTATTTACTCAAGAGAAATGAAAACATGTATCTACAAAATACTTGTACATGAATGTTCATAACAGCATTATTTATAACAGCCAAAAAGTAGAAACAAACTCAATGTTTATCAACTGATCAACAGATATTTAAAAGATATATCCATACAATAAAATGTAACTCAGTGGTCAAAAGGACTGAAATACTGGTTTATGTTGCAACATGAATAAATGCTAAAAACAGTGTGTTAACTGAAAAGTTCCAAACACAAAAGGCCATATATTACGTGTTTTCATTTATATTAATGTCCAAAATAGGCAAATCCATAGAGAAGAATATAGATCCGTGGTTGATGGGCCTGTGGTAAGGGGAGAATGAGAAGTTACTGCTAACTGGTATGGGTTTTGTTTTGCGGGGGTCAATGTTCTGAAACTAGTGATAATGAAGAAAATTCCTGTGGCTATAATAAAACACATTGAATTATATACTTTATGGGACCAGGGGGGTGGGCAGGGCAGGGGAGAGCAATGGGGGAATATTGGGACAACTATAATAGAACAACAGTAAGCCCCCCCAAAAGAAATAAGTTCTAGGGTAAAATATGGTACCTTTAACAAAAAAAGGGGTTAAGATTTATAGTATGTGAATTATATCTCAATAAAATTAATGACTAAGTAAAATACATGGTATATTACAATATGGTGAGTATAGATTTGAAAGTCATTTGTTGACGTGATTCAGGCACTAGCTACTGGGGCACCTAGTTACTGGATCCTCCTTAGCAAATTCAAGTTTAGCCTAAATGATCTATAGGGTCTCTTCCAAGTCTAGCTTCCAGTGATTTCTCTCAGTTTCCTGGCTGATAAGCAGCTTTAAAGAAAGGAACTGCTGGAAAATTCAGTTCTAGAGTGAAAACCTGCCCTCTCACCTTTGGTATCTCATTTAAAGCAGCTGTATTTTTTAGTATTGCTCATCTGATCTATCTCCCTTTTTATAAAGAACAACTCAGATTTGGTAGGGTTCCTGTAAGATTATAATTTCCCCTGGAGATTTCTGATTGACTGTAAACTGTGTGGAGAGAAATGCTAAAGGTAAAGTAATTGTAAAACAGATTATAACCATAAATGAGAGAACAGTTTTTGCAAGGGTTCAATAAAGGAAACACATGGATAGCTGTTGGCTTTCTTTGGGCCAAGTTGTGAACACATACAATAGTCAGTGTTGGCATAAAAATAGAGGGCAAAGAATAGTGACCACGTGCATTTGGTGAGGACACAGATTTTACATAAGGTTTATTGCACAGTGGTTAAGCACTCGGGCTCTGCAATCACCTTGCCAGGGTTAGGATCCTGGCTCTACCACTTAGCAAGACACTCCTCACCTGTTTTCCTGTCACATAGCTATAGTAATTAAACCTCCATGGAAGGCCATTGTGAGGATTAAATCAGATGAGAGCTATAAAGCACTGAGAAAGTCTCTGAGCTGTGGTAAGGGTTCAGCAAACATCAGCATTATCGATTTTCAACAAATACTCCGAATGCTTGGTGAATGTTTTAAATATACTTGGTATTGCTTGACAAATACTTGTTTTGTGTACAGTACATTGTGTTCTACTCCAACTTTCCCAGTAGTTATTTCTTATTATACATTGAGACTTTTTCATATTGTAAATAACTTTTTTTTTTTTTTACAAAAGAAAAGCAAGAGACCTTCACTAACAAAATGAAGAACCTGCTAATTACAGTTGTCCTAATGCTTTGGACTGAAACACTGGCTGATCAGAGCCCAGGTACCAGTATATTTTATGCTTATTATTATTATTTAGGAAAGTAAACAATTTTACCTCTCAACAAACCTTTAGTAAATAGAGAAACAAGGAATTTGTTTATTTACTAAAAAATCAAAGTACATAACACTTAGCTGGAGTTGGAGGTATGCAGTATCAAGCTAACTTAATCTCTTAAGAGATGACAGAAAACCATGGGCAAAATTCATGAATTATGCTACACCTGGCTAGAAAATCTTTAATTATTCATTGATTTGCTTACATCTTAGTGTTTCCTGTCCCTATGAAGAGAGTCTACTAATTTGTTTTATAGGTCAGTTTCCATCTTGGCCTAAATAAATAAGTTGTATAGATAGGAAGGAAAAAAGGAAAGAAGAAAGGAAAAGGAAAAAAAGAGAAAGAAAATAAAAGCTAGGTTTTTCTACTCTCCTGATACCCTAGAATTTCCTGGTGAATTTCTGAGTTACTTTGAAAGGAGGTTGTTAGACATTTACCAGAAACTCCCTAATTTTGAGAGTGCAGTTAGCTGACCATGACTGCTAAAGTAAATGCTGGTGGTGCCTCCCCTGGCCCAGACTCTTTTTTTTTTCAGGCTGGTTCATCGGCCCCCACCCCACCCTCACCCCCATACCACCAGCCACTGTGAATATTGCCATGTTGCCAGCAGTGGCTCACAGCTCTTCCCCACTGTCTCAGAGGGATTGTTCTCAGCTTTTCCAGAGCCACTTTACTCAGGAGGTTATGTCCTTAACCCCCTGTTCCTTCCTTCCAGTTCCCTGTGATGGTTTACAGCCAATGTGACTGATAAGAGAATACAAAAAGATTGTCTCTGTTGTCTCAAAGTATAATTGATACTGTAGTATAAGTGATACCTCAGAGTCCCCTTCAATCAGGCCAAGGGAAGACATCTTCCTTGGCCCATCTCCTGCTTCCTTTACCCTGCTTTCCCCCAGTCAAGCCCTCCGCCAAATCCCTGTCTCCGATCTGCTTCTAATCTTCCAACCCAAGACAGCTGACTACTTGATAATATTTTTAAAAGTTGCTGTTACTCCACAGATGACTTGGAAACTTTCTGGTATCATGTTTATTCTTTAGTACAATATCAGAGTTTGGGGGGTCAACTACCAAAAAGAGGAAAAAATGTTGATTTCTTCTGGCATAGAATTCAGAAAGAAAAGTTTATTGGCTAACTTACTAAAGTCCTTTTATTTGGCATTTTAGTAAGAACAAGTACAGTTTCTTCTGTTTGACATCCAGAAGACACTTTGCTTGGGGCTCTAAGTTGCCCTTAACATGGACTAGAACATAGTCTCAAATGAGCACTGAGGTCTGAAATGTAACAGCTGAGTAACCACTGCATTTGGGTTTGATAGGCCCAGGACCTCAGTATGCAGATGTCGTGTTCCTGGTGGACAGCTCCGATCACCTGGGAATTAAGTCCTTCCCTTTTGTGAGAACATTCATCAACAAGATGGTCAACAGTCTCCCCATAGAGGCCAACAAATACCGCGTGGCCCTGGCCCAGTACAGCGACAGGCTCCACAGTGAGTTCCAGCTGAACACCTTCAAGAGCAAGAACCCCATGCTGAACCACCTCAAGAAGAACTTCGCGTTCATGGGCGGCTCCCTGCGGGTAGGGAACGCCCTCCAGGAGGCTCACAGGACCTACTTCTCCAGCCTGGCCAACGGGAGAGATAAGAAACTGTTTCCCCCGATCCTGGTGGTCCTGGCTTCGGCCAAATCTGAGGATGACGTGGAAGAGGCTTCCAAGGCTCTGCGGCAGGACGGGGTGAGAATCATCTCCGTGGGGCTGCAGACAGCTTCTGAGGAGGACCTGAAGGCCATGGCCACGGCCCAGTTTCATTTCAGCCTCCGGACGGTCAGGGACCTCAGCGCATTCTCCCAGAACATGACGCAGATCATCAAGGACGCGGTTCAGTACAAGGAAGGGGCCACTGATCCTGATGCTGACGCTGACGCTGACACTGACGCTGAAGTAAAAGGTAAGAAAGCCCTTTGATTGAGTGGCGCCCAATCCCCATGTGATCAGATCCACATCTCACCTCCCTCATCTCTTCCTGCTCCTCCTGTGGGTTTCATAATTAGCCAGAGTGAAGTGCTGGATATTTCTACACAGCACAGGCTACTCTTACTCGTGTCTGCCTTTCGCTTGTGCCATTTTCTCTGGCAGGAATCCTCTTGCACCCCTTAGCTTTCTTAGAGCTTGAATCGCTCCTGTCATCATTTAAATCTCAACCATACTGTCATATCCTCTTGAAAGGCTTTCCATTCAAATTTCTTTTGGGGTCTCACAGTTCCTTGTGCACACGACGACAGCAGCACTTCCCATGCTGCATGATAACCCGTTTCTGTGTTTGTCCTCATCCCCCCACCAATGAGCTGGTAGCACCTTGAAGGATGAATTGGCAACTTATATTTATTTATCTCTGAGTTCTTTGGGCCCACGCAGATTGCCTGACAAGGAGCTGGTGTTCTATTTCTTAATGACTGAATGTGTGCAAGTCTTACAGGTAAGGCAGTAAGATCCTCATCTGTCCTCTTTTCCTCTCAGTTCTGGCACTGCGTGAGCCACACAGTAAATATGCAATTAATGCCTGTCGATGAATAGGTAGTGACACTAACTGGGAGCAATATCCTTAGAATGAGGCCAGGGGGAGAAGGGGATGCCTTCAGTTACACAGTAATGATGGGCAGGAAGCTGCCTTCCTGAGCCCAACATATGTTGTGTTGGCTCATCCCCTCCTTCACTGTTATCTTTTCCTTCATGAGAATCAGGATCTGCTGAAGCCAGATGTTTTGTTCATTTCACCTCCCAGCCCTGGAGTCATTTTTTAAGAAGATTTTATTTATTTATTTATTTTTAGACAGAGGAGAAGGGAGGGAAAAGAGAGGGAGAGAAACATCAATGTGTGGTTGCCTCTCACGTGCCCCCAAATGGGGACCTGGCCTGCAACCCAGGTATGTGCCCTGACTGGGAATTGAACTGGTGACACTTGGTTGGCAGGCCAACACTCAATCCACTGAGCCATACCAGCCAGGGCTGGAGTCATTTTTTGCTTGTATTTTTTCACATTAAAGAATATATTTTAACATTATTTATATTAGGATATGTCTTTCAGTTGTGCTTAAAAAAATCCCGAAGAGCTGCCATTCAATAAGAGTATATCTTAGAGTAGACAGGATCTTGGAATTGAAGAATTATTGGAAATATTTCTAACAAGCCTACAGATGAATGAGATCAATTAAAAGCAGCTCAAATAGAACTGACTCAGTGCCCTCACTAATATAAGTCAAGCCCTCAGCTATCATATCCCCTGATGTAAAATTCTCCCTAACTTCCTTTTGGAGCACCATCAAGAATGTCTCTAGTGACAGCAGAGACCTGTCCTCTCAGGCGCCATTATGCATGTTGATATCTTTGTGTGCAAAACTGCTTGAGAGTAACTGCACCTCATCCCAGTGATGGTAGCTGGTGTCCTTCAGGGGAATGCTGATTCCCAGGCCAGATAGACATCTATTATCTCTGCAGTTCCACCCACCAGAACTGCCAGTTGCCACAACTGCCTTCCTTTTTGTCCCCGGGCAACCATTGTATTTTGTTCAGGAAAGTAGATGACCCCCTCATCCACTTTCATTCTTGATTCCTGAGGCTGACAGAACTACTTATGCCCCCATGACTCACACCTTCTCACTTGAAAAATGCTTTATTTATGTCTTAAGCAAGTTTTCTATGAAGGCTCTGAAACAGAACACTCTTGAATACAAATAGTTCACTTGGGAAGTGATCCCAGGAAGCCTTAGTGAGAAAGAGGCAAAATGAGACAGGAAGCTCTGCATGTGGTATTGATGAGCAGGTAAAACAGGCCAGTACAGCTGAAAGGAGGTCCTCAGTGAGTATGTTGTATTGGCAAGAGCCTCCAATTTTCTCCAGAGTAAGGTAGAAAGAGTCCCCAGCATAATGGATTTTCCTGGCTGCTTCTATACTCAGTTTGCCATGGTGGGCTATTCTGAGTAGGTGCTATCTACTTCTAAGACCCAAAGAAGTCACCTGGTGTGGTACAAAGTGCCCTGAACACAAGGTCAGAAGACCCACACAATGCCACTTGCTGGCTATGTGAACTGGGAGAGGCGATGTCGTCTCCCTGAGACTTACATCAGCATCCTCATATGTGAAGTATGGGAGTGGGGGTGACCTTGAACCCCCTCCTGCTCTACCATTCATCAATTCCATGGCTATAGCTATGGGTTGATTTTGTAGCCAGACCAGGCTAGGTCTTAATAACAAATAGACTTCCTGAATGATAAGAAGCTTACTTATTTCCCTTGTAATACCATAGGGCCAGTGCTCCAGGTAACCAATTGTGTTTCTTCTATTCGGATACTTAGGATGGTGGTGGCTCTTCTGTTGAAGGGAAGGAAGATGGAAGATGGTTTTATGAGCTAAGCTTTGAAATGACTTACGTTTCATTAGCCAGATCTTAGTCCCATGGTCCTCCCTAACTCCAGGTGAGGCCAGGAAATTAGGTTTAGCTCTAAGCCCAAGAAGAGGAAGTGGATTTTAGTGAGTATCTAGAAGGCTCTGACACAGTTAGTATGGTCCCTGAGGTGCCAGAGAGTCCCTTCCCCTCCACTCTCCTCATCCCTCACTCCTCCTGTCTTGGGGGAAATAGAAAGTTCTTATGGCATGTGTGTATCTTCTCCTGGAGCAAAAACCTTTCTGTTACCCTCCACCTCAGGGACCTTGGAGATGCTTCAACCCTGTAGGTGGCTGCTTAGCATGAGTTTTCTGGGACAATAGTACTTTTCCACTTTCTTAGAGGGTTTTGTGTATTGAATGTTCTTCTCTCACTCCTCCTAATTCACTTCACAGCAGTATGGTACAACAAAGTTATCCTTGCCTTTAGAGGTTAGGAATGAGGACTTTGCTTTGGAGTCAGGAAGGTCTGGGTCAAACCCTGGCTTGACCTTCAGGGTCTTAAGTAGGTTATTTAACCTCTGAGCTTCAGTTTCCTTACCTATAAAGTGAAGATAAAGTGATTACCTTATGATATGGGGAAGGTGGTTTGTGTGGCATTTGGCAGAGAGGTTACTATTATTAATAATTTACAAATAAATACTAACCTGGACGATCATGCTGAGGGTATGTTTTAGCCAACTGTGTAGGGTTCAGAGTACACTGGCAGATTATTGAGAATTATTTTTAATTCCACAGATATTTTTGGACTCCCACAAGGCACCAGTAGGTGGGGACTGAGACAAGGAAGATGTGCCATTTGGCTTCTAGAGCTCATAATCCTACTGGGTAGTTCTTGGCAACGCTGAGCTTATCTCTTGGCTACACTTTCCTCAGTTGTGGTTTCTCCACCTGTGCTTGGAACAGGAGTTTTATGTGCATATGGCGTACTCTCCCCTTGATTCCAGATTCATATAACCAACTCTTTATCCAGTATCTGCAATAGTATTCCATTCTTAGCGTGTCTGAAATGGAATTCTTGAATTCTCCTTGCAACTTTTCTTCCTACCATCTTCCCTATCTTGAAAAAAGACACCATCAACATCTGCTCAGCTGTTCAGGTAAAAAAACAAAACTAGGAGTTTTCACCACTTCCTCTTTGTCTCTCAATACTTGCATTCAATTTATCATCAGGTCTTCTGTGTTCTACCTCTAATTCATGTGTCAAAACTAAAAACTACCTGTGTTTCATCTTATCTACTCTTATCTTTGTCCAAGAACCATTATCTCTTGCCTGAACTAGGAGACCTAGTTCTTAATTGAGATTTCTGAATTCATTAATTCCCCTCAGCGACTGGGATGTCATTTAAAAGACTTAATTAAGATCATGTGACATCCTTACAGTTTGGTCCCCACCTCCCCCTGACCTCATTCATCACTGTTCCCCTCACTCACTGGCTCCAGCCACTCTGGGCTTCTGACTTGTTCTCACCTCCTACTGTTCGTTTGCCAGAATTCCTCTTCCCTTAAAACAACATGTGGCTGAATCCTTCTCTTCATTCATAACTCCACCCAAATGTGATCCTCTCAGGGAGACCTTCCTTGACTTCTATCCCAGAGATAGAAGAGTTAGTTCCCATCCTACATCCCCTGCATAGTAACTCATTTGAATCACTTTTATTTCCTTGCTAGCACTTACTACTGTCTGAAATAACATAATCTACTTATCTGTCCTCCCCCTAGAATGTGAGCTCCCCAAGGTCAGAAATATCTCTAACTCATCCCTGTATCACGGTACTTGAGAATGGTGGTGGTGGATGTAGAAGTGGTGGTAAAAGAGGTGGTGGTAAGGGTAGAGGTGGTGGTGATGGTTTTGGTTGGTTGTTATTGTTACCAGTGGTTGCTGGTTGGTGGTAATAGAGGTGGTGGTGGTGGCTGTGGTGGTAGCAGAGGTAGAGGTGGTGGTGACAGTCGTGAAGATCATGGTGGTGGTGGGTGTGGTAGGAAAATTGGTAAGAAGTATTCTTCAGATAGAGGGAACAGCAATGCAAAGCATCTAAAGTCAATAACCTTATATGTCTTGTTCATAATTTTTATCTTTTGATTATTTTATTTAAAAAAATTTAAATTGTTCTATTACAGTTGTCCACATTTTCCTCTGTTCCTCTCCCTGCCCTGCCCACCCCCACCAACAATGAAATACCTTTTGTTTATTAAAAAAAACAATGCTAATCTCATCTGTCCTGAGTACCTCCATTTTTACTAAAGCCTTTTGGCAATCTGTAAAGTGCTTTTCTCACTCTGGGCTGATGGTTTGTGCTGATTCCCATACTTTTTTCTCTCTCCATAGCTCCCTTGTCCTGTGAGAAGGATTCACTGGCTGACCTTGTGTTCCTGGTGGATGAGGCAGTTGGGACGAGACAAAATCTAAGGAACCTGCAGGGCTTCCTGGAGAACATTACCTCCTCCTTGGATGTGAAGGACAACTGTGCGCGGCTCGGACTTATGAGTTACAGCAATAAAGCTGAGACTATCTCTCTTCTGAAATCAAGTACAAGTCAATCTGCATTTCAGGAGCAAATCCAGAAGCTTGCTGTCCGGGCTGGGAAATCCAATGCTGGGGCTGCCCTTGAGAAGCTGAGGAGAGAAGGCTTCTTAGAGTCAAGTGGCAGCAGAAGGGCCCAGGGAGTGCCTCAGATTGCGGTCGTGGTCACTCAGAGACCCTCAGACGATGATGTGCGTGAGGCAGCAATGAAACTTCGTCTGGAGGGCATAACTGTATTTGCTGTGGGCATCCAAGGAGCTAACTACACCCAGTTAGAAGAAACAGTATCTTACCCTCCAGGACAGACGGCTTCCGTACTGCAGTCCTATGCAGACTTGGAAACGTACGGTAGCAACTTCCTGAAAAAGGTCCAGAATGAAATATGGTCCAAAATTTATACTCGTGCTGAACAAATGGATCTTGACAAAACTGGTATGTTTTAAAATATACTTTTCTTATTCTAAAAGTAACATGAGTAATTGCCTGGGGCTGGGACAGGAGCGAGGACTGACCTGAATCAGACAGAGAACTGTAGAAGTTATGAAAGTGTTCTGAAACTAGATTTTGGTGATGGCTGCAAAGCTTTATAGATTTACTAAAAATCATTCGATGATTACAATGGGTGAATTTTTTTATCATGTAAATAAATTGTAACTCAATAAGATGTAAAAAACCCTAAAATTATAAAATAGTTTAATAGTATTGATGAACATAGAGAAGAAAATAAAATAGTCTGGAGTCCAGTCTTTCAGATAAAACCATTCTTAACATTTATATCTCTTGTCTTTTAGGTTAGTCATTATATCAATTACAATTACATTCAGGTGTGCCTAACAAAAGAAAAAATAACAATGATTTTTTAAAATTATTTATTTATTTTAGGGAGAAGGAAAGAGGGAAGATTTATTGTTCCACTTGTGCATTTATTGGTTGCTTCTTGTATGCGCCTTGACAGGGGATCAAACCTGCAACCTTGGCATATTGGGATGATGCTCTAACTGAGCTACCCAGCCAGGACCAAAATTAACAAGGATTCAAACAAAATAAAACTAGTTTCCTGTTTTATAAATAAGTCCCAAGTTAAGCAGACTGAGCTGGAGTGTTACACCACAGTGTCAGGGACCCTGTCTCTTTTTTTGTGTGTGTGCTATTTGTGGCCTTTATTCCCAGGATCGTAGTCCAGGTTAACTGTGCCAAGCGTCACATTCACACCCAGCAAGCAAGTAAGGCAAAGGCAGCCCTCTACCTCCTTTTCTTCAAGAACAGTCTCAGAAATTACATATACCATTTCTGTTTATATTCCATTGGTCAGAACTTTGTCACGTGTCACCCTCAGCAGTAAAAATGGAAGCCTAAAAAATACAGTCTTCATTTGGGACAGCCAAGGTAAAATTTTTACCCAGGTAAAAATTGGGGGTCCAATTAGTTTAGAAGAAGGAGAGCATGGATATTGGAAATAATGACTATTATCTGCCCTACCCACTTTCCTATCAACCTGTGTCATGAACTTTTGTACCATTCCTTAAATATTCTTTTGCAATACTTCTTTTAACATTGGGAGTACTATTCCATCATATGGATATAACATAAATTGTTTAACATATCCTAAATTGTTGGATTATATATATAGGTCATTGGCAATATTTTGCTCTTATAAAAGTCTTGCAGGGATCATCCTTATGCACAACCATGATAATTTTTTTTTGCTTTTTAACCTTTTTAATTTTTTTCCTTCCATCATTCTAGTGAAGGCTATTCTAGTCAAGATACTTTGTGAATCTGCTATGGTTTTTCTGAGCACTTTTCAAAGGTACATGCCAAGAGATACTCGATGTGACTTCGAGTTTATCTAATTCTGAGATATCTACTGTCTTCACAAATTCACTCTGCAGATAAAATGCTTCCAAACAATTGGAACTAAAATTTGGCAGCACTCAAGTAGAAAATAATGATCTTCCAATAATATTAAAGGCTGATTTTAAACTTAGACCAGACTGTTGAAGGTTTAAGGAATGTATCTCAAGCCAGCCCTGGATTTCCTCTGGCACATACACATTATAAGGCAGCAGCAAGAAACAAGGTTGCTATTACCTCCTGAGTGATACATAGAGGACACCCTCAGAGTGGCAGCCACCTTGGTCTAGTACCAACCATTGGGGCATAGGAGGAATGTGTAGTGTGGTCTCAGGGAGTTTGTGATGATGTGACAAAAAACTATTATTGTTGTTGTAGAATTTCTAAATGGAAAATATGGGACCAAGCCTAGGTCAAAGGCCACCCAAGGAGATGGCTATGTTTTATAAAACCTCAGTAGGTGACTTCTTATTAATTCAGTGGCTCTTAATATCAATGCCTAATTTAGATTGGGTTCCTCAGAAACCAAACAAAAATTTTTGTGAAAATGATGTATTAGAAAATATACCTAGGAAAAACTGGAGATTGGTAGGGAAGGGAGGAAGTGGGGGCAGGAAGGAAGGACAATAAGCAAAGCTCCGTAGAGGGTCAATTCCATGATGCTAGAGACAATGTGGGTTCAACTTTAGGGTTATCCCAATCAGGGTCAATGTAGTTTAGAGAATTTATATCCCAGCATACATGAGGGAATGTAAATTTCAAACACTTCTAGTTCAAGTACCAAGAGCAGCCTACCCACAAACAGACATTGATGCTAACATTTTGTTCTGTTGGAACAAAAACACTGGAAACCAGTGTGCATGACAATGGTAAAGAACTTGAGGGGTTAGAGGCAGAACACCAACAGTATCTGCTGTAAACTTACCAGAGTTTCCCAATGAGATTGTAAATAATTTAGTGGCCCAAGCCCTACCCTAAACTAATGACCCAGTCCCTGAGGGTAGGCACCCTGCACCCTGCATTTAGTAAGCTCCCCAACAAGCTCATGATTGCATGTCTGAGAACCACGGCTCTAGTGAATTTGCCATGGACTAAGAGGGTGGTGGCCAACTTTATAATTTCAGAATGGTCAAACCCGAAGAAGCAATCTGTGTTGGCTTAGTCACTGCCATATCTGCTACTTCTGGCACACAGTCACATTCAACTTAATAAAAAGAACTCCGTTAAGTCAAGGGGAGACTCACATTAGCAAAACCAAGGGACTACTGTATAGGAGAAGGATGATAAATATCTTTATAGTGAAAAGGATCAATGCCCAGGGGCCAGGACATTCCTGTCCTCTGAGAAGTGCATTCTCTCCCTATAGCCCTGACAAGTGAGAAGCTGACTTGTAATCAAACTGTCAGGGGTTGTGGCATCGCAACAAGGGATTTAGGTTTATCACCAAAATGTCCAGTGGCATTCAATGGAGTGGATGACTCTATTTCAAAATCAAATATATAGATCGATATCTCCATTTCCCTATACAGCTATATATCTCTATCTCTTTATATAACTGTATATAACCCCTGGGGTCAGGGGACACATTCTTCTTCCACACTGTCCAATTGAACACTTCATGAGGATGGAAATGTTGTATAATTGCCCTGTCCGACGTGATAGCCACTAGCCACATGAGACTATTTGAGGCTGATTGGCACCTGAAATGTGGCTAGTGTGACCAAAGAGCGGATTTTTAAATTTCATTGATTTTTAAAATGGTTTCAATTTGCATTTATATTTTCATAGCAACACGTGACTAGCGACTAGTGTGTTGGCCAGCCTGCACTAGGCGGGTGGGATGGGCGTTGCCACGGTTACCCAGGGTGACTCACAGTTTACTCTCCTCCACTGATGAGCACCCCTGTGAAAACACTGAATTCTTCTTTATCGTGAATATAAAACAACTAATTCTGGTTGCTGTCAAGTTTTGCTGGCCTGGGATGAAATCCGTATTTTGCAAGTAATTGCTTATCTTTGCCCTGATGCTTTATGTGTTGATTTCATAGTTTAATTCTCAAGGTCAAGCTTAAAATATTTCCAGTATTTTGATTTCTTAAGGACCAACTCCTCATAGCTTGAAGTACTGTCAGTAGCTTATAAATTCCCAAAAAGCTGTCAAGAAAGAAAATATTTCTGAAATGACAAAATTGTCTTATGTTTTAAATATCTTTTCACATACTCAACAGATAATTGCATAAATAACTTAAGTTTTATTTTATTTTTTAAAATATTTTATTTATTTATTTTTAGACAGAGGGGAAGGGAAAGAGAAAGGGAGGGAAAGAAACATCAATGTGTGGTTGCCTCTCATGTGGCCTTCACTGGAGATCTGGCCCACAACCCAGGCATGTGCCCTGACTGGGAATCGAAACGGCAATCCTTTGGTTCACAGCTCATGCTCAATCCACTGAGCTACGCCAGCCAGGGCAATAACTTAAATTTTAAAAGTATGCTCTTTCTCACACCCAGTTGCAATGAATGACTAGATAGAGTTGTAAATAGACTATTAGAAAAGTTAAAGCACTTTTTTCATAGTGTCTGCTCTCAACAAAGGAAGGAACATTGAGAGCACTTCCATTTAAAAATTTTTATTGAAATCTTGTGATGTCAGGCCTACTGGACAGAAGCAGAGAGCCAGGCAAGTCTCTGCCTTGATGGAGCTGATGTTCTGTGGCAGGAAACAGGCTGTGTTCATGAATAAATGAATAAGAAAATTTCACAAAGGAATGGGTACTGTAAAGAAAACAGGGTAATAGGAGAGACAATGACTGATGTACTTTAGCTGGAGAGAAAAAGGAGGTCTTTTTGAGGAGTAGACATCTGAATTGGCAGATTCACGACGACATGAGAAGGAATTGGCCATGTGAACCCTTCGGGGGAAGACTATTCCAGGAAGAGAGGAGGGCAAGTGCAGAAGCCCTGTGGTGCATTCGAAGCCTAGAAAGAAGCCCAGTGTGGATAGAGCACAGTCAGTAAGATGAGGAATTGCTGGAAATAGGGTCAGAGAGGAAAGCACGGGGAAAGATCAGGCCAGTTTTTTATTTTTAAATTTAAATGCAATGATAAATCATTTAAATAGAAATGTAATAGGATCTGGTTCTAGTTTTAAACATATTGTCCTAGTTGCTCTGGGAAGAGAAGGTTGGTTATTGGGGAAGTAAGAACAGAAGGTCGTCTGTCCCACCTTCTTTCTCAAGAAATGATTACGCATAATTGTCTAAAAAGGCAGGTGTCAATACTAGAAAAACTATTTAACATACAGCCTGGAGACTCGGGAATCTGGTTCCTACGCTGTAATTTACAGGCTGTGTGTCCTTGGCCTTAGACAAACCACTGGGCTTCACTCTGTTTCAATTTCCTCACAAGGTCATTGCAAATTTCAAAGGAGAAAATGGGCTTGATGAAGTGTACAGGCTCTGGGCCAACCTGAAGTGTCCTCTTTCTTTAGAACCTTCACAGCCTCTTGTTCTACAAACGTGCTTGCAAATTTCTCTCCAGATTCTCTACAATTAATAAAGGATTCATTTTCTTTCTTTCTTTTTTTTTTTTTTTTTGCAGGCTGTGTGGATACAAAAGAGGCCGATTTCTATTTCCTTATCGATGGCTCAGGTAGTATTGGGAAAGAGGATTTTGGTCAAGTCAAGACATTTATGTTGGGGGTAATAGACATGTTTAGCATTGGCCCAGACAAAGTCCGAGTTGGGGCTGTGCAATATTCAGATACGAAGGAAGTGGAATTTGATATCCATGTTTACACCAATGATGTGGAATTAAGACAGGCTGTTTTAAACATCAGACAACTTGGAGGTGGAACTACTACTGGAGCAGCCCTGGATTTCATTCTGCCAATAATAAGGGAGGGAAGGAAGCATAGGTCAAGCGAAGTTCCCTGTCACCTCATTGTGCTGACTGATGGGATGTCTGAGGATGGAGTCCTGGAGCCTGCTGAGAGAATCAGAGCTGAACAAATCACCGTCCATGCCATTGGCATTGGGAAGGCTAACAAAACACAACTGCTACAGATTGCTGGGAAAGAAGAAAGAGTTAGCTTTGGGCAAAACTTTGATTCTTTAGAAAGCATCAAAAAGGAAGTCGTTCACAGCATCTGCACCGAAAAAGGTAAGCAAAACAAAAATGCTTTATTTTCTGCCCTTCATTAGTTGCTTTAGGCAGACTGATAGTCAGGTTGAGGATGGGGTGATGTGACCAGTTGTCTGGTTAACACTGAGCTAACTTCCCTTATCAGCATGGAAGGGTTCAGCCCCTCACTTTAAACCAGTGAACAAGATTGGAGAATCTTTCTATAATAGACAGCTGCCCTGGGGCCATCTTGAAAATCAGGAGTAAGGAGGTTGCTAAGAATGCTGTGGCCTTGACAAAGCCCACTGCTGTGGAGTGTAAGAGACTTTGTTCTGTGTGTGTGTGTGTGTGTGTGTGTGTGTGTGTGTGTGCATGCGTGCACGCACATGCACTGAGGCAGATAAATAG
Source organism: Tonatia bakeri (assembly GCA_004024845.1). Lineage (NCBI taxonomy): Eukaryota > Metazoa > Chordata > Mammalia > Chiroptera > Phyllostomidae > Tonatia > Tonatia bakeri. The sequence goes on along the minus strand of PVIA01001148.1, from coordinate 247,909 downwards.
CAGTGGAAAGAAAATGGGCTCTGGCTTTAGACAGATTAGGGTTCCACTCACTTTTCTACTAGAGCTTCAAACTTCCTCCTCTATGGAGGTAACACCTACTCCAGGGAATTCCTGTAGGTTTAGTATAATACACACCAACCATTATTTCTCTATTATGAATATATATCCTCATATATGTGGAACTATTATTATTTATTGTTATATATAACACATATTTACATTTTTGTTCAGACTAAAAATTAAGCAACAAAAGTTAGGAAGAAATCTTCAAATTCCTGTGCCTGATTATTATTTATCTTAGTAACAGCCGCTTACTCATTGAAGATGGTATGTGTTGATTGCTAGTATTAGCACATGAAAATACTGTCTACTGAGAAGCATAGGAGAAGGGATGCTGGAGCAAAAGAGTTCAAGCTCAGATCCCAGCTTTATTACTTAGCTGTGGGCCTGGAATAGGTTACTTACTGACTACTTGCCTTGGTCTCTTGCGTGTAGCCTTATTGTGAAGCTTAAAGATAATTGTGCATTTGGAGGACTCACAGAAGTACCTGGCAAATAGCAAGTGCCACATAAAAGTAGCTGTTACAAAAGTTGGTTAAGGTGTTCACAAATGAGGAAAGGAAAAGAATTCTCACTTATTTGAATTTACAAAAGTGAAAACTATATTGCAGTCTACTCTACTCTGAGTCACTCAAATCAAAAGTAAATGCATACACAAATAAATAGCATTCATGACAATATCCCAAATCAAAATTTTGTTCATTGTTTTTCTGTGATGGATAGTAATGTTATGGACAGAGTTCAGTCTTACAGTACAAGAGTAAAAGGCCCCCAACATTTTGGGGGGTTGATGTCAAGAGAAGTAAAAGGGTTTTAGGTAACATAAAGTAAATTGTGTCTCAAGTCCTCTCAAGGGAAAGGTTCTAGACCAATCTGAGGAGCTGCAGTGCATCTCGTGCAGGTCAGGTAGTTGCAGTTCAGATGCCTGAACACTGGCACACCCGAAGGAGGAGACAAGCTGTAGACAAGGAAATGAGCCATACGATGGCAGGCAGAGAGGCAGAAAAACTAAGGAGTCAAAGCCTGAGGGCCCAGAAAAACACTGACTAGTCTCAGAGCAGATGTGGATGGAGTGAGACACAGTGGATTAGTTAGGGAGCTGGTGAGGCAGCTGTAAGAAAAAGACCCCAAACTGCACAACACAGAATATTATTTCTTTCTTGCATAGCAGTCCAGGGTGAATAGTCCAGGTCTAGTAGAGAGGCTGTTCCATATTCAGTACATAACTTCCATCTTTACGTCAAAGTGAAATCCAAGTTCTCATGACCTTCCATTTGTGAAAATGGAGAAAAGGCCAGGGTAGCCGACCACACTTAATTGTTTTAATGTTAAGACTCTTTCTTATGTCTATTGGCCAAGACTTAGTTACAAGATCACTCTAGCTTCAAAGAAGGCTGGGAAATATTGTCTTTACCTGGGCAACCATCTACCTAGCTGAAACTTTATTGTCATAGACGAGCAGAACAGATAGTAGAAGACAAGAAATAGTCTCCATTACAGATAGATACAAGGAGTTAGAGCATGTGAACACTAAACTGCATGTAAAAGTTTACTTCTTAGAAAGTAGTGAGAGAGCCTTCCATACTTCACAGCAGTGGGGCTTTACCAAGGCCACAGACATCTTCGTCTACCTCCCTGTTTATGACTTTCAAGTTGGCCCCAGGGAGGTTTGGGTCTCAAATGACAGTTATAATTTCTTTGGTGGACCTTACACAATAACACAAGTGATGGAAACATTCTTAGCATCTTTTCATCTATGGCTGATGATAATTGTTCATTTTCAAATAGTATGGCGTAGACTCTGAGTGTTGAGAGAGGGGCTGGTAAGAGAATGGCAGTGATACGAGATGGACAAAAGGTATGAGACTAAATAAATACATGCTAAAGACAATATATTTTATATATATTAATTTATTTATACACACATACAGGTTTTGTACCATAAATTAATGACACTGTGTTTTCTATGGCTTTATAGAAATTGGTCTTCCATGGGTATATATGTGTACATATGCATATATATGCCAATTCCCATCAGGATATCTACAGATTTTTGTATAAATAAAAAAAAAACATGTTGAATGGGTATGTGCTTACTAATGCACTTACCTCTAGTAAAAGGTTTTCACCCCAATTTCTTACTTTTTTAAAAAAAGATTCTATTTATTTATTTTTAGAGAGAGAGAAGGGAGAGGGAAAGAAAGGGAGAGAAATGTCAGTGTGTGGTGGCCTCTCATGTGCCCCCTACAACCTGGCCTGCAGCCCAGGCATGTGCCCTGACTGGGAATCAAACCAGCAACCCTTTGGTTCACAGGCCGGCATTCATTCCACTGAGCCACACCAGTTGGGCTCACCACAATTTCTAATATTGATTTATAGTGTTTCTCAAGTTACTTTAAACTATTCCAGAAAATAATTCTATGTTAAGATTACTTAAAATTTTATTTTAAAGAACATGCATAAAACATTGGAATATTTGTCATGTGAGTGCAGGGAATTGATTACTTATTCTCTGATTTCTTCTTTCATTTTTTTGATCACTGTTGCATCTTTAACACATAGCTTGACCATTGACATTTCATGGATTTAAACAATTACAAATGAATAAATGGATGAAGCATGCATACATAAATAAATGAATACACACTTTGGAAGTTACATCTCTTCTTCAAAAATTCTTGGATAATCTTCAGTAGATTTCTGATTTAGGGTTCCAATCAGCAAACTTTTATTTAAGAAGTGAATAAAATTTTCAAATGCAATAGCAGTTACTTGAGCTAATTTTCCATGTTTTCTAATTAATGCATTTATTTCTACATATTCTGAGACCTTGCCAACCTGATTTGTTTCTGATCTTTTTGATAACACGCAGGATGTGAAGACATGAAGACTGACATCATGTTTCTGGTGGACAGTTCTGGCAGTATAGGAGATACTAACTTTGAGAAAATGAAAACCTTCATGAAAAATGTGTTAGCTAAGATTCAGATTGGCCCAGACAAAACTCACGTTGGTGTCGTTCAGTTCAGTGGTCATGCTAAGGAAGAATTTCAACTTAATCAATACTTTACGCAAAAAGAAATTTCTGATGCAATAGACAGAATGTCTCTCATCGGTCATAACACTTTAACTGGAAGTGCGCTGACCTTTGTAGATGACTATTTCACTGATCCCAAGGGAGCCCGTCCTCAGGTCAGACAGTTTCTTATTCTCATCACGGACGGAGAAGCACAGGATGATGTGAGAGACCCTGCCAAAGCTCTTCGGGACAAGGGTGTGATCATCATCGCTGTGGGGGTGTATGGCTCCAACCGGACTCAGCTCGAGGAGATCAGTGGGGATGGCAGCCTGGTCTTCCACGTCGAGAAGTTTGATCATCTAAAGGCATTAGAAAGTAAACTCATCTTTCATGTGTGTGCTCTTTATGGTAAGTGACCCAGCTACCCTTCAGGACTCAAGGATGTGAGCTGTTGGCTTTATAGTGGGGGGAACAGGGGGTTGTACTCTCGGCTTGGCCTCTAACTGGACTTTGGTGCTAAGTTTTAGTCTTATCTATGTTATATGTTGAAACACCCATGACCTCCAAGGATTTTCCAGATAGATAATTTTGTCAGCTAGTTTGGTGAAAAAATCATCTGGCTTTGGTGACTTCAAATACATTCCAAGAAGGTGGCAGAATTTTACATTACACTTCCAACTTCTTAGTACCTGCATGGCTAGATTTTCCACAGCCAAATTTTAATACTAAGTGATTCCCCAGAATTATTTCTATAACCATTTTAAAGCAGGAAGTAATTAGAAATACAGATTTTCTTCCTCTTAGTTGTTAAATTCAGTGCCCTAAACACCCTCCTCCCCCGCAAACCCCTCTGTATTTTAAAGGTGTAATATGTATTTTCAATATCTCATATTATTATTCTTAACCTCTATCAGCTAGGTATTTTTCATTTGCCTATTAATGTATCTATCCCTTTAGAAATTTTAATGTGTTACCTTTTTTATGATTGCTTGGGGGAATCATCATTTTCATTTTACAAATTGAAGTCCTTTTCAAATTTTATTCAGCAACCTTCAGTGTCAGCCTGTCAACTCTAACAACTCTTGAATGAGAACTTAACACAAATCCACAACTAAGACTAAAAACACCTGTGCTTTTAAATCTATTATGTGCTTTTGGATACAAGAGAACAAACCAAAGTATTTATAACTTTGCTGTATATTGTTCCCTTGACAACACAGAGACCTCTTTTGGGCTTCATTCTTCATAATTATGTGTGTGAAATTTTTAGGAAGATAACAGGTAAAATGTCTCAGTACAAACTCTGAGTTTTAGACAATGGTACTCAGATTTCCTTCATAACTTAACTGAAGTTTTTTCTTCTTCTAAGAATGGCAGTGATTTTAAAACTCTTGTTTGAGATGTTCTAGGAAAGGTTTACCTTAACACCATAGCCCCACCTTTGAAATCCACAGGGCTCTTCCTGGCATTTCTTCACTTTGATAAACATAATGTTTTTTGAGGCCCTGTCTATACATAAGGTGAAATTTCAGCTAACTCACACATTAGATAGACTCATAAAATATTATCAAGTCACGAGATTACCAATCTCATTGTTGACTAGGCATGACTTGATAAATATTTATGTTCAGTTTGTATATCTGTAGGAACCTGGGTCATTGCCCTGGGTTCCTACATAGGTAGGCTGGGATCATCCACAGCATCTTAGACTTGAAAATGAGAGTCTTCGTTGCCAGAAATAAGGATTGGAGGTCCGATGGGCAGGTGGGAAGTGGAGAAATCCAACTTTGGGAAGGCACATGCTTACATTACTGAGGGAGGGAAAAGAGAGGTGAGGAAGTCCATACTTTGGAGACCCAGCCTGAATAGTCACTTGGCTTTTTAAAAAAGATTTTATTTATTTACTTTTTTAGAGAGAAGGGTAGGGAGAGAGAAAGAGAGGGAAAGAAACATCGATGTGAGAGAGAAACATTGATTCATGGTCTCTCCTGTGAGCCCCAACTGGTGACCAAAACCACAACCAAAGCATATGCTCTGACCGGAAATCGAACCAATGACCTTTTGCTCCATGGGATGATGCTCAACAAACTGAGCCATACCAATCAGAGCCATTTGGCTTTTAATGTGCAGGAGGGAGGGCTTGGGGCTAGAGATGAGTGATAGGAGCCTTAGATATGACCCAACTTGGGACCACTCCTTTTCTGAGTTGTAATTCAGGTTGTCAGGGAAAGGAGCACAAATAAATGTGGAGACACATGATGCACATGGGATGGTTTACCTATTAGAAGCTGAGAAGGTAGCTGGAGCCAGGGTAGTAGGCTAAAACCCCAGATTTCGCAGTGAGCTCCTGAGCTGTGTAAAATGGTAGGGCCAGTTTGGCCACCATCAGTCATGTTTCACCATTATACTGACTTTGAACTAACTACCTTCTGACATTTCCTTCCAACTGACAGTCTACTTAGTAAAAGGCATTTCAGGTCCTTATGAGATTTAGCAGAGCAGAGTGGTGTGGCATAAGCACTCCCTGCGAGTGGAGTAGCATAGATAAGGATACAAATGTCCTTGACGTCATAAGCTGGGCGATCTGTATATCTTTGAGTCACAGCTTCTTCCTCTGTAAGAGGGCAACAGCCATCTCTAAGAACTGAGATGCAGTGTTTGGCACATAGTAGGCTCATAACAAATGTTAGTGTGTCCCCTTCCTGGCTGTCTGTGTAGAGTGCTCTGTGCAAAGTTTGTGATGCCCACTTCCTTCTTCTTTCAGATTGTAAAAGCACCAGACAGTTAGACATTGTGTTCGTGCTGGATCATTCTGGCAGCATAAGTGCCCACCAGCAAGAAAGCATGATTAACCTGACCGTGCACCTGGTGAATAAAGCGGATGTTGGCAGGGACCGAGTTCAGTTTGGAGCCGTCAGATACTCGGACCAGCCAGAGGTCCTCTTCTACCTCAATACGTACCCGAACCGATCAGGGGTCATTGAGAATTTGAGGAGGCGCAGGGACACTGGAGGGAACACCTACACTGCAGCGGCTCTCAAGCACACAGACACCCTGTTCACGGAGGAACACGGCAGCCGCATCAGGCAAGACGTGAAGCAGATGCTGATCATCATCACTGATGGGAGGTCCCATGACCGACATATGCTCAATGACACAGCGTTGAAATTGAGAGAGAAAGGCATCGTCATCTTTGCAGTGGGTGTGGATAAGGCCGAACAAGAAGAGCTTGAGACTATGGCAGGGAATAAAAACAACACTATCCACGTAAGCGATTTTGACAAACTGAAAGATGTTTACCTGCCTCTACAAGAGAGTATGTGTACCAATGCACAAGAACGTAAGTTGTAATTTTTAAACTTTTGATGGGGGTAGCAATACAAGTTTAAGCAAAATATAATTTATGTCTTGGCTTCTAATTACTTTCTCGGCTGAGTCTACATGTTTTTCTCATCTCTAAAAGAAATGTGCTGGCTGAGCAAGATCCTAAAGCTGCCTTCCCACCTCAGTACGTATGGCAGAGATGCCAGGCAGTTTCAGAGCCGCCTTGCCACCTTGCTGCCTTTTACCTGGTGGAAAGGAGCTCTCCTTTGGATCACATTCACCCTACCCCATTTTCTGGCTTTTGTGTGCTGCTCCATTTGCTTAATGGTCTCAACGCAGCCCATGAGCATCCGTGTCAGGCCAAACTCAAGTGGAGAGTTTCATGGTTTAAATGGGTAAACTTTTGTCTTCAAAGATCTGGGGCCCTCTAAATGAGATTATAGGCATTCTATGGGGCCATAGGAAGGTCAAGGGGTTGAATGTAATTTTTTTGGATGAGGGTCACTAATGCAGAGAGAAGAATATGGGAATTCCATGTGAGCTAATGAAGACTGCCTGCTAGGAACAAGGAGGGAAGGGGCCTGAGCTGATTCCATGAGATACCTTTGGGTTAGAGTAGGCTGCAAGCATCACCGCCAAGTAGAGAGAGGGTGAGATTTGCCCTCTGTTGCTCAAAGCAGCAGAGATGGAAAAGTCATCTAAGGAGGCCTCCTTGCAAGATGAGACTCCTGGCTGAGTACTGACCCAGTCCTTCAAACCTGGCAAATGAATCAATCAACTGATTTGTTTTCTTCTTTCCTTCTTCACTCCCTTCCCACAGACGCCCTTCTCTTCTTCCTTGTCTCCTTTCTTCTTTACTCTCTACCAGTTTGAAATCTACTTTTGAATCCAACACAAATCATATTTCTAAGACTGACATGAACTCACCTCCCATCTCTGTAAGCAGTCCAACCTTGAACAAAACCTTTCCCCCAATCCCATGTCAGATCAGCATGTGCTGTATGAATGAAACTATGTCTGATCACCCTAGCTCTACCTTACCTAAGTAAGCAATAAATTCATCTTCATGATGCCAGACACTGATGATGGTATCTTTAACTAAGAAAAAAGTATGACTTTTTCCAAGGTACCAGGACTACTTGATCCTTCTGCCTGCTCTGGCCTGTCCCAGGACTCACACCCTGAAACCTGGTCTCCCTACCATCCCCATTGCCACCTTCCAGCCCACTCTCAACACCAAGTGATCCTTGTAATAGACCCTGGACCATCACTGTTCTGCTTACTGTTTACAATTTCTAAACCCCCGAGTTCCATCTGGCACCTGCCCACCTCTCTAATTCACTTATTGTCCTTCCCCTCTTCAGAGTCTCTCCTGTCATTTTGAAATTCCTTTGGATCTTTGCACGTACCATTCTACTCACCACGAACATGCCAGCCCGCCACTTCTTTGGGCTCCATTTAGCTTGTCTGATACATTCCAGCCTTTGTTTGCTAGTTTCCTGATCCAATACTTGACAGTGTCCCCACTGTGTCCCCAACTCCTCTGCCTTCTATTTCTCCTGGTGGTAGCACATAACACACTGTTACTATTTCCTTATCTGTATCTGTCAGAAGACTATGAGCTCCTTGGACACGCTTGGGCTCTTGTTTATCATTGGGTCCCCATCAAAGCTAGTACACTGGAAAGACTACAGCCTTTTCCTAGCAATGTGGGGGCTGGTTTATTCTCATCTCCTTTGCCTACCTTTAGGAGGTAGGTGCTGAGGTTGAGATTGGGATGCAGGAAAGCTTATTAGGGATCCACACCTATGAAAGAAAGGGGACAAGCAGGATGGGCAGAAGTCAAACAGTATACATGCTTGACAAAGCTTCTAATCTGGCAGGAAGCTCTGGAGTGAGTATTGTCCATCAGAGTTGCATCATACTAAAACAATGAGGTCTTTATATGCCCTCCTCACTTAGTCCCCAGATGTGGGATGCCCTGGTAAGGGCATGGCCTTTGACAAGTTTTCACTCTGCAATGAGGCTGACCCTGAAGGAGCTGACAGCTAGAGGCTGTCTGGGCAGCAGGTCCTTCCTTAAAGATCTATCTGAGCTACCTATCACTGTGTCTACTATACTGTTCTCACAAGGAATTGTGTGACAGTAGGCATTTCATTGTCTCAATTACCTTTACTAATCCCTTTAGTGCTGCCCCCTACCCCAGCCGTGGCATTTGATTGGAACTGAGTGTAGAAGATTATTCCTTGGTTATGGGGCATTTCACAGTGAGCTTCGGGAAGATGAACCCCTGCCCTGTTGACAAGCCATTAGCACTTGTTCCGTGAAGTTTTAATATTTGGGTGATGATATTATTTTTAAAAATTTACAATAGGAAAAAGTGCTGGGTGTAAGGATAAAAAGGACTGAGAGGTCCAGGTACTAGCTACACTGCTTAGTAATTGTGTATTCTTAGGCAAATTACTTATTCTCTGAATTTCATTTCTGTAACTATCAGATTAGAATAATTCTTCATAAGGTGGTCACAAGTATTAACTGTTATTGTATGCCAAAGCATTTAACTTCCTTTCTCTGAGTAGTTTTTATTGTTAAATGAGTCATATAAATAAAATCTGAAACAAAGGCTATTACCTTTCTCCTTCCTGCTATTTTTCCTTCTCTCTGGGGACCAGTGATTCTCTCTTCTGTTAACATATCTTAGTTTCCTACTAATGTGGGTGTTTAGTAAAACAATTTGAGTGTTTGAGTAAAGGGAAAATTTAGAATGATCCGTGAGGGAAATAATTGATATGTTTTTTTTTTTCCAATTGCAGCCTGTGGTATTCAAGAAGCTGATGTGATTTTCCTTTGTGATGGCTCTGGCCTGATATCTGATTCAGATTTTGTTACCATGACAAATTTTTTGTCAGACTTAATTGATAATTTTGACATTGAGTCTCAAAGAATGAAAATTGGGATGGCTCAATTTGGGAAACTCTACAAAGAAATTGTTGATTTGGAAAACTCTCTGACTAAAACCCAGTGGAAGACTCGAATTCAAAATATCACCAAGAGCAGTGGGCCTCCGCGCGTCAGTCTGGCCCTCAGGAAAGTGAGCCTGATGTTTCACCCGCACGCCGGCGGGAGAGGAGGTGCTGGTGTCCCTCAGACTTTGGTTGTGATCACATCTGGGGATCCTCAAGAAAATGTGGCAGATGCAGCACAAATCCTAAAAAAACGTGGAATTTGTATCCTGGCTTTGGGCATAGGACATGTTCATAAGGCCCAGCTCCTGCCGATAACAGGCAACTCTGAAAAAATAATCACCTTTCAAGACTTTAATAAATTAAAGAATGTGGAGGTGAAAAAAAGAATTGTCCGGGAAATCTGCCAGAGCTGCGGGAAAACCAGTAAGTGTTCCCTTGCTCTTTACTTGTTTTTCATTTAATTGCATCTTCCCAGTTCTCCATTTCTTAGGGTGTCTTGTGGGCCAGCTTTAAGCAAAACATATTTTTAGAATAGTGTGCAGTGAGAACAGACCTCTCCTCTGCTTCCAGGGAATTTGGGATCAGTCAGCCTCCCTGAGAGACAAGGAACAGGATGCAGAGGCTGGAGGAGGGCCTGGATTGTCCTCTGGTCAGCCCTGTCCCCTCACTGCAATGCAGTATGTATGCTCCCTCTTTGCACTTGGAATTCAGTCTCCTATTTCTGTCTCTCCACTTCCAGAAGTCCTAGAGCAATGCTTTCCATCCAGTAGGAACTAAGTAAGATAAATACTTGCTGATGGGAAATTTTCCTATTTTAACCTGGTTAAACTGTCTTGTAAGGGATTCTTACAAGTGTGTGAACGTGACACACATTTTTTTTCTTTTAATGATAGCATTCATATAATCCTAACAGGATAAAGATTTGCATTGTCCTTAGTCATAATTTCATTTCCAGAGGTCACAAACACAAATGGCTGCAGAGGCCAGGTGGGTAATGAGAATGAGTCAAGGGGGCAGGGAGAGAAAAAAATGAATGGAGAGCAATGACCCATGGGGTAGGAATGTCGCTATTCAGCCGCACCTGAGAGTAGCCGTGTGGGACTCAGGTTCTGCACTCAGGACTGTGTGTTGGGAGAACGGCACATCAGGAAGCAGCAGTGGATGACATTTTGTGGAATTTGCACAACATGCAGATAATTCTCAGAGTGCTTCTATTTGTAGAGTTGTTATGCTTGCAGCCACTTCTTTCACATAATGTGCTGTCTTCCCAAGCTCTCTAGATCTTTTACTTCTGATTTGGGTGCTGAGCTGGAGGCAGGTTATAGTGGTAAACAGAGCCTTGTCCCCAGAATCGGAAAGCCAGAGTTTTAACTCCAGTTATTTGCAGCAACCTCCATAAATTGCTCTCTCCTCACATGTAGAAGGAACAAGTGGACAGGGTCAGAGGTGACCAAATGGCAACTTACATCTGAATCATGTCTATCCTTCCAGTGTTGACAACTTGTTAAATTAGTTAGGAGTTCTTAAAAGCTGGAGATTTCACATTAAAAATACAGATTTCAGGCTTTTCTTTGAAAAGTCAGTTGATCTGTCAACACTGAGCCTCCTTTTCCACATGGCTACTTGCAGCTGGAGCTGTACAGTGAACAGATGGGTCATTGGTCTCCATTCATTTTATTCGCTCTCTGCCCACTTAGCTCATTTACATTATATTACCTACTTGGCCTTTGAGTTTGTGACATCTGTTATAAATAACCCCTAAGGACAATTCAAATATTAATTTTATGATTACATGAATCATAATATGTCATCATTAAAAGAAGAAAAGACACACAAACACACACACACAGAAAGCCAGACACTGAGAATGAGGCTAAACCATGACTGGAACTTCAAGTAGGTATTGGACCTTGTGTTAGAGGAAACACCTATGTCATGTGTTGATCGAGCAGCCAATGTCTTCTTGGGTACTTTTTAGATACTAGAGACTCCTCAGCTCTGGTCCATGACCACTCTCCTTTTTCTGCCCTATCTGCCCTCCTTTCTTCTATCTACTCATTAATTTGGCCTCATTCCCCTTGGTCTCCAGGTTGCTTTGTGAATGTAATGGTCGGGTTTGACATTTCCACTCACCTGCCGGGGCAGCTGTTGTTCCATGGCCACCCCCGGCTGGAATCATACCTCCCAGGCATCTTAGAGGACATCACCTCCATCAGGGGAGTGAGCTGTGGAGCAGGTGCAGACACACACGTGAATGTGGCCTTTAAGGTGAACAATGACCAACAATTCCCTGCAAAGTTCCAAGTCTACCAGAAATCAGTATTTGACAGCCTGCTGCAAGTCACAGTCAATGGGCCAACCCACCTGAATGCACAGTTTTTGCAGCAGCTGTGGGATGCATTTGAGACTAAATCTGCATCCCAAGGACAGGTATCCACATCATGTTCTATCTCCCATCTCCGCATGCTTTCATGTGTTTTTCCCTCCCAGTTATATGTTTCACTTTCACATTTGCCCCTTCTCTGCTTTCTTCTTTCTCTAGGTGTTACTCATCTTTTCAGATGGTCTGGGGAGTGAAAGCCTCATGATGCTTGAAAATCAATCAGACAGGCTCAGAGAGGCAGGTACGTACTGAATTGAAAATTTAAATGATGAAGCATGGAATGTGCTGAACAGATCTCTACCCTATTTATGTGCCCTAGGTCTTGGGATCTATCTGGCCATTGGTAGTAGATGCTGTTATGTTGGTGCCTTGCCCAAACCCCCTTGACCAGCCTGCACACTTACCTCCTAAGTGCTGCGGATGCTATGGCCAAATGCTTACAACAGTGACCTTCCACAGACATGGGCCCTTGACTGACCTGCTGCTTTGAAGGGGCAGGGTGAGGTTGTACCACATCCCACCTAGGGACGGAAGGGGGGCAATCATTGATGTAGGGATACAAAAGTCCAGGGTCAACTCTGCTTTATTCCCTCATGAATCAAGCTAAGGTGAGGACTTCACTTGAGACACATCCCTGTTGACCACTTCCCCTTCCCTCTCTCTCTCTCTCACTCAGTAAACCACATGCACACACATTCCTCTCTCAAATTCTGCTTCTTGAGAATGTGACTTAAGATGTTTTCTATTATTTTTGATTTTTCATGTGAAGGATGGCCACAAGGATTTTGGAAAGCACGTCTCACTGTATACTCCCTGTTCATGTCACAGTTTCAGGCTGAGCCAGAAGCTAAATGCAGAAGTTGAGAGTCATGTGCAGTGACAAGAGGCTCCAGTGACTGTCAGATGGGGGTACATTGTTGGAGACTTCCTGGGTATAGGCCCATACTGGCTTCTGGGGTTCAGCTTCCATGGGCAACCTTCCTAGAGGCCACAAAATATCCTGCATTATTTCTGGGTTATGTCACCCTCCCTTCTCAGATCGCTTGAACACTTCCCCACTGAAATTGGGATATCAAATTCCTTAGTATGGCCCACAATGCTTGGCAGGATCTGGCCCTGCTCCCCACTCCAGCTTTGCTTCATTCCTCACACCACAGTGTTTCAGGTATACAGAACTTTTTCCATCTTTCCTCCAATGTACCCCACAGCTCCACCCTCCCAGTCCTTGCATACACTCTTCTCCTTTGCCTAGAACTCTTCCCACTCTCAGCTCCCTCCACCCCCGCCATCTTCTCTTTACCTTGCATCCCTGGTTCATTTTCTTGACCAACTTCCATTCATTTTTTAGGCGCAGCTTAGACATCAGTTCTTTGCAGAAACTTCCATGACCTTCCAAAACTGAGATAGGAGCTTCTTGTTTAGACTTTCATAGCATCCTAATGTTCCCTCTCAGAGCACTTATTACTTCTCAGAGCAACTATCTGATTCCCATTCACCTCTTCCAGTAAGCCATACCTCTGCAAAGGGAAGGAGCATGCCTACCTTATTCATCTTGTATCCCTGGTACAAAGATGAGTCCATAATAGGCTCCTAATAAGCAAGGGTTTGTTTAATGAAAGGATGGACAGAGTAAATGAACTAGTGAATGGATTAATGAGTGAATAAATGAATAAATGAACTCCTGGGCATGGCCAAGAGTTCAGCCGAGACTGAAATTACCCTGGGCTTTCCACAGGCTCTCAGGGCCTGGGCTCCCAGGAGTCTTTGACATTAGAGAGGACTTGAGAACTATCATTAACTCACATTCAGTCAAATTCAGAAAAACTCAGAAGATAAGCAAGAACAATGCCATTTCTTAAAAATTGCTCTCAAATGCCTAAGAATTGCATTAAAATTTGTGGTGAGGTATTCAACAATTTTTATTAGAAGATTTGTAAATACTTTTTGTTGGGTGGTTTCATGCTGCAGTTGGGGATCAATGAGTAACTAGTGTACATATTGACAATGCAGGCAAACCTGCATTTGGGTTCTTCATGTGTCAGGAGTACTGCTTCCACTTATGTTTTCTTCCTTCTTTCTGATTCTTTGAATAATGTTCACTGAGTGGCTTTTCTTTTCTTGTGAACAACTCCTTTGGTTTTGCATCTGTCATTTTTACTGCATAGGACTTGATGCCCTGCTGGTAGTGTCCCTAAACCCGACTGCTCATGATGAGTTCTCCAGTTTTGAATTTGGAAAAGGATTTGATTACAGGACTCACCTGAACATTGGAAAGAGAGACCTGGGCAAAATGCTATCGCAGTATCTGGTGAGTTTTTGAACAGAAAAATCCAGTTATTCAAAATGCCATGGGATTGAAATTGGAATCTTGCTAACTATTTCCAAAGATTTCCTTGTTTGCCCTAAATTCAGTACATGGACTTCAGTATATAAAAAAGTGGGAAAGACCAGGGCACCAAATTTTTGTTTTTGCATGCCCTTTCATCCTTTGTTATTTCACCAAATGAATGCACAGGGAACCAGAAAGCCAACCAATCCCAATTAAATAAGAAAAACCACCAATAGTTAATGCCACTGAAATCCTAGGAAACAGGAAACTGTCAACTAGGAATCAAACAGTCTTGTGCAAACTTGGTCTGTGGCCATGTGTGGCAGGCATCCTTCCTATAAATAGAGGTCATTTTTTTGGAGAGGATTTGTTGCCAACACAGTTGCTAACCTGGCACCCTCTCTAAGGTGTTTGGTCAAAAGCACCTCTTGCACTAAGTAACGCCTCACCCACAGAGCATGAGCTTGTGGGTGGTAGATTATGATTAGTATGAATCCAGTTCATATGTATGAAGTTCCTGGCAACTGATGCTCACTCAAGTCTGCTTTTTCCAGGGAAACATTGCAGAGAGGACGTGCTGCTGTACACTTTGCAAGTGTCCAGGGACTCCAGGACCTCGTGGAACCCAAGGATTACAAGGCCCAAAGGTGTCATTCAATTGAAACTATTTTACTTAATCGGCCTTGGGTTGGTGTGGGTGGGGCTGTAGTTAAATTTGCCACCTTCATTTGATGCTGACGCATTTGCCTGGGGCGTTTTGTGTGACTTCTGTGGTGTAGGAGCAGTGCAGAAGGGCTCACTTTTGATGCTGCTGTTAAGACTACCTCCCTTTTATCTGCTATCTCCTTGGTGATATTGCCTCTTGATTTTGCGATTTATATTTTTACCCACTTTAGACAGTTTGAAAGGTAGCCATTTGTATATCTTCTTGGGAGAAGTGTCTGTTCAGTCCTCTGCCCGTTTTTTAGATTGGGGTGTCTGATGTTCGTTGTTGAGTTATGTGAATTCTCTCTGTATTTTGAATATTAACCACTTAGCAGAGGTATTATTTGCAAATATCTTTTCCCATTCGGTTACAAGAACCATATGATTTGACTTATATGTGGGATATAAAAGAGAAAGCAACAAGTGGCCAATCCAAAAAAGCTCATAGACACAGGCAACACAGTACGGTGGTTACCAGAGGGGAAGGGAGATGGGGGCTGAGGCGGGCACAGGGGGTCAGATATACGATGAGGGAGACTTCACTGGGGTGGGGACACACAACGCAGTATACAGATGCCATATCACAGAATCATACATTGGAAACTTATATAATCTTATTAACCAGTGTCACCCCAATAAATTTAATACAATTTTAAAAGGTGGCAAGAGGTGTTAGAAATAGTGAGGAAAGTTGTACTTCATCAGCAATGGAATGTGACTCAACTGCAAAAAGAGCACAGCATGGCAGATTAATAGCCCTCTAGAAAAAGAATTATAGAAGATCAACTGCACAACAGTAGCGTAGATAAGTATATCATAGTATTTTCATTCAATAGAATGCTGTAACGGGTTGAAAATGAATGGACAGCAGCTACTCACACATGAATAAATTTTACAAACACAGTAATGGCCAAAAAAAAAAAAAAGCAAAACACGGAAGAATATATACAGCATGATTCCCTTTATATAATTTTTGAAAATAGGCAAAATTAACCTGTAGTGTCCAGCGATGAATATTTAAGTAACATAATACTTAGAAAGGCAAAGAAGTAGTCTCATGAAGGTCGGGAGCGGCCTCCCTGGGGTGGGAGTGGGAGTGGGAGTGGCCTGTGGCTGGGATGGGCACTGCCTCTGGGGACCAGCCTTGTCTTCTTTCTTGGCCTGGCGGTGGTTACACAGACGTTTACTTTATAATATTCAGCTGCACCTTGATATTTTACTTACTTCTATGTACTTTTCCAAACGGGTTTTCAAGGTCACAATTTAAAAAGTCTGGTTTGTTTTATTTTAAGAGATCAATTACAGTGCTTGCTCCTGAGCCCAGACTGTCCACACTTGTGCAACGGTAATTTATCTTGGACATTTTATTGAGTTACGATATTTTGTTTAGCAGTTTCCTCTCTCATTGCTTTGCTCAGGTCAGAATTAGAGTTATATTCCAAGAGCACAGATCCTCCCATATACTGAGCAGACAGCTAGGGCCTGTGTTAGAGGAGGAGGAAAGAAAACGTCATCTAAAATCCTTGCCTTGAACGAATAAGCCGTGAGGCAGTTAAGCCACACGTGGCAGAGGGAGAGACGGTCGCCATTTAAATATAGGTAATCTCGTTTTTGGGAGAAGTGCTTATTCTTCCTTGAGCTCTTAAAAAAGCAGAAGAAAATAAAATGGTCTGTTTGGACATGTTATCGATTGGCCTGCTAAAAGAGTTGTGGTGACCTCCGTTGTTTTTGGAGCAAATCTCCGAGTCACAGGACCGGGCCTGACACTCCGAGTTGCAAGGAGGATTCCCAAGGCCAGTCTCCTGCACATATCCGGAGGGCTGCCTTCTGCAGAGGCCTGCAGGGATGGGTTCAAGGACCAAAGCCAGCTGCAGAGGTTGTCAGACTCTCCCCAAACTTACAGCCATGCCTGCAAAAACTATAACCAAGGTGGAAGAAAGGAATTACCTAAAATGCCCAATGATTTTACAAGTTTGAATGGATGGAAGATGGCTAAAATTTATTGATTTTTCTTTCCTCCCAGGGTTCTCGGGGTCTGAAAGGCACCAGAGGACACAGGGGAGAGGACGGAGACCCTGTAAGTTTTTGTGACCCCCCCTCCCCCCACACATATACACACACTGATTGTGTTTTTTATAGAGAGTTTTATTTTCCTATAGGAGAGGTGGTTGTGTTTTGTTTATATATTTTGGGGGGCGGGGAAATGAGTGGTTGCTTTTCTTTTCCTTTTTTCTTGTCTGATTCACAGGGCACTTGCTAAACCTATTGGGGGGAAGGGGAGGGAGCAAGCTTATCTACCTGTTTCCCAGCATGCTTTTATCAGTGGCAGGGAGCCAAGTGTGTCCCTCTTTACCCCAATGCAGTGCTCAGTACATGGAAAGGGAAGCAGGCAGAGCACCGCAAGGTGTGGGACCACGGTGACGTGGTTCACAAAGGTTTTAACATCTCAGTCTTTGACCTTAAAACCAGAATTCTCATTTGACTCATCAGTCAAATGTTGAAAATGGATTTGGAGGAACTGAAACCACATGGGTTGCTCCAATGAAGGTGGGCAATGTTCAGAGAGCATCCAGCCTGCTTCTCTGTCCCCTTAGAGTCAAGGCCAGCTCCTCATCTGGGAAGCAAGTTATGATTAAAAGCACAGTCTCCGGATCAGACAGTCCAGGGCTGACCTAGATGTGAAACCGTAGCTAGAAACTGAACTTCTTGACCTTCAGTCTCCTCATCTGCAAACATGTAGAAAGCCTTCTAAGACTGTAGTTTACAAAACGAGCACTTAGAGGAGTGCCGTAAGCCACCCACGCTGTACCTGCAGAGAGGTCTTGGAGCCCGCCCTGCTAGCATGGAGGGACTTGGGCATGGGGACTCGTGTCCTGCTGCTGCCTGGCTGTGAGCCCATAGCTGGCTGAGAGTCCAGTCAATGGGAAGCCAGAGTGTGTAAGCACTTCTTAGTAACCTGTGGCCACAGGCCAGGCCTCCTACTTTGCTGGAAGTACTCCGTAGAATACAGAAAGCAAAACAGGAGAAAGGAAAATAATTTCTCTTCTTACCTACCAGGAAGGAGAATTAGAGAATTAAGCTCATTCCTAAAAGGTTATTTATCCAGACAGTAAATGTTTAGCACCTGCTCTGTGCCCAGGTTTGAGCCAGGCATAAGGGACTCATTGGGGAAAGAGACAGTCAGGGGTCTGCCCCAAGGAGAACAACAGTGTTCCTTCTGAGACTCATTGTACTCTAGCCTTTACCTATATTTAAGTATTTCCTGGGAGAGGCAAGGTTGGTGGGAGATGCATACGTCAGACCCTGACTGTTCTTCCTATGTGGCTGGTCAAACTCTGGGGATCTTTAATCTGGTGCGCCTTCCCACAAGCACTGGATTAAAGTAGTGTCACTTCCCAATCACTGCTTCTATCAGCCCCAGTCCCCCGGCATGGACCTGCTTCTGTACCATAGCCATGCTGACTTTTCCAGGGCAGCATTAAGGCCTTAGACAAGAGGTCAGAGTCAGATGTCTTACCGGAGTGTTTAGAACGTGGCTGGCAAGTGAGGCGGCTTCCGAATTCTTGGCTATGCTGTGTGATGAGGCCGTGAAGTGGCTGAGCTCACCCTGCACCTTGGTGTGATCCTGGATCGGAAAGGAAGCTCTCAGGTTGACAGGGAGAATGTTTGAATAGAGGGGCAAAACAGAGCTAAATGAGTGAACTGTGGGAGGATTTGTTTGTCTAAAGCTCAGAGTGCCTATGCGGCTCGAGCTTCCCTCTCAAGAAGGAAACTGCTGGCAGCTTTTGGCAAAAGAATCAGCTTGGATACCTGTTTGGCTACCTCCTTTTAGGGAACTCGAGGAGAAATTGGACCCCCAGGAGATAAAGGGATTACAGGATGTCCAGGGCAGTTGGGTCAAAAGGTAAGACTCTGTTGGAAATGTTATTTTAAGTTCTCCACAATGCCCTCGCCCTCTGTCCTTCATTCCTTCCCTCCCTCGTTTTCTGTCTTCACCTCCCCTCCCTCTTCTCCTTTCTCCAAGGACATGCTAGTTTGATCGTCTACAGATTATTCTGATTAGTAATCTCAAGTAGTTCTGAGTATTAACTAAATTCTCTCTATAACCTCTTTGTGGTTGTAGAGCCAGGAGCAACTAAAGATGTACACAATCACTGTCTTGAGGGAGGCAGCCCCTGCCTGCTCCAACAGACTAGAGTGTGCAGCCTGTCTCTGATATGCCGTTGAGAGATGTTTACTCTTTTGCAGGGAGTCAGAGGAATTCCTGGAAATAAGGTACTGTAGTTTCTTCTCAAATTGCATGTCCTCATGGGATGAGTTTCCAGTGAGCATGAGGCAGAGATCCCTTTCCCTGATTGCTGCCCATGGCTGTCTCTCAGGGAGAAGAGGGAGAAGATGGCATTGATGGACTCGATGGGGAAGAGGTAAGCCATTTTTCTTCAAGGACTGGAAAATCAGCATGTGGCTGATGTTTTTTTTTTTAATGGGAATTTTGTTTTCCTTTAGGGCTTTCATGGATTTCCTGGAAAAAAGGGAGAAAAAGGTGATCCAGGATCTCAGGTAACACGTTCCAATACATCAGAGCAGGAAACTTGGTGGCAGAGACAGTCTTCATTGTTGTGCGTCAGTGGTTGTTAGGGATAAAGCTGACAGCTGACTTAACTACATAATGAGAGCCTATGAACACTGAATAGGTGCTGCATCCAGTTTGGAGCAAGTGAGTGACTGTAATTTTCAAGAATTTCCAGCTAAAAATGTCAAGGCATGCAAGAACCCTCCACAGGCATGTTTTTCAGAAGTCTGAAAAGGAATGCTTTCACCTGTCAGCAGCTTTCATGTTGTCTTTATTGCATCAGAAGAAAAAAAAAGGCAAGAGAAAGAAACAAAATTATTTTGGTGGCCTTGGTATAGCAAATCACAGTGAAACATTTTTTTAATTTTAAATCCATTTCAGTAGTACTCATTAATTAATATGTGCTTACTTGGTTCCAAGCAGCTCTGCTTTTGTGTTCTGATAATATTATTTATCAAATAGTTTTGAATATCTGGGGTGTGCCAGGCATTGAGTTATATACTAAAGAATCAGAAATGAACAGTGCTGTCCTTGTCCGCAAGGATTTCACAGTGTAGCTGGGGAAACAGACACATCAACCGCTAACGGCAACACAGAATGGGCGTGGGACCACATTGCAGGCATCTACATGGGAGTCCAGAGAACGGTCCTAACTCAGCAGGCAGGGAAGGAGTTCAGGAAATCTCCCTGGAGGAAATGGTCCCTGAGCTGAAGACGAATAGGAATTAGCAAGACATGGAGGAATGGCATTGTAGATAGAGGGAACCGCATAAGCAAAGACAAAGAGGCTTGGAGACACTGCAGTTGTTCCGCCTGATGGGAGTATTGGAGTAGAGGTAGGGGGAGGTCAGGTTTAAGAAGGGGTGGGAAGAGACCAGGAAGGCATTGGTAAGCCATGCGGATGAGCTGAGCTTTTAAACATTAGGGAATAGGGAGCCTTTGAAAGATTTTAAGCAAGGGATCACAATTGATTTGCACATTAGAAATATTACTCAGCAGTAGTGTGGAGAATGTGTTGGAGATGATATAGAAGCGAGGCAAAGATGAGAGGTGAAGCTGTAATAATCAAGGTGAGAAGTGAGGACGTCTTTGAGGAAAGCAATGACAGTAAGAACAGAAACAGGACACATTAAGGACATGGCAGAACCCGGACTACAGTGGGCCCCTCGTGTGCAAAATTTAGGGAAGCCCTCATTATGCACAGAGTGTGTGCTTCGCTAGATTTCGCACCACAGGTGACTTGCCTGCTTCATCCTAGTTCTGGCTTTGGGGCATAGGAGCTCCAGGTCTAGGTGACTAGAGGAGAAGGAAATTAGGAGTCAGTCCAAATGCCTGTAAAGATGCTGGCATGGGCAAGTTCAGTTGGAAAAATAAATGAGTTTGAGGTAAGAATGGAACATCTCTGTAGAGGTTTCCAGCTGGTAATTTAATTATAGATGTCAGAAGTTGCTAGACTGTCTGGGACACAGTCCCCAGTCAGATCAAATACAGTACCCAGTAGCAATATGTGAGTATTAAATTCAAATGAATTGAAGTGATAAATGCTGCTCTTTGGTTGCACTAGCCACATTTCCTCAGCTCAGTAGCCACGTATGGCTAGCAGCTACCATACTGGACAGTGCTGATCAAGAACATTGTGGTCACTGCCAAAAGTTCTGTTGGACACCACTGTGCTAGACTATGAGATTGTCTCCCATTTCTCAGCCTCACTACAGATCATTCCAACCATTGACCTAAAACTAGACTTAGTTCTGCTTGCAAAATCTGAGGGAACCTGGCTGGGATAAAAGAATGTGGATCATTTTATCTGATTGTGTTCCTCCTCTCCAAACACACACAACACTTGTCATTTTAATATCCTTATAAAACCCTCCTACAAGCTTACTCAGAAACTCGTTTTATTTCTCAGGGCAGCCCAGGTTCCAGAGGCCCCCCTGGGGAATATGGGGCGAAGGGCTTCCCAGGGGATCCTGTAAGTTACTAGAGTCCAGCGGCTCTGAATTTCTTGTTGTTCTTTTTTTTTTCTTTCCCTTGTGTGTCCTGCTAATTTGCAGGCAAAGGCTTGTCTTGAGAGTGGGGGAAGTAGATTGACCGAGGCTTATTTGTTTGGAGAAAATCTGCATCTGATTTGGGCTGATTACATACAAAATTCAGAACTGCAAACTGAAGTTCCATCTTATTCGTCCTTATGGTGTGTTGAGACTTTCAAGTTCATTTGGAGGGGAAATTCCAGTAGTTTTGCTTTTTGGGCTTCCAATCCTGCAGCTGCCCTTCTTGTAGATGTGATTACAAGAGAGTCTCACTGCATGACTGAGGAAGTGGCATAAGCCAGTTTGGACAAGCGGGTCAGTGAAGCTCTGCCAACCCAGAGGAAGAAAATCCACCATGGCTTCGGCAGGCGCTCTGTGGTTGATCATTCATCACCAAGACCCTTCAAACTTGGGGAACTGTTACTTTCATTTTTTCAAAAATCTATGAGTTTCAAATATGGAGGGTTTTCTCACAACCCTCATCACTTAATCCAAGTTACCTTAGTACTTGAAAATTGTACTGATTTACAAAAAAATCTGATATTTTTTTATTCTGAAATACTTTTTAAATCTTCCTCTAGGGTAATCCCGGACAAAACAATAACATCAAAGGACCGAAGGGCTCTGAGGGAGAACAAGGAAGACAAGTAATTGGATCCATTTTACATATGAGTTATTTAATTCTGTTACTGAGCTGAGGCTTTCATAAAGTCTAAATTAGTTATTTAGTAAAATACCCAATCCACCTAAATTGAGCAAACACCCTTAAGTTCACATTGAAAAGGGCTTTATGTCTGTAGTAGGTTATACCTCTATGCACAAAATTTTCATGCTTCTGGCAGGTGATATATGGGGAAACTGGGAGTCACAATGCATGCTGCTATAGCATTTTCCTCTTGAATGGATATATACCCAATAGTGTTAATAGGCAGAAAGATTCTAGTATGACCCTTTAGTGCTGCTTTTTAAATAGTGCTTGAGGTTTTGATACTGATGCCTTTGTGATTTATTAAGAATGTTTTGCTTTACGATCTTGGGAAAATGTATTTCTAGGGCAGAACTGGACGGAAAGGGACACAGGGCAGCCCTAGTTCCAGAGGAAGCAGGGTGAGTATTTTTGTGGACATTTATTTTCCCTCCTTACCAACTGAAGATGCCACAGAGGCATTCAGAATATTTGTTGCTGCAGAATCAGCTGATCCAGGGCTGATACATTGGTACTATTGACATTTGGGGCCAGATAATTTGTTATGATGGGCTATCCTGTACATGAAAGAATATTTTACAGCACCCCTGGTCTTTGCCCACTAGATGCCAGTAGCACCTCCTCCCATGACATCCAAGAATGTCTGCAGATATTGCCAAATGTCAGTGGCAGATGGGGGAGGGTGGGAGGAGGGCAAAATCGCCCCTGTTTGAGAACCACTGTGATACAATTTGCTTGTTGTTTTCTACTCCGCAAAAACTTTTGAATGTCTTTGAAAAGAATCAATGAGTTTAACATGAAAGCCCTCCTCTAGTAGCTTAGCATTTTTGAACTTATATAAGAGTAGTCCAGACTGGGTAGACACCTTCATATGTGACCAGGGGAAAGGAGAAACACAGATAAATTCTTCCCAAATGAACCCAACCACTGACAATTAGTGGCAACCTCAAAATCCTAGTGTAACTGGATAGCAATTCCTCATGTGATATCAAGCCTGAAACAATGGTATTAGATTTTCCTTTCTTTCTAAGGAATAACGAAGAAATCACTTTTCTCTTTGTGGTCTACTAAAGTTAGAGGTGATATTTGTACCCCTTTATCACATGCTCAGCGTGGAGATCATAAAAAGAGAAAAATGGACAACGTTCTAGAGGTAGCCCTAAATTTTGTTCAAGAGGGAATGGAAAGTACTTGGTTTTCTTTTCTATTACAATCTTGGAATCTTCTCATCACTTACAAGGCTGTGGCTGATTGTCTTTCTCTCTGGAGAAGATAGTGGATAAATGTATTTTAATTTTCTCTTGCCTTTGTTTATCTTGAATCATAGTTCTTAAGGGAAACAAGCTACAGTAGGATGGCTCAGTCTTCCCAGTGCTTCTAGTAAAATTCTTTGGGACTTTGGCCTCTTTTCCACACAAGAGAATTAAAATTAATCAGAAGAAGCAAGAGAGCAGTGAGATGAGCTAAATGCTATAAATTGTAAAGCTAAATAATGCATTTTTGTTGGTTTAAGAGAAAATACTTCCAGTTTGAAATAAACTTATAATGATCACTAGCAGGCATTGTTTTCAAGGCTATATTTATTTATTTTTTATTTTAAAATTTAACTTTATTTTTATTGTTGATGCTATTATAGATTACTTTTTAAAAACAGATGCTAGGGCTGGGGCAGGGGATTACAACTTGGATGCACCAGCCAATTACTCTAAGTCAGCAATTTTCAACCAGTGTGCTGCAAGAACTTTTAAAATATGCAATGCCTGACTATTTAGTCAGGGGCACTGACCTATTTTCCCTTACATTGTCAAATTTTAAAATGACAACAGCCAACACAACAATAGCCATCTGGTGTGAGTGCCCTGTCTTGAACCATAAATACATAGGTCATATAATAGAGTCACATCTTATTGGTCATGTTGCATAATAAGGTTGTATCTGATTGGTTAATTCTTAGTG
Organism: Tonatia bakeri; assembly: GCA_004024845.1. Classification (NCBI taxonomy): domain Eukaryota; kingdom Metazoa; phylum Chordata; class Mammalia; order Chiroptera; family Phyllostomidae; genus Tonatia; species Tonatia bakeri. The sequence continues at coordinate 223,858 of PVIA01001148.1, read as the reverse complement.
CCGGAAATCCTTATATACAGGTATAGACATCTGATGTTTTAAAAAGGCACTTTGGAGCAAAAAGGGTAGGTAATTGCTATTATTTTTTTGTAAATCAGTCAAAATTATACCTATATTTTGTCAAATGGGCAAAAAATATAATATACAGGGTCTGGTAGAAGTAATTTTTGCTTGATTGTGATCGGTAGGGTAATGATATGGGTGTAATAATTTATAGTTTTAATTTGAACATTTCACCTAAAATGTCATATGGTGTGCTTGAATGTGATATTATTATGCACAGAATCATGTGCGTATGATTTTGTAATAAAACAGGGTTGTTACTTGTGCCAGACCCTGTATTTTTGGTATTTTGCAGAACTTTAGTAATCAGTTTATGTGTGCCAGGAGACAAGAAAGGCTGAGAATCACAGCTCTCAGTTGCTCTAGGGACAGGAAGTTCTCCGCCTCCCTCCCCCATCTTCATCTACTTCCCCACCCATCTGTCTCCTCCTTGTAACCTCTTTTCTCCAGAGTCTGGGCTCCTAGCCACCCTGACAAAAGTTGATTGTGCAAATGCTCTGTGCCACACAGGCTATAAAGGGCAGGGTTGAGCTCAAGACTGCCTGACTCCTAGAGACATGCCCCTCACCATTGGGCAACACTGTCTGAGCACAGAGCAAATGCTATTTTGTTCTTCCTTTTTAATGGGGGCAGAATTATGACATCACGCAAACAGTGGCCTCAACCTTTCTTTACTGTTTCTTCTTTGCTTTCATGCTCCAAGAGCTCTATTAGTCAGTCACATCCAGGTACAAACAGCTGAAACAATGGGGAACTTCTCCCAAAGTGTGTTTTCATGTTAAAAGCAAACAGTACCAAAATAGAACCAGAGGCACAGAAACAAGTGATGGCCTGGAGGGGGGGGGGGGGGGGGAGATAATGGTGGAAAGAAGGGGAATGAACTAGACAAACAACATGTGTGAATGACCCATGGACATGGACAATGGTGTGGAGATTGACTGTAGGAGTTGGGGGTGGGGGTGGTGGACTGGGCAGAGGAGGACAAAGGGGGAAAATTAGGACAACTGTAATAGAATAACAATAAAAAATGTAACTTGAATGAATACAAAAGAAAAGAAAACAAAACAAAACAAAGAGTACCTGAATTAAGGGACACAACCTCAACAGAGGAATTCTAATCATCAGCCACCCTGGTGGAGGTGATATTTGGTCAGGTAGTTTATTCTAAGGAACTTCAGAAGGTGGTCAGCCCTTTGAAATGACAATTTCCATGGCTACCTTTATGAATGAATGAGTGAAAGAAAGAAATAAAAATATATTGTTTTGTACCTAACGTAATCATAGTTGTTTATCACAACAGGAAGTAAATTGATAGCTGAGATGTCCCACGGCTCTCTCAAAGAGGCAGGCGTGGTAGGTGGGGAAGTGAGGGTGTGGACCTTATTATTGCTGCTCAGGAAAAAAGAAGTTGGGAGCTGGGGCCTGAATCTCCTCCCAAATTGGCTACCTTCTGGAAAGGAGACGGGTGGCAAGGACAGCCACTAGGTGGAGAGCCTGAGCCGGCAACCTGAAATGGCTTCTGGATAAATGCAGACAGTTTTCAGCTTCAGAGATCAGCCCGGCTTTTCTCAGAAGAACCTAGAGGTGCCGTTTGGATGACAATATGATCGAACAGACCCCATCAGCCATTTCTTCCTTGTAGAATTCCACAGGAAGCACTGTATCTAACAACTTTCTATTCTCCCCCATGAGACAGTTAGGGGCACAGGACGGAGAGATGGGCGTGGAATGGATTGTTCTCACACAGGAAGCCTCTGATTAGCAGACAGTGCTCTGTGGGATTGGCCGGAGAGGAAATGGAGAAGACAGGTTCTTCAGGATGGTTTGATTCTCCAAACAACCTCCTGGAGGAGGCTGATCCTCAGAGGATGATCAGGGTGATCATCAGAGGATACTAAAGCGGGGTCAATAATGACTGTTAGATTGGTTTGCAGTCAATCCCCCAAATGTTAATTCATAATTAAGTGCCTCATGTGAAATCTCATCTTTGGAAAGTGCCTGAAGGAAGCCATGACTTTGAGCTGCTTGTTACTTATATGTCTATCAGAACAAGACAGGCTGATTTGCCTCTAAGGAACCTCCACCCAGGCACCTATACACTAACACTTTGGTTCTTCTCTTCCAGGGAAGAGAAGGTCAAAGAGGGCACTATGGTCCCCCGGTGAGTATCTTCTGTTTCCTCTACTGTCTGGTAGTTGAGGCCAAAGAGATTCTCACATGCAAATGCACTGGGAATGAGCAAGCATTTGACAAAGATGTTGTAGGAAGCTCAGAGCATGGTCCCCACTGGCAGGTAACAGGGAGGGGGATGGGTTCAACTGCCAGGAACAGGATGCGTGTGATGTAAGGCTTTGCCGTCTTCACAGACACTTCATAGCAAAGAGGACCCATGCAATCCCCAATGCTGTACATGAAAGTGCTTTTCATGTGCACTGGGAATGCACTGCAATGGAGTAAAATTCTTTCCTAGAATAAGAAACAACCTTTGTGTACCGTAGTACTAGGTACTATAAAGAGAAGTTCTATATGAAAGCTGTGTGGAAAAAACCTTTACACTGAAAACTCTCATTCATCAGGGGCAGCCGGGAGACCCTGGGCTTGAAGGTACACAGGGACCTGAAGGATTACAAGGCCCACAGGTGTGTTGGAATACTTCATACATGTTGATAAGTAATGCTGAGCTGTTCTGACGGGAAGATGGCAGGTTGTTCTGTATAAAAAGAAATAACTAAGAAATCTGTACTCAGCCCCCACGGTAGGTGTCCCTGGAGTTCTCCATTTCCCATCGTGGTAGGGGGTTTGCTCCATCTAGCTGACTCCTCTGTTTGCAGTTTGCTGACAAAGGCAGGTCTTGTGCCCACCTGGTGTTCTGTCTGTGCATTAGTAATATTGAATTGTTAAGACCCTAGTATTCTATTAGTAACCAATATCAGGATCAACAAATTGGTTTTCCTTAACTGTGGTCCTGTAGTCTGACTCTCATGAAGGCACGTTGGGAACTGGAAGCTGTTACTCAACTCACCTAAAGCTAGCTCCGCAGGGGGTGACTGTGCTTTATGTGAGCTGTTTGTATTTTTTCTGAGTCATGCCCATTAGTGAAATGGGCATCTGAGTCTGTGTCTCTTCTGTGTCAGAAAGGTGCTAGGGTCATTCCGAGAGAATGGCTTTGTAACATGGAGGTATTTAGTCACCATACGGAGTCCACTTTAAGCCAGAACTTGTCTGGAAGGGCCTGTGTAGATGGGTCCATTCTAAGCCCTTCCCAAGAGTTCATTTTTCTTCTAAAAAGTTCCAGATTATTAATGCTAAACTGGAATTCGGGATTCTCTTCAGTGGTTCTGGGGGTCCCTGAACCAAGCCACCAGGTAGCAGATCCTCTAGATAACCATAGGACCAATGTAGATCCCTTCCCAGGCCTTGTGAGGAGGGGGTGACACTCCCTCAGCTACTCCAGGGTCCTCTGACACCTAGGCACAGAGCCACGGCTAGCCCACTGGCTCCAACCACCATTTGCACGGGGCAGCCAGGGCCATTTTATAGCTGGTGCTTTCATAGTGAGAAACATTACCAGCACCTTTTCCTTCTGACAGACCCATGTGAGAACCATGCATTTGATGGTAAATATGGCAGAGAATGTGCTTTCATTCCTCTGATGGGGTCTTTACTAAAATGTCCTTTTGTGCTAACTTGAAACAACTTTGGTTTCTACTTGACACATTGAAAGTACTTTGGCCCAGGGAACCTGCCCCATGAAAGGAGCCATTTGACCATCATTTGTGTCTTACCTCCTTCTTCCATGGGTTTAGTTCCGCTCTTTAGAGTCTTCCCCATTTCTGCCTCTCAGAGAGGGATGAAGGTTTTATATTCGAGCTGGGAGGCCCTCAGTAAAATCCGTCCTCCTGAGGCTAGCTGTCCCCTCAATTCCTTTTGAAGTAATGCTTCCTTCACCTGAGAGGTAAAAGGCTGTGTGAAGGGTTAGACCATTGCTTTTCCATACCTTAACACAGGGTATTTCAAAAACGCACTTGAAGAAAGTAAGTTCTCATTGACTTCCTTGCACTGTGTTTCTTTTGTTACCACGCAGGGGTTACACGGAGTTCCCGGCAAGAAAGGAGAGAGGGGAGGCCAGGGGCACAAAGGACCTCAGGTGAGTGATGCAGAAACAACAGTTGGTTGTCTCCAATCTTTATTTTCTCCTTAGTTCAGAAGCACTTTCATGTATAGTTTGTTCTATATTATCTACATAGGGAGTATTTCATTTTTGAATTACCTTGGGGCAAATGTGGGACAAATGTTCAACATAGCTCGGAATCCTTGTGTATAATGAAGAGCTTAAGCACGCCTCATTCTCCTTCACTGGGGTTTCCCGCAGAGAGTGCAGGCCCATTGTATCCACCTGCAGAAAGCATCTTGAAGAGTACGAATCTTGCTGACTCGTGGACATTTCAAAACCTAATACATTATTCTGGTCTTTCTAACTTTTAAAAATTCTCTGGGCCATGCATATTTCCATTGACTGTAGATATTTAAAATTGCCTCTAAAAACATCCCTTACTACTAAAATTTATTTAATTCCCAAGTTCAGCTTTGAATTCACCCTCTGAATCTATTTGGTTCCTGAGTTTCTGACAATGAGTAATGAGAGTTTGGACGGTGAGGAATTTGTATGAAAAATGCTCAGAATCTGTTCAGCTCTTTTGCTCAGCTAGTGAGAATTCAGAAGGCTAGGGATGCCAGCGCTTGCTCAGTTCTCTCCCGAGCATGTGTGTGAAAGGCATCTCCCGAGCATGTGTGTGAAAGGCATTTTTGTCCATTTTCGGACTGGGAAACTGAAATGCATTTAACACACTGTTTCGGGTGTGCGCACGGTGCAATGCACATGTGTGCGAATGACAGCACAGTCTGTCGTTTTAACAAAGTTGGTGTGTTACAACAAACGTGTCACATTCGTAAACAATGTGTGTTGTGTCCAAGGTGCCTTTTCTGTTTCTCCGAAGGCCCCACGTGGCCAGTGTGTCCTTGCAGGTGAGGACTTGTGGTCCTCCTACCAGGACTGTAGCTTGAGGCATCAGGTTTCAGCCCCATCTCTCTGGCCGGGGTGGCTGGGTTCCTTGTTAAGAAAGCATTAAGGAGTTGTTGGAAATGACATGGAGAAAAGCAGAACTGATCTAATGGGCTTTCTGAGAATTGTCTCAGTGCCAGCATTTCCATTTTCCATTGTCTTTCAGGGTGCTTCTGGGCCAATGGGAGCTAAGGGGAGTGTTGGCAGACCCGGGCCTTCGGGGAAAATGGTATGTGTTATTCTCACAGATTTCAAATACTGAGAGGAAAATTATCTCCATTCTTGTCTTGATTTGCATGTTAATTCTTCACATGTTTGAATCCAGGCACCAATAACCACCCATGAGTTTTCTGCTCATAGATTGACGGGACTTTAAACATTTATTTATTTGTTAACTTATTTATGTCTAACTTTATTGGGGTGATACTGGTTAATAAGATTATATAAGTGTCAAGTTTACAGTTCTGTAATACATCATCTGTATATTGCTTTGTGTGCTCACCAAAGTTTAGCCTCTTTCCATCACCATGTATTTGACCCCTTACCCCTCTTCTCCTTGGTAATAAACAAGCAAACGAAATAACTCATTGACACAGACAACAGTGTGGTGCTAATACATTCTTTTCCTTGCATTGAAAGGCAGCTGCTTACTTCTCCATGAAGCTGCCCCATTTCACTAGGAGAGACACAGTGATCTCACTCATCATAAAACAACTCTGAAAAAGTCTTTTCAGCATCCTGATTTCCTGAATGTGTGAAAGCAAATGGTGGCAGAGCTGGGCCAAGGGTGGGGGGAGGGTCAGAGCTCAAATGGGCTTGTGCGAGTAGTTCTCTGTCCAACTCAGCCCACCTCCTCTGAGGTGGCTCTGTTGGAGATTGTCTGAGAACACACTCTTGGCCTATTCAGAATCTCACCAATCTGCTTGCAACCTCTCAGCAGTTCCCTCCCCTGGGCCAGCTGAGGGACCCAGAACCTGTGCGGTAACACAACCGGCCTAGCTTGGAAGGGCTCCCTGCTTGGTTGAATGCTGTGCTGTCACCATCTTGAAAGTCTTAATACTTGAACAAGAGGCCTGTGCTCTCACTTTGTACAGAGCCCCACACATTATGTAGCCAATCTTAACTTCCCCAGGACCCTTAGGAAAATCTCCAGACTATAAAATAGCTGAAAAGTCTCTTTGCTGGTGGACTCTATTTAATTCTAGGACTTTGTAGCTCCTCTCCCTCCTGCACGCCTGGCCCAGGCTTCTCACCAATGTATTCCCTCTACCTGGACATTCTTACTTGTCCTGTGGTCCTTCTTCTGGCTCATATGGTTTATCCTTCAAGCCTCAGCATCCACACCCCTTTTCTCCAGGCAGCCAGCCTCCCAGCCCAGCTGGATCTAATTCAGACTCCCCTTCCCTTTGCTGCCATAGCACCCTGAACTTTATCACACAGGTTTAGAATTGTCTGCTGCCTCTCTTTCCAACCAGGACCACACCTGTCTTGTTCAGTGGTTTATTTTCTACAACAATAAGTAGTTATTGGTGGGGAACAGTTTTCTCTAGAGTAAATTTTCTGCTCTTTGCCTTCTCTTTCACTGTTTCTACAACACTAGGAAGCAGTCCTTGAGTCCAGCTGATATTTCCTGCTTGAGTCCAGTTCTGCTGATGTTTTCTGCTTGTTTGGGGGAAGACCATTATTTGTTTTCCACACCCCATCTCCTAGTACATGTTGAATCCTCACCGAGAACCCTGCCTTCCCTTCTAGTAGACAGAGCTCCTATGGCGGGAGCTAGGTTTGATTTTACCAGTCTGACACTCTTCTTGTCCCATTTGCTAGGGAGAACCTGGACTTCCTGGGGATCCTGGGCCAGTGGGGCAACCTGGACAGCGAGGAAAACAGGTATGAGGTTTTAGGACCTTTACCCTTTCCCAGCTCCAAGTGTTCAGTTCCAGGCAAAGAAAAGGAGGTGTGCACTGTCTGGGGCAGTGAAGGCATTTCAGCACCTCCTAGGAAGATGTGGGGACATTTCTCCCATCCCCGGCAGCTGTCATTCTCTAGACAGTCTGTTCAAGTGAGGGTGAACACCAGAAGGAAAGGGGGCATGCAGAGGGGATAATGGGTAAGTTAGAATGGGCCTTTTCAATACTTTAACAACCAACATGGCCATATGGACACTTTCCCCCATTGCGATACTCTAGGGTGACAACAAGAAGAGGGCAATGGGGCCAAGAAGTAGGCATCTGTTCTAGTGGCTCTGGCTGTATGAGGGTGATATGGACTCCAGTCAGCAGGGTCCATGTGTTGTAGCTGCGACAAACAAATTCACACAGACTACAGAAGTCCTGTGGAGAAAAAGGGATGGCACGGCTGCTTTCTAAGTGAGAGAGAGAGGGCCCCGACCCCTGCCTGGACAGGTTTTTATTGCTTTTCTGGGCACATTACATCAAGGATGGTCCTCATTTACTATGCACAGGTTTGCTTTAGGTGATTACCTTTTACAGATAACAAAGGAAAGAATGTTGCTAATTACTTCAAAGAAAAGAATGTTGCAGATGCAAGGGGAAAAGTGGTTGAACTGGTTACACTCCATACTTGGGAGGTTTAGCTCAGATTTTAGGAAGTTGCAGTAAGCCCTTGCTGCCTCAATTCAGGGTGAGGGAGTTTTAGCAAAAGCAAGTCTCATAGCAGTCTAGGTACAATGCAGGCCTGATTCCCCAGGGGAGAACCGATCCATGGGCCCAGTTCCTGTGTGCTGACTCGCTCGCTCCCCATCGGTTTTCTGAATCAGGGGCTGGGCTACATTCGCCACTGCCACTCGGATAACTTCCCCATACAAGGGTCTCAGTCCATGGAGCATCCAACATAGGAATAACTTTTTTTATACCTTTTTAAAAGTAACATTATAATTGTTATGCAAGATATTATTTAAAAAAAACTTCCCAAGCATAAAAGATGGGAAATGGGGAACAAAAGAATTACTTATAATCCCACCATTTTGAGATAGCTATCATTAACATCCTATAGAGATACCACCCCCACCCCAAATCCCTTTTTTTTTTCTGTTAACAACATATTAGGAGCATATTTCCATGTTATTACATTACCCCCTCAACATCACTTTTAATAAATTCAAAATATTCTACTGAATGTATGTACCTTAATTCATTTGGCTAGTCCCTTATTGGATATTTTATTTGTTTTTAGTTTTTCACTGCTATCTACAGCAACAGAAATGAACATTTTTCTACCTAACTAAATTGTTTTTGAACAAAACTGTAATTCATTTCTACATAGAAATTTTGAGATGTAGCACAGTGGGGTCAGAGGTTTGGTGCATATCTAAATAAGGCCTGACCTCTCTTGCAGAGTGCCCTTTGGAAAATCCCAGGGATATATGCACCCATGTGTTACACAGCAGCATGCTTGCCTCAGGGCATCTGTACCAACAATGGCTATTGTCACTTTCTTATTTTTATCTTTATCAATTTTATTGACAAAAAGCGGTACTTCATTACTGTTTCAAATTGCATTTTTTGGTTACTAGTGAGTTTGACATTTTTCCATATGTCTATGGGCCATTTATAATTCTTTTTTGGGGGGAATTCTTTGCCTCTGTCCTTTGGACCAGGTCCTAATTCTCCAGGCAAGTAACAGCCACTGACTCCCTAAGTCCTAAATGACCACCCCTCTGTCTCCTGCAAATTTGCAGAGTGGAGCTGGCCAGGAAATGAGGAAAACCCAACAACAAGCATGTTGCCAGAGTTCAAGGTCACTGATTAGGTCCCCTCTACCCAGAAGTCCCCAGTGCTTCTCTCCTAACATTATGACCTCCCCAGTATATATTACAATTAATTTTCATATTTGAGAAATTTAAATGAACTGATGTGTTCACAGGGAGATTATGGCATCCCAGGCTATGGTCATATGGGACGGAAAGGAGTAAAGGTAAATATGGAAAACAATTATTTCTTTAATTGATGAATCAAACCTTAATAATATGAGAAAAAATGATCATATTACAGAAGTGTTATATTGACTCATTTATGTTTTCTGCTGAAAATTATAGGGCCCAAGAGGATTACCTGGAGATATGGGGCAAAAGGTATTATGCACATGACCTTCTTTTGACATTACCATGATCTTAACCTTTTATTTGAGAATTTGGATAAGCTTGTAGACCTCAGTGAAGCAAACAAAAAGCAGGGCATTTGTCTTACCTGAGCTTCATGAAAAAAGGACCTCACTTAACTCTATGAATCTTTACATTGGAAAAGATCGTCCTGTTCTTCATTGCCTGATATCACGTGTCTTGAAACCCTAACTCTAGGCGTCCTCTCAAGTGTAGTTCTTTGTCCTCTTCTTGACTGCTCTGCCTTGGTGATCACATTCAAAGCTTCTGGCTTCAGCTCTTGTTATTTGTCCTTCATTTCTGTGGCCTTTATTGCTTCTCGCCAGAAAGATTGCAGTGTTCTTCTCACTGGTCTCCTACTTCTCACTTCTTTCTGCTTCAGTTAATCCCAGACATTACTGTCACTTGATTTTTTTCCCCCAAAGCATAGCCTTAATTTTGTTACCCTTCTGATTAGCTATCTTCCAGAATTCCTTATCACCTAGCAGACTGAGACCCACCTCCATGCTGTAGAACCAGGTGCACCTGCCATTTCCACCAGAGTAGATCACGTTGTATCTGTTTTATACACTGAAATGATGCAATTGGGTTTTCTTTTTCTTTTTTAAAGTATCCTGTCTAGAAGAGTATCTTCCACTTTTTTAATGTGATACTCAAATTGAGGCTTAAAATATGGATTTAAAAAGTGTCTAAGTAAGGAAATCAAATCAACTATAGGAAAAGAGATGATGTTTAAATCCTTTTAAAAGTGCTTTTAATTAATAAATTAACAAAAGAGATTCTTTCCTTAGGTGGAGAAGGATAAAGAAGGGACCATATAAATAACTGTTAGGACAAGGGTTCTCACTGCAGAAGACCAATTTTCTGATTTACAGATAAAGGGAGAAAAACAGCGTATTTCATTGTAGGGTTAAATGTGAAATCAACATATTTTTGGCATAAATAAATGCCAAAATTAGTTCTACCAATGTCAGAATAAATTTTTTTAACCTTCGACTTTTTCAGAAATGATACATAAATTTAGGAAGTAATTCACTATTTAATATTTTATGTAGTCAATCTTCTACATATTTTCTTTGATTTTCAAGCATTTTTTCTTAGATATTTTATTAGATAAAAATTATACATACTTATAAATAAATTTAGAAAATTTAAAATCATTTATAGAATATCTAAGTATATCAATGACTTAGTTCCAAATGATAGGAGGAGATAACTTTCAGTGTTTAATATCTGGTATAGTTATAAAATCAATTAGGTTTTGGATTAGAGAGAAATATTTTTATTCTTTCATAGCAAATATTTTAACATTTGATTAAAGATTGATCTCTTGCATCTGAATCCTCAGGGTGAAATTGGCAATCCTGGAATTCCTGGGGCACCTGGACCCAAAGGATTTCGGGGACTAAGAGTAAGTGACATATAATTCCAGGAATAAAACACGTTTCTTTGAAAGACTCTGGCTTTTTTGTTGCAATAATAAATGTGGGTTATTGTTCCATCCCAAGGACACCTGAAATGTCACTTCCTGGCTCTGTGATCTTCCACACATTTCTCAGGGTCTCTATTTGTACAACTTGAGAGTTGAACTTAATGACATGAAAGGTCAATTTCAGCTCTGAGAGCCTGTGGTTCCATGACTCTGAACCATTATAGAGATTTACAGAGGGGTAACTGGCCATTCCAAGGGCTGTCAGTGCCTTCCGGTCTTTTTCTGCGGCACTTGTGACAGCCCAGAATATCGATCCTGTGAGTGGAAACGAAGCTGACATCTCTCTGCTGTGTCCCTGCGGGTTTTCTGACAGTCCCACTACCCACAACCAAGGTCATCTGGGGTAGCCACTGAAATGACTTAAAAGGAAGGCTGTTGAGATCTTCTAATTAGTGAAGTGCAGAAAAGCATGTTATATTTATTTAAAAACAAAATGCTGAGATAAGCGTCCTTTCATTTTAAACTTTGAGTGTAATAGCTGTGTCATTACAGCATGAAAGAGTTGCAATTCAACAGATACTTTCCGTCTGGTTGGATATGTTTTATTAGCACCCATATCCATCACCTTAAATATAGGAATAACACAGGCCTCCCAGGCCCTCTTATGTATGTGGGTGATGATATTTTGTATTTGACCCTTTGCCATTAGGAGGGTTTTCTTTTTTATTAGATTTCCGTGTGCCCTAATATATTGGGCTTGCTTTCTTTCTCTCTCTTTCCTTCTTTCTTTCTTTCTTTCTTTCTTTCTTTCTTTCTTTCTTTCTTTCTTTCTTTCTTTCTTTCCTTCCTTCCTTCCTTCCTTCCTTCCTTCCTTCCTTCCTTCCTTCCTTCCTTCCTTCCTTCCTAGCACTAATCCTAGCTTATAACTATTTTAGATTTAAATGCACAGCCAGTGCCAGAGCTAAGTATGTCACTAAATGAAGAGGCTCAGAGGGAAATGAATGTTTCCTAATGATTAAGATGGCTATTTATATTACAAGTAAGGAACTGACTTGAATTAATAGCTGCCGCCTATAACAAAAATATTTTTAATTGTGAGGTTGGAATAGTGAAACAGTGGTAGCCCCATGGCTAGATGATGTGGAAAGTAACCCATGTTTCTGTCTGCAGCTCACTGCAGGTTTGAGAGGTGGGAAGGGATCTCGAGGACCTCACGGACCTCCTGGGCAGAGAGTAAGTGTACCCATGCGATCTAAGTCCCATATGTTACACTGGTTTCTAGGATGTTCAGTGCAATAGGCACAGAATTTAAAGTCAGAAGCATTGGGTTCAAGTTCAGATTCTGTTCCCTGCTGGCTGTGTGTCCTCGGGCCAGTCGCTGAGTCTCAGTTTTTCTCTAAAATGGAGAGGACGTATCCCGTCATAACAACCATAAAAGGTAGCTGAGAGAGAGGGTCACATTCTCACAAGCTAGTACTCTTTGTAAACTTTCCAGTTCAAAGCAACTATTAGTTATTACTGTTATTTTTTACTGAAGTTTAAAAAATAGGGATGGAATTGCATAAAAGTATCCCGGCAACATTCCATCATGCTAGGCAAGTTGATAGAATTTCCCAGAACCATTGGTCTTGCCTTCCTATCCTCCAAATTTGAACCCGAGAGACATTTGGAAATATAACTGCAACTTTCCACTATGATTCCGTCGTAAGAGAAGTGTCACCTCTGGAAGCATTCCTGGGCAGCCAGGCCCATCTCCCTCTGACGAAATACCCATCTCTCTGCGTTGGTCTCTCTCATGTTATTGTAATGATTTATTCACATGCTCTCTTTCCCCTAATGAGCACAGTCGGGTAAGAACTATGTGAGTGTTGCTGGCACCTGTGTTGCACGTAGGAGGTGCAGGCAGCCTCGTGTGAGGAGCGGAGAAACTGCTGACCTTGTTTTGTGCTTTGTGAATGTGTTCTGGCTACCTGAGGGAGTCCCCTAATGTGGGACTTTATGAGGGAAACAAAAAATGTGGGAGTTTGTGGAAGACTGAATTCATAGTACAATGAGAATCAATTAGCTATAATGGATATTCTGATACAATCTTTTATTTCTTTTGTATTAACTGGTAAATACTCTTAGTCATGTGGGTGAGAATCTACTCTGTGAGCCAGTCCCCGCTCTGGACTTATCTCTTGTCCAGATTCTGGAGCTCCCATATTTTCCTGGTCCTGTACTTGACCCTGCTGATCTGACAGAATGTGCCTTCTTTGTCTCAGGTCCTTGATCCATAGCTTCTGCTTGAAAACTTGCTCAAAGTTACAGTTAAGTCCTTTAGAACTTGCTGTCTGCAGTTCCGATCCTCTGCAAGTTCTCGGCTGCCTATCCTGTTTATTGGCCAGAAGCTGTTCTTCTCCCTGTTTATGTGGCTGTGCATTCTTCTGTTTTCTGCCCTAAGTTGTTAAGGGAAGGACACGAGTCAGCATCATTTATTTAGTGAGATTCATCATTTCCTGATTTGGGTCAGGAAGAGAACATTCTCCCATGGGTAGGATCGTGGATGCCACGACTGTTCTGGTTGATGCCAGCAGCCTAGAGTGGGGCGCTTCAGCATTCAGCAGGCACTGCCCAGATTATCGGATGAATGGGTGGACAGATGACCCAGCTGACATTTAGAACAAAGATTCTTGCACTGACGTTCATGGTCGAGCGGCTGGGGAGCGGTGGAATTGCATGAGTATGAGCTTGTAATAATAGCATTTTCTGAAGCCAGCATCCTAGCTGCCCAAAGGGAACCTTGTGAGCGAATATGTTAAGAACCAGCTGCCAAGGCAAAGCCTGATCCTAATAAAAGGAAGGAAGAAGGGAAAAGAGAAAAGCTGAAGCTGTCAAGAAAGGATGGCCTTATCTCAGGAACCTTCTCGAGTCATCTCACTGATTACCATATTTTGCTGTGTATTGTGTGTACTTTTTTGCCCAAATTTTTGAGGGAAAAATAAGGATGCACATTACACATGGGTAGTACCTAAAATACCTCGTGCCTGTTCTTGTGTTCTATAATTATTTGTTACATAAAATTTCTTGTACCATAATATGTTCAAAAACAAATGCTGATATTCCTTTATAATACAAAAACCAAGTCTCTAAATAAAAATAAGTATTTAAGTTAAAGAATGAAAACAAAAGATTTTTTTCCTGAAATTTTGTGGGCCAAAAATGTGGGTGTGCAGTATACACGGGAGCACCTTATACATGGCAAAATACGGTCCCTGTACTCCTTTTTCTTACCACCTCTCAGCATTTCTGAGCACAGCGTGTCTGCTCTTCTCTTGTGTGATGCCCCTTTTCCTGTGTAATTGTTTTTGGTTCTTTCACATCTGCAGAGGCTGTGGGCTGCTGCTTGCATCTGAAACTCCTGGATTTGTCATAAACCTGTACCTCTGAGTTCTCAATAAATTCCTCTCCAGACTGCCATGCTTTGGGAAGTCTGCTGTTTACAATTTTAAGTTGTCTAGTATGAAGAGGCTTCTAAGTGTTATGTCTTTAGTACAAATATCTTTAAGAAAGAAAATAATTCAGTTTACTCTGGGCAGACTTTAGCTTTATTGATCTAACACCGAAACAAAACTCTTACGTGGGGAAAGAGCATTGTAACCCACCGGGTCTGCAATACTTCATCGCTCCCTGCCAGCAGTGCTTTCAAGAAAGAAGGTTTTCCACCACCATGTATTGACCCCATTTACCCTTTTCTACCCCCCAAGCCCCCTTTCCCTCTGGTAACTGTTGGCTGTGTCTGTGAGTTTTTGTTTGTTTGTCTGGTCTGTTCATTTGTTGCTTTCAGTTTTATATCCCATCCACAAGTGAAGGCGTATGGTTCTTGACCATTTTTTAGCTGCCTTATTTTACTTGGCATGGTATTTTCAAGATCTATCCTTGTCACAAATGGCAGTATTTCATCTTTCCCATGGCTGAGTAGTACTCCATTGTATATATATACAATGTACATATATATCCAGTCCTCTATCAAAGGACTCGGGTTGTTTCCATATCTTGGCCACTGTGAATAATACATGTTGCAAACATTTGTACTCCACTATTTTGGAAATTTCCCCAAAATAACCAACTTAGGGTCATTCAAATTCACATATTTCTGTCTTTCTGAAATAAAATAAACACATGCAAAACATCACTTTTAACTTAAAAAAAAGAATGAAGACTTTTTCCCCTCTGCTTTTGTTTTGATATTAAAGACTCCAGTTCATATACCAATAACCTTCTCTGGTTTTGTTTTCCTAGGGCCCTAAAGGCATGGCAGGGACGCCTGTATATTCTGTATGTATCTCCTTTTTCATAAAAGAAAACCCAACCAGTCCACTAGAAAATAAATATGGCCACTTGGAGGTCACTGTGCTCATGTTTCTATTCTCTGTTTTTGTTTTTGTTTTTCCTAGCAATGTGATCTGATCCAGTTCGTGCGGGACCATAGTCGTGAGTATCTGTGTGTCAGGGAGGGAGAGCATCAGTGATTGGTGAGGGCACTTAGGATGAAGGCGATGTGGGCGTGCAGGATCTGTGGGCTGAATTCACTGGTGGAGAAGGCAGACATCCTCTGCCACAGGCTTGTCGTGAGAGCCTGCTGTGGGAACAGCTCTCATCAAAGGTGTATAAGGGGTGTAAGTAATGACATGTACTTTAACTTAGCTCATGAGGTGCAATTCATACAAGAGGAAAAATGTGCCCATGGGAAACAATTAGACACCAACTCAAATGGTGTGTGAATGAGCTCACACATTCATATAACAGTTATGTACAAAGTTGGAACTGAGAGAACATGGTATTAAAGGGATGAACATGGGAGTTTGCAGTTCCTTAGTTAGTTACTTAGTTAATGAAAGCTCCTTGGATGGGAGTAATTGAATCCCCACTATGAGAATGTGATGGGCAGCGGCAAGACAATAGTTTCAGCAAAGGAAAAAAGTGGAAGTCAACAAATAGAGGGGTTATTGTTGGTTATGAAAGAAGGAAATAAAGTAGGAAGCACCCAGTAATCTCATTTCTGAAAATTTATCGAAAGGAAATAAAGCAAAACAAGGAAAAAATTATAGGTATAGATGAATGTTGGAATATTCATTAGAGCAAAATAAGTGTACACTTAGACACTACACTTATGGAATAATTACATTATGGTGCATTATCTTCTGAGAAAATATTAAGCCGATATGGTTTTTATGAAGACAATCAGAATATGAAAAATATTGCCACTAAAAACATAAAATTAAGTTGGATCTTCATTTTCCATATAGGTAAATACAATACATGCAAATAAATAGTAGAGACATAGGTATCAAAGTGTGACGACTTGTGTTAGGGTGGTAGAATTTTAGGTGATTAGTCTTCATGTTTGCGCTGGAGTTCATAGTCATGCTTATACAATCACAACCAGAAAAATGTAAAATGGGAAAATCAGTGACTCTACAGAGGAACACTGGATGAAAGTGCAGCCATTGCAAGCACGTGGCAAGGACAGAACAACAACTAAACCAAGTTTAAAATCCCTTTAAGGCCAGACGGAGAGAGGTTAAGTATCACTATAGATCAGGAGGCAGAGGAGGGGTTGTAAAGAGTAATCAGCTGGTAGGAAAATGAGATGACTTGAAACATTTTAGGGGTAGAGTAATGTTGTATAGGCCCTAAAGTGACGTGAAGTGCAGACAGCCGATGAAATGTGTGAGAGTAAAAAGGTGAGAGTCAGGGAAGGAGATTCAATGTTGAAGTCACTCAAGTGTCTGTTGTCCTTAGAGCCACATGGGTGGATGAGGTTCCAAAGAACGGGAATCTAGAGAGATGGAAACAGAACCCCAAGAGATAAACTCAGAAAGACCAAAGGATGGAGAATGGCATTGCAAAGATGAGGAAGTCCTGCCAAATGCAGACAACTTGAAAAGGAGCAAGAAACCAGTGCAGAAAGGATTCAAAGGGAAGGAACCTTGTGAAAGGCATAGCTTGAGAAGTAGCAAGGCTCTCCAGCACAAGGAAGAGGGGAGAAATAGGCCTGGGGTCTCAGGAAGAAGACAAAGACAGAGCCATAGAAGAGGAGGTGAGTGTGTGGTCAGACTCCCTTCAAGGTGTTGCTGGTTCTCAGTGAAATCAAGGGATACCTTCCCATGAAAGAACAAAGGAGGCAGAAGGAACTGGATAGGTGAACACCTGCCCTTGGAGGGTTTGGGATTTGAAGGCAGTTTTCCAACACTGAATGAAAGGAGTTAGCTGGGATATCAGGGGGCCAGGGCAGAGTGGTGGGCTCTGTAACCAGGCAGGTGCTGATCAGTGAGCATGAAATTCTAGAGTCCGGATCTTAGATGAGGATTTGGGTAACAGGTCTTTACAGCTAATTCAGAAACTCACTTTACAGACAACATCACCGAGGCCCTGCATGTCCAGACTCCTGCAAACACATTTGCTCTTCAAATTCTGCAGTAGCTTCCTGCCTCACAGCGGGGAGGGCTGGGTCCTGAACTGGTGGCTGGGACCCTAACCCTGGAATCAAATAAGAGATCTAGGAAGATGGGGGGAATGAGGAGAGAGGAGTGTGGTTGAGAATTAAACAGGAAGACCCAAATGATTAGAGGTTTGGAGGGAGAGGCATGATTAAAGAGGATTTCTAGAAAAAAATAAATGTAAAGAGAAACACACTCAAAGATGTCAGCTAGTTTCTCCCAAGTCATCCAGATTCAAACCCAGACAGGTGTGTCTATTGCCAGCTTCTAGCCTTGTAGCCGGGTTGGAGGTTAACGATAAAAAAGTTCTCCATCAAAAGAAAAGGCATCTGTTTCAGGCCTTGAGATGCAGAGGAGGCTGTGGGTTCTCTGTGCTGTCTGCTGGCAGAGGCTAAAGACAAAAGATGTCAATAGGATTCATGGGAGAGAAAACCGACTATGGGGCAGCAGGATGGAAGGCCAGTTTGCTGTCAGTGCTAATACTGTCTTTCATTATATTGGAATGACTCATTTGCTTCCTAGGAACTAAGTAAAATAAACACAAAAATTCTCAGGCCTGTGCTTACTTAAAGATTTCCCCACTTCATCTGACAGAGGAAATCACTTGGAGAAACCAGATGCTGTTCTGCTCAGGAGAAACCCGTAGAGGGAGGAGGGTTCCTTTATCTCTCTAGATGTAAAGATAACTCACCGGAGCTGCGTATTTAGCAGCGACAATGTCCATCTGGCAATCCTCACAGTATTTATTGCAGGGAAATAGAGGTTCCCAAAGTGTTTATCAGGGAAGAAGATAAAAACCCATATCTTAGCCTTGCCTTGCTGAATAATGCTTAGAAGGCTATAAGAAGAGATATAGAACAAATTAAATGTTAGCTATCTCACTGTTTAATCAGAGGCTCATCTATTCTGTGTCTAAGACAAGTGATCAGTGTTTCAGGTTTCAACCAAAATTCTGCTGAAGTCTCCTGGCCATGGCTCACAAGGAGAAAGGGTCAGAAGTTTCGCAAATTAATGAAATTCTGTGTACGTCTTTCTCCAGCCTTCAGCTTTGGCTTCCCATAACTTAGGTGTTAGCTTCATGTGCACTTACAGTCAAAAAAATATTAAATTTTGTTGAAATTTTTATTGTTTTGGATTATTTTTAGTCTGTTTTCTAGAAGTGTAATAAAATCTTCTCTCTCTCTGTCTCTTCTCATTTTTTAGCATGTTGGAAAGGTGAGTATTCCTACCATTCTGTGTTTCTTGCTGAAATTATTACGATATTCTGAAAAGACCAACTTGAAAGAAACTCTCACCCCGTGGGAATAAGGACATCTTCCTTCTATGTAGACACTTCTGTCTTGATTTGGACTGTGACTGACCATGTCATCGTTGGACCTGACTGTAAAACGGGCCCTTCACTCTATTGTTCTCTCGAGGTCCTGACCCAGTTCACGACCCAGTTTGTTCATGGAGCGGGCCCTGTGTTGCTGAGGGACTCAGTGACAGGGCTCCCTCACTGGCCATATTCTGTTGCCCTGTTTGCTGCTTGACCTGTGGACGTCACACCACCTTCTTGGATAGGCGATGTGTCCTCTATTCCCTCTGACCCACACCTTTCATCTCAACACGCACCCACCTATCTTCTCACCATGTACCCTCCACTTGCCAACCTGACCCTGCCGTGAATGGTTTTCCCAGGGCCTACACCACAGTCAGTGTTGCAGGGTGCCTTACATCCCTTGGATGACATTGCCAATAAAGCCAGTTATGTCAACGTCAAGGGCTCCTGGCCTCCTGCAGGCCTGCTGAAGTAAACCCACAGGGTCTTGGAGCTTATTACCAAATATGGCACCATTTACTTTAATTCTGAAACAAAACAAAAACTTTGGACATGTAAGTGCCCTATAAAATTCTATGAGTTAGAATTGTGTCTACCAGGTACCCTGATGGGTACTAGGAAAGAAAGGCTGTGAAGTCTGCACTTTATATAACCAAATTTTAATGCTCTATTTTTATGTGCCACACCTTTAAGCTCAAATGTCGGTACTTCCAGTTCTAGAGTTGTGTGTAACACTTGCATTTTCCTAGACCTTGGTGTGAACCAACCTTACTGGAGTAAAGGGATTGGGAAAGACTTATGATCCAGTGATATAACTTAATACTTCTGTTTTTCATTTTTGTAGAAAAGTGTCCACTGTATCCAACAGAACTGGTATTTGCCCTGGACCAGTCCTACGGTATCACAGAACGGAGATTTAATGAAATGAGGAATATCATCACTTCAATTGTCGGTGACCTTACCATCAGAGAAAACAGCTGCCCTCTGGGAGCGAGAGTTGCCGTGGTCTCCTATGACTCCGGCACCCGCTATCTCATCCGTCGGTCTGACTACCATAGCAAGAAGCAGCTCCTCCAGCTTCTTTCCCAAATAAAATATAAAAGCCCCACAGCAGCTCAAGACATTGGTAACGCAATGAGATTCGTGGCCCGGAACATTTTCAAGCGGACGTCTGCGGGAGCCAATGTGAGGAGAGTTGGTGTGTTTTTTAGCAATGGGCAAGCATCCAGTAGGTCATCCATCATCACGGCCACCATGGAGCTCAGCGCCCTGGATGTCAGTCCAACAGTCTTTGCTTTCAATGGAAGGGATTTTCTTGATGAGGCTTTTGGGGTAAGCACTTTTCTTGGCAACTTCTTCACTTTTAAGATAGTAGTACTACCAGCAGGAAGGGAATGGCGGGGAGTAGAGGGAGATATGTGGCCTCTTCAGTCCCTCTGTAGTTTATGTGGCTGTATTGTTGGTCCATGAAATCTAGTATCAAACAATAACAGAGTCAACAATAATTGCAGCTGCATTTGCTCAGCTCTTGCTATGTGCCAGGCACTGTCCCTAGAAATGTACATATGTACTCATACATTGTCACAACTCTCTGAAGTCAAGGAAGGTGATATCTCCATTTTAAAATGGGAAGACTGAGGCCCTGAGAGTTTGAGTGACTTCTCCCATTTTGTACAGCTACTAAATGGCTAAAGAAGATTCGACCTCAGGTTTGTCTGATTGAAAGAGCTGAGAATATGGTGTTCTCCCAGCCCTCTGCTGATCTGTGTCTCAAACCTATCGTCTGCTCCCTGTAATTCACTGAACAGCTGGTCTTAACCTATGGTGGATGGAGTTTAGGGAATCTTTGAACCCCCAATGTATGAACATTATTCCCAGGAGAGGCTCCTTCTCTTTTGGAGCCACAGATTCTTATAAAATCTATGCTTCCCTCTCCCTACCCACCATACGGAAGAACTTCTCCATGTACTGTTGTACTATTTTTAAACATATTCAAATTACCCATGAAATACATGTTTCTGGACCTGTGTGAAGCCATCATGTCATCCAAGAGATTATAAAGCTCTATTTTCATACAAATAGTCACATTTCTCCTATAAAAAATGGTGATAATCAATCTGCTCGTATCACATCCAAGAACTTTTTAGAAATAGGAGCCACTGGGAGAGTCACAATAGATCCTGACAGAAAATACTGTAGGAAGTCAGTTTTTTTCCCTGAATATAATTATCTTCCAACATAATAGATAATTGATTTATTTGTTATGTTATAGTGTATGACCCCCAACAGCCATGTAAGGTAGAGGTTTTCTCTGCTTTGTTCGCTTCTGTGCCCCTGGCACCTAGAACAGTACCTATGACATTATAGGCATTCAATAAATATTTGTGCATAAATGAATTAATGAAGAACCTGTGGTTCACTCCTATGGATAAACTTCCTTGATTTACCAAGGCAGCAGTCAGTCTTTACATGGGGGACCAAGAAGGTCAAATACAAAGTAACACCCGAAGCATCCAACTTCATAAAATTACTTTTATGAAATGCAGTAAATACTTTCTAACCATAAGGGTGAAATGATTATAATATTTCCACATGCTCATTTCACACTTTGCAGAAAAACAGAAGATGTGGCTTTCCTAACCCTTTACCTTCCCAATGGAGATGGAGAAAAAGCATGAGCATGTTTGTGGGTGGAGAGATACCTTCCTCACTATCTGGGAAGAATAGATTTATTTCGTTGCAATAAAAGCTTCTGCCTTGCACCGTGCCTCACACAGTAAATGCCCAATAAATAGTTCTTGACTCAAGGATGAGCGAATTAATTAATTAATTAATTAATTAATTCTACATATTGTCCATTCCAGTGAGTATTAAAGCAAAAAACATAATCAAGAAACACAAAATCAGGCAGTGTACCAACAAGAATTTTGCGTAGACTTAGTGTCTGCTGTCAACTGCCTTTTGAAATAGACTTTTAATTGTGATTTGTGAGTTGGAAGTCCACTGGCCGTCGATAGTGTGATTGTGGTGGAAATAGTTGGGATCACTACTTAAAAAGGCCAAAGAAAACTTCTGAGTGTAAAATTTCTGTAGGACCCAACTTCAGAAGCTGATGTGTGGTACTTGATCAGCTGGTGCATAATCAGAAGCATCCAAAAATTCAGTGCAGAGTCGCAAGCTTGGAAATAAGAGTGAGATTATAATACCCGCCCTATTGGATGGACCTGGTGGTTATCTTGTGGCAGTTTTCTCATCATGAAACAGGGATGCTGGCACCTACTCCATATTCTTCTCTGTGTTGTGTTCAGGATAAAAAGGGGACTGTGTACGTATGTGTAAAGATGCACTGGATAGGGTAAAGGCTATAATACAAGATAATGGTAACTAGTGGGGTGTTTTTCAAATTAGTCCTTAAAGTGGTTGCACAATGACTTCCTGATGATGACTAAAGAAAATGAACAAAGCAGCACATGCTTTTTGTTTTTTCATCACAGTTTGACAACACTGGGACATTTCAGGTGATTCCACCTCCTTCAGATGGGCAACATGAATCATCAGAAAGACTTTGGCGCTGTGCCCTTTGCTATGGTGAGTCCAGTGAAAGAATTTGCTGTGCTGAAACACTTAAATGTCCTCTGGATGAGTTATTGAAGCTGGCTTTATCAGAGATTTTTCCTTTTGATTGCAAGTTTTGTTTTAAGTTTTCCTGGTTTCTAATACCATATATCAGGGTTTCAATCTCTGTAATGTTTGCAGTTTCCACAGAATGTGAAAATTGGGTTAGAAGATTATTTCAATTGATGTGGGTTTTCTTGGAGACAGTTTGGTAGTTTGTATCAAAAGCCTCTAAAATATTGAAAATATTTTCTGAGTTGGGACATGACTCAGATTTTAAGTACATATGTTGCCCACATCTGCTTTTAACAAAGACCTTCTCAAATTGTCTACCAATTGCTACAGAAATGTTCGGATGTTGAAAATTCCTCATTAAATTAAATGATGTGAGATTAAAGAAGTGTTGGTCAGATTATTAATTCTTGGTAACTGGTCACTGGGTCACTTGAAGATCTTCAACAACAGTCTTGTGCCAACGTTAAACCAATGATGCCTCTCGCTCTATGTATTTTCAGATAAATGCTCTCCAAATGCTTGCATCAAAGAAGTTCTTCTACCTGAAAACTCACACATGGATGTAGCTTTCCTCTTAGACAATTCTCAGAATATAGCAAAAGATGAGTTTAAGGCTATGAAAGACCTGGTGAGCTCAATGCTTGACAACTTTAATGTTGCTTCGGACCCTTTGACCCCAGGCTCTGGGGACAGGATTGCCTTGGTGAGCTATTCTCCTTGGGATGGCTCTAGGAGAAAGAAGGGTGCAGTAAAAACAGAGTTTGAGTTTACAACTTACAACAACCAAGTCCTAATGAAGAGCCATATCCAGAATTCCCTGCAGCAGCTAAATGGAGAAGCCACCATTGGCCACGCCCTACTGTGGACCCTAGAGAAACTCTTCCCAGAAGCACCCAACCTGAGAAAACATAAGGTCATCTTTGTGGTCTCAGCTGGAGAAAACCACGAGAGGAGGGAATTATTAAAGAAGGTGGCCCTGAGGGCCAAGTGTCGAGGCTATGTCATGTTTGTGATCTCCCTGCGCTCTCCACATAAGGACAACTTGGAAGAGTTAGCCAGCTACCCACTTGATCACCATCTGATACAGCTTGGGAGACTTCATAAACCAGATCTGGATTATATTGTGAGATTTTTAAAGCCATTTGTATACACAGTCAGACGTGAGTCATTATTTTGCTTTTCCTGGTGGTCTGAACAAATTAGTTTGCTAATAATATTGATAACCTAACTTGTTTTTGTATCTATAGTTAACCCAAGTATATGAAATAGCCTGCCAATGAGTTGGGGGAAAGGGGTGGGACTTATCTGATTATACCTTGTTTGTACCTTCATCCTTTTCCATGATGGGATGTCTCTTAGCCAAAAGCTTGGCACTTGAGAAAGCAGAGTGTCACCAGAGTCTCCTGAGCCACATGCGCTCAAGTAAAGAATTTTAGCCACTCTTAGGTGGTCTTCAGGATGAGCACTTAAATGAAAGTTTTCTCTGCTGCAGTAGGATTTCTTCCAGCCTTGGCCTACCCTGGAGATGTATGTGAGGGTGTAAGGACAGCCAGTCCTGTGCTGCTCCCAAAGAGTGTGAGCATACAACACACAGCTGTTGAAAGGCAGGTTTTGATTCAGTGTGTCCAGGGTGGAGGCTGAGATTGTGCATCTCCAACAGTTTCCCCAGGGATGTCAACACTCCTGCCCAAGAATGCCACTTTGAGTAGCAAGGCACTCGTGTCACCACTGAATAGGCGCTAGCTCACAGAGTGAGCTATGGAGAGATAAATATAGAAATTGAGAGTAAGCATCTAGAAAGTTTTAAAGCAGTGGGATTTCTCTTATTGAATAAGATAACAAAAGGTATCAGTCTGCAAAGGATTAGAAATAAAAATACCTTGTCCTTCACCACAGTGGCTTGAGAAACACTCTTTCTACAGCCGTGGTTTTCACCTGGGGATAGTTTTGCCCCTCAGAGCACATTTGCAAATGTCTGGAGATGTGTTTGATTGTCACAGTCGAGGGAGAGGGTACCATTGGTACCTAGTGGGTACAGGCCAGGGATTTGCTAAACATCCGACAGGGCACAGTACACCCTCCCAGCCCCCACAGCAAAAAATGATCCAGCCCCAAATTGCAATAGCACTGAGGTTGAGAAACCTTCATCTAGAGGATTTCAAAGAATCTGAGCTGAACCTGTTCTTTTTGGAGATCTGCCAGGTTTGGAGTTAGGTCCCACTCCCTAGAATTCCAAAGTTGCCCTGGTGTTTAAGGAATCTCCAACACCACCATAGTGACTGTATCTTGAGACTTCATTCTTCATTGCAGAGAGAGCTCTACCTTTCTCCTGTAGCTCATAGTTGATTGAAGAAGCAAATAATTGCCCACTTGGGAATATTATGTTATTTCTTTAAATCTAAATGCCTTCAATTATATGATACATCATTACATTATGTAAAAAGAAAGAAAAATGCTTCCAATGAAATGTTGATAGTAACTTTCCTTTTGGAGCATTTTATTTTATAGTAATTAGAAGAGTTCTTTTAGACAGACCATCATATATCACTCGTGCCATGAAGTAGGCATCCCTAGAACTTGTTATTCAGAATTTGAGTCCTGTGAGCTGTTTCTTGACTCAGAGTCATTGATAGTCACCTTTTCTCATTCATTATTGTTCTTTGTGCCATTAAGATTGATGTTGATGCAGCACTTTTAAAGGCTATAAAATAACTCAAAGCTGGGTTTGCTGGCCTCTTAAGTGACTTTGCAATTATGTAGAGCTTGCTTACTTTTGATTTCCACCTGAATGATGTTGCTAAAACATTCAGTTCACTGCCTTCCCATAACCATTTGGTTTGCAGGGGTTAGAAGACCCCTCTCCTAATACTTCCGGAAATTTTTTAAACCACTGACACCAGTGCTGCAAGATTTGGTGCTGGCACGTTTGCTGTTCCCGCACGCACAGACTACTGCCTTACAACTCC
Organism: Tonatia bakeri; assembly: GCA_004024845.1. Lineage (NCBI taxonomy): Eukaryota > Metazoa > Chordata > Mammalia > Chiroptera > Phyllostomidae > Tonatia > Tonatia bakeri. The sequence goes on along the minus strand of PVIA01001148.1, from coordinate 198,785 downwards.
TAACTCGCTAACAGTGACTGACAAATGTGACTGATTAAAAGGCATAGTCTCATTTTAAGGAAATAGAAAAAAAAAACTGTTCATCTTGGAACCAGAAAAGTATGATTATTATAAAACCATAAATATTCTCCATAAAAGACTCTCATAAAAGACTCCATGAGGTACTTTCATGGAGTCTTAGATCATTCAATGGTCCAAGGCCTCTTTTAACTAAAAAGTATTTGTTTCCCTGAATGTGGGGTGAACTGGTACACTCCTCAGTAGTTCACAGATTGTAGAACAACAATGGCATGGGGTAAAGGGATTCATTTAGGTCAGTAAGCTAAAACCCTTTCTGTGGTTCTTTCCTTTCTTAAAATCAGAGTTAATTGGTGCAGAAGTAGAGTCATGTAATAAAAAAAAATACCTTTTCTGTATTTGATTCATTAGCATATGTCTGAGTAGAAAAGCTTTATAGAGTTGGAATCAGATTTCCCCTAGATTATGTTAGCCTGGGCATACAGAAACCGTGGATCTCCACATCACAGTCAACCCTCGAATGAACAATTTGAGGAGGTCTCTTCCCCATCCTGGTCATTCTTTGACTTGTAAAACACTCTAAAATCAAGTTCTAAATGCTGTTTCTAGTTGCTACTATTTTCTGTTTTCACCCCAGCCAAATTTTGCTGAAATGTTTTAGTGACATTTATTGATCAAAGAGGATTGCTGTTGGGGTTCTCTTTACCTAGCTTACCCAATTTCTAGTTTAAAAATCTAACCATAACTTTGCTCTCTCAATAGGAGGATTCAATCAGTACCCACCACCGATGCTTGAGAATGCCTGTAGACTCATCAGTTCACAAGAAGAGGACAGTCAAGATCTCCCTTTCTTGTGAGTTAGAAATCTCTTACATTTACAAATGAGTGTTAATGGACTGCTGGGTGTGTGACTGGCAGTTGGCAGGTTATTAGGTTAAGGAAGGTGATACAGTCTCTGAAGTAAAGGCTCTGCATGCATTTCATTTTCTGTAGCAGAAGTTACATATCAAGCATGCTTTCTGGATTGATGTTTTTAAAACAGCCTTATGAGCCATATTACAATTTTGCCTTTAAATTCATGGTTTCCTCAGAAATTCCCACATTAAAATGTATCCTGGAATTTAGAAAGCCCAATTTAGCCTCAACCCATCTCAACCTCACTTCCCATCTCTCCCACCATGAACGCTGAGTTTCAGCCACACTGGACTCTTGTTTGCCTTGTGTGAACTGTTGACTTACCCCCTGGGCCTCTGGTCATGCTCCCTAGGATCCTGTCCCTTCCAGTGGGACCCCACTCATCTTTTATGGCCCCGACTGAAGCTGTCTCCACCTTGAGACCTGTCTTTACTTTCAAACAAAATCCACAATTCCTCCTTGTTTGTACCTTAAAAAAAAAAATCCTCACCTAAGGATATGTTTATTGATTTTAGAGAGAAAGGGAGGGAGGGAGCGGGAGAGGTAGGGAGAGAGTAAGTGAGACAGAGAGAAACAACCATGTGCAATCCCATAAGCACCTCCACCAGGGACTGAACCGCAGCCTTTCGGTGTACTGGACAATACTCCAACCAACTGAGCCACCGGCCAGGGCTGTTTGCACCTTTTTATACATGTGCTGAGGTTATTATTAGTTTATCCCAATGTCTTATCGCACTGAAGCCTAGGGCTGCATGATTCACAGTTTCATCCCCAATACAAAACAGAAAAGACCCCACAATAGAGTTGCACATGTACAGAATTTTCCTTAAAACTAGATCCTAGATACAAATAGAAATAATTGATCTGAATGAATCTTGAACCTCAAACCTAACGAGAGTGGCCCATTTGGCTGCTCTCTGCTTCTCTCTACACTCCCCTGAGCTTGTATCCCAGACTGAGGGCTTGTGAAAGCCCCAGGTTAGGGCCCTGATTCCTTCCATCCTCTCAGGTGACAGTCAAGCGAAGAGCTTGTCAGAACAGATGAGGTCTCTAACATCCAGAAGCAAACCGGCAAGATGAAGGCACCCCTGAATTCCCACAAATCCGTGTTCCTGTAATGCTATATTTTGTTTACTTGGTAGTTTAGCAAGGAAGCATCCAACAGCCAACACCTTCTGAGGGACAACGCAACACTGATGTCATGTGAAGCAATGTTTCCCAGCATCAAATAAGTCATAAACCCATTTAAAGGAAGATCAAGTCCTGCAGAACTCCCAGCAAAATATTATAATGTTATTTAAACATGTACAAATAAACATAAATCGACCTGCAACCACCCTATGCTTATTGTTCTTATGCAACTATTGGACCAAAACAAATTTGTGCACCAAATCCAAGCCAATGCAACAAGACACAATTTTTTTTGTCTTTGTCTTTTAAAGAAAAAATTGTTTTGCTGTTGTTCAATTACAGTTGTCCCCATTTTTTTCCATTGATCTCCCCTGCCCTACCACCCCCCATCTATCACATTCAATCCTCCCCCCACCCCATTCATTGTCCAGGGGTCCTTTATTTAAAATTTTTAAAATATTTTTATTTCTAATTTTTTAAATTGTTGTTACATTACAGTTGTCCTGCCTTTTTCCCCATTGCTCTCCCCTACTCCATGGGTCCTTTGTACACATGTTCCTTGACTTGACCCTTCCCCTTCTTTCCCCCATTATCTTCCTCCTTCCTCCCCTCTGGTCACTGTCAGTTTGTTCTCTATTTCCATGTCTCTGTGAATTTAAAACCCTAATTGAATGTAATGGATGATTCTACTTTGCCAAAATAGAATTCCTGAAAACTAAAAAAATATGATATGGGTACAGTGTGATGCATGCTGTGGAGGTACCCATGCTTTCAGGTTGCCCGCCTCTGTTGGGGAGAACTCAGATCCTCCCCACCTGTCGTCACCTGCACTGCTGTGCAACGACTGTTCAGCCTGGGTGTGGTGGTATCATTTGGCTTTTACTTGGTGTGAATGTGTTATCCACATACATGTATTATGCCTGACTTTTTTTCCTTTCTTTGTTAACTCTGAATAGTTAAAGTAGTACCAGTGGGTGCCAAACACCAGTACCAAATACAAATGTAAACATGGACATTGAAGTGTACACTTTATTTAAATGAATTAAATAACAATAAACTTACATTGAATATGGTTTCTATCATCATCTAAATAAAAAGTATTCTTAAATTATCATATGGAACTCTTAAATGCCTAAGAATATAAATGTAGAGACTGAGTATTTTAAGAGGTGTGATGTCAGAGATGTGTTTTATACAGTCTTATTCTTCTCAGAGCAGTTCTTGGTAAATTACATGACTGTTTTTTATGTGGTGACTGTTATCAATCTGAGACATTATTTGGTTGTTAGAAATAGCCTATCACTGACTTGTCATGTATCTAAAACTCTGTGGCAAGTCAGACTTGGTTTATCCAAAGTAACACTTCATAGGCTATAAGCAGATGCAGGAAAAGGAAAGAGAAATGGGGATTTTTTTAATGTACCAGTTTATACTTCTTAAATAATAAGTATAATCAATATTCATGAACTATTTGATTGAAATGAATTTAGACTTTTATCACTCATTTTTTCTAAGATCTAACTAGCTATATTAATTTTGCTGTGATATTATATTTGCATTTCCCAAAGTTCTCTGCATTTATCTAAAGCTTTCCTATTTATCTTCTAGAGTTACTCCTGAGCCACATGAGATTTTTCTAGAAGACAGCAGCTACATTGACCAGGAATTAAGTGCTGACACAGACTCACCTTTTATATTGGATGGCAATGGAGATGACCATTTGGTTCACATTCCAAGCCAGATGTTAATGCCGCCAAAAGTAATAGTTAAATATGAAAAAGATCAGGATGCTGAAGAAATTGCAAGTCTCACTTCCGGTAAGGAAATGAAAAGTTACAATGGAAATTTTTAGATAACTGGGTCCTTGTCTTTTAACACTAGCAAAGAATCAAATACATTAAGGCTGGTATCTAAAGCAACTGTTTTCAGGTTCAAAGTGGTAGCTACAACCACTCCTTTAATTGAAAGTGAAGGTCTAAATGGTGATAGGTATTACTAAGGAGATCGCTAATATAAGCTCTAAGAAATGTCCCTGATATTCTTATCAAATTTAAGGTTTATCTGGATTCCACAAGTGTTGATAAGAACACTAGGAGGTTAGTGTGATATAGAAGAAGGTAATATAGAGACCATCAAAGCAAAGAAGGGATTAAAATGGCTTTACAATTTGACCTGGCCAGCGCCCAGAATTCATGATTGCAGGATTTCGTATGAGTGATTTTTGAGAGACCTGGAAATAATAGAGCATGAACTCTCCCACTGCCTCCTCTGTACACCTGAATGGCAAAGCAGTAATACCTTTTGTCAGAATTCAATAGTTTAAAGTAAGTCAGATACATAGGATATTAGTATTTCTATGAAAAAGAATGACATACTAAACAGACTATTCAGCCATTCCATCTATGCAAGTAGAATCTCCCAAAATGCTCCTTAGGCCAGGAGGCCAGCGTTTAAAGTACTGTGTCATAAAAATCATGTGTACTGTTAGAATATTCAAGTTAAAAAGAAAGAAGGACCAATTTCATGCCAATTAGTCATAAGAATGAATAATGTTTATTTTTAGTAGTTCCTGAGATAAATTTTCTTTTCCTTGGGTTCAATACCAGGAAATATCCCTACCTTGTCCCCCTATTTTTGAAGTATAAATATTTGAACTTCATCTTTAAAAAAGTCTAACTTTCCATAAAGAAATACATTTCTCTAAAAGAAGCTAGAATTAAGAAGTCAATCAATCATTAGTTAAAAAATAAACCTTAAAAAGAGATAACGCAGTAAAACTGAATGGACGTAGTACCATGGCATTAAAGTACTCCAGTGTGTATATTTTTAGTTAAAACAACTTTTATTGTCATATAGACATAGCTTAAAGGAGAAAATAACATATCTGTTCTTTTTAATGGGCATAGTTAATGTAGGGTGTTTATTTTAATGATAGGGGAATAATGGCAGCCCTGAAGGGACAGGAATTTATTACGGTTTGGTTTAAAAGGAAGAAAAGGGAAGAGAGAAGTTGTTTTTGGCTGTGTTACAATAACAAACTGCCATTTGTGATAGTTTTGTTAGAGGTAAGCATTCTAAAGTCTAATCATTCAGAAATGCGAACCTTTTAAGGAAACACAGATACGACTGGGTATTTCACGAACTATAGAAATGATCCCTGAAAGCACAGTTTTATGGCTGGGTATTTAAGAAAGGACAAAAAAGAAACTCATCTTTGCAACCATCTTTAATGACCATCGTTCAGTAATAATAGAAAGACTTTTTATTTGGTTTTTCAGATGTCTGGGAATCAAGATACCCGTAGCTATCATAAGATCCAATTTGGCTGAAGAAGTAATTGTACGTGGCTCTAGTAAGAAAAAAATGTACATTGTCAGTTATCCCCATCCCACCCAGTTACTCCTGGGTTGAAGTGTGCTGGGAGTTCCATGAGGATTATGTCAGGTTGTGACAGCCTGGAAACAGTGAGTCTCAGACCTAAGGCTACTATATATTTTTTATCCTTTAAAATAAACCTTAGTCTCAGATCATAAGTATTGTCTAGGAACTTTGTTATTCCTTTTTTTTTCCCCCCTAAAATCACCTGTAGCCAACTGCCAAAATCTACTTAGAACTTTCTGCACAATGTTCCATCCTCATGGAGAGTAAACTGTGGCTCTAATATTTTACTCAGTCGCTAACAGTTGAGTGTTGATAAGTTCCAGATGTATTGCACAAATAAAAGGTTGATAATTTGCATAAGCGCCTCCATATGTTCTGTTTATTACTCATTTATAATGTGATTCTTTTGGCTGATGGCTGATCTGTCTGCCCTTGAACTGAGAATCTAGAGGGAAAGTCAAGAATTGTAACCATTTAAGAAACCCAGAGTCCTTCGGGCTGGCGATGATTGGGCATCACCCTCTTTCACAAGAAACACACCCACTGTCTTTTTTATGTCAATGCCCCGTCTTTGCTTCTTTGCTGCTCGGATTCCCAAGTTCATCTTCAATGTCATCACCTTTTCTACCTATTCCCACTCCTCACAGGAGCTCAAGGACAATCTCTGTCAAAATCACTTGGAATGGAAGTCCATCATAAGCACAGATTTCTAAGCCTTCCTCAGAACTACTGCTTCATATTTATATGTGAGAGGCAGGAAAAGCTTCAAGTGAGGGGCAGGAAAAGCTTCAAGCTTTAAAACCACCACCAGTAATTTCCGTATGTCCTCAAGTTTGAGGTCCATTATCCTAGTGATTTACAAAGTGTGGTCCCTAAACCATCAACATCTTCTGGGAACTCATTAGAACTGCAGATTCTCATTCCAGACCTACTGAACCAGAAACTCGGGCTGAGGCTCAACAATCTGATTTAGCAGGCAGCACATGTGATTCTGACACAGGCTAAAGTTTGGGAGCCACTACTGATTCCACCACTTTGGCGTGCTAGATTTGCTCTGTGTTCTCAATGGAGCTGAAAGCAATTAGGTATCTAGCATCACAGAACAAAAGGGAGAATTGTTGCCAAAGGGTTCCGGATGCACTGGGCTGCAATATTATTTTGTTCATTGAAGACCATTGAACATTTAACCCATCCATCCATCCATCCATCCATCCATCCATCCATCCATCCATCCAACCATCCATCCATCCACCCACCCATCCGTCCAAATGTCCCACTCATAGCTTTAAGCAGTCCCAGGCCTTAGGATAACTTCAGTTGATATTCTTTTCAATTAATTTTATTGAGAAATTAGAAGCAACAAAACTTCCCCCTTCAAGTGAGGCTGGAATTTAACTCAAGACAATTTGCACAGGCTTTGTTTTACATTTTTGTCTACCTTTAATCTGATTCTCATCTACAAATTAGCTCTTTTTAAAAAGTCAATATATCAATCCTGGCTGGCATAGCTCAGTGGATTGAGCACGGGCTGTGAACCAAAGTATCACAGGTTCAATTCCCAGTCGGGGCACATGCCTGGGTTGCAGGCCACCAGACCCCAGCAACCGCACATTGATGTTTCTCTCTCTCTCTCTTTCTCCCTCCCTTCCCTCTCTAAAAATAAATAAATAAAATCTTTAAAAAAACTTAAATTATACAAACATATACCTAAATAAATTCTATTAAAACAAATAGAATATTTACACTGTGGTAATGGTTGAACAGTTCAGAAAACATACTAAAATTCATTGAACTATACACTTAAAATGTTTGAAGGGTAAACTTGATGGTATGTGAATTATATTTCAAAAAGCTGTTAAAAAATAAAAATTTTTAAAGTAAAAAAAAAGTCAATATATCTTTTGACTTTGAATGAATCATAGGGTAGTAGAGTTGGAACAGTATTTAGTGATCACCTCTCACAAATCCAGCCAGGGGCACCTGCCCTAGGAGACACTTTGCAATGTCTAGAGACAGTTTTGTTGTCATAATTGGAGGGTGCTACTGGCTTCTAATGGGCAGAGGCCACGGATGCTGATAAGCACTTCGCAGTGCACAGGACAGCCCTTGCAACAAAGAATTACCCAGTCCAACTGTCAATAGTGAGAGAAACCCTGTTTTTTTTGGAAGAAATGTCATGCCCCCACAGTAATGGAACTAGAATTTCAGTGATGGGAGTGGTAGGTCCTACACCCTGTGGACTGTCTCTCCATTACATCCTCGGGATTTGCTAATTTTAAAAAAATTATGGAAGTACCATTACACCATATAAAATTTTGATATGCAGAGTCCCAAATCAAACAACTTAGCCAGCTGAGCTATTTGTGTGGTATGGAATATATGCTTTGCTTTTTCCCTCGGTATATAGGTTTACCTAGTTTTATTCAACTGCATATCATGCTTTTCACACATAATATTGTCATACATTTTACGTACTGCTTCAGGCTTCATACTGATTTTTCGGTGTCCTTTTAATGTTACTTTTAATAAATGTGTGTATTTAGCTATTTGCCTCTTGTTGAACCCGTAGCTTGCTTCTAATTTTGCTGTCATGTAGTGAACTTGAATATATAGTTTTAGTTCTGTTAAATTTAAATCTTTACCGAAATTAAATGTAGCAGAATTGGCTTCTGAGTCATCCAGGGAATACCAGCTGAATGTCCTGCTTTCATATCACCAGTGCACATTCAGAAGAGGTCAGCAATAGAAGTGCAGACAAGTCTAAACTCTAATGACATGTGTCAGGAACTGTCTAGGAAGTCTCAGCCATCTTGATGGTCTTTGGGAATAAACTGAGTCTCCTGTTCATTGTAAACTGTGGACTGAGGGTGTCACATTTACTTTTTGCTTGGGAATTTATTATATTGGGGGTTTGGCGGGGAGAGGGGTGGGCCTTAATATTTTTGCTCTGTGTTTCCACTTCTGGGATGCTTCTCTGTTTGCTAATTTAAAAATAAGACATTGATAGGAATATAGCATTAAGTTTTTGATGAAAGTGACATTTTGTTACCTCCTGCTTATATTTTTCTACCTTCCTTCAGAAAGCGTGGAATTAGCTCTGGGAGAAGCGTGCCTAGAAATCAGTACCTTTGCTGCGTTTGACCTCAAGCCTCTGAGAGTATTGACTCCTGAGTATAGTGAGCATTGGTCACCCTGGTTTCATTTGTAGCAGTTGGGGTCACATGGGCGTTCCAGAATTGTTACATATTTATCATGTACAGGTTATATGATGCAGTTCTAATTTAATAGCAAACACTGTTTTCATTCTGCAAATGGCTGTTAAAATCAGAGGAATCAGGAAAATCAGACTTATTTGGTCTTCTGCTTCTGCCTGAATTACCTTGGGGCAAGATAAATGTCAGATTATTTTTTATTGTTGGACTCCGTATTTAGAAACTACAAAAAACATGGAATACCTAAAAAATTGTCACAAAGATACAGTTCAGTTCAGACTCCAAAAATGCATTACCACGCAGTTTCCTCCCCACCCCAGACACCGCTGAGCCTTCCTGTCTTTCCCTCCAACCTCTGTGCTCTTGCCAGTCCACTCAGATTTTATTGACTGCTTGTCTGAAATAAAATTCTGAAAATATTATGACTATAAATTACTTGTTTTATTATTAAATCAAAACTCATAGCTAAGTTTTATCATCTTAATAGTCCTTTATTGTTTGGGTTAGATTCTTTTTGGTTTGTTGTTGCTCATTAATGCACCTTATTTATTTATGTATGAGGACTGTCTAGAAAAAGTCCAGCCATTGTTAATATAACAAGAATGATTTGCACAACATCAGTGTAACCTGGCAGCCAAGGAGAGTGGACTGGAATGCGCATGTGTGAACAACAATGACTTCACTGTAGTAGTCAGTGGGGGCAGTAGATGCCATTGAGTGAGCATGTGTACTCACATTCAAAATGACTGAGCAAGAGAGCAACAAATCTGCATCAAATTTTGTATTAGGCTTGAACATTCCTCCATAGACACTATATGGATGACTCAGAAGACTGCAGCTATTGGCAACTGGTGACTGGCAGCTTCATCACAACAATGTGCCCACTCATGCATCATGTCTCCTACAGAGTGTTTTGGCAAAACATCAAATCACACAGGTGACTCAGACCCTCACAGCCCAGATTTGGCATCTTCGACTTCTGGCTTTTCCCAAAGCTAAAATCTCCTTTGAAAGGGAAGAGATTTTAGACCATCAGTCAGATTCAGGAAAATACGATGGGACAGCTGATGGCGACTGGAAGTACCACGTGAGGTCCCAAGGTGCCTACTTTGAAGGGAACTGAGGCATCATTGTCCTGTGTACAATGTTTGTTGTATCTTGTATCTTCTTCAGTAAATGTCTCTATTTTTCATATTACGTGGCTGGATACCTTCAGGGCAGACCTCGTATTTATTTATGTGTTTATGTATATATTTTACCTTATGACGCTCTTCTCCCATATCTCCCGCTCCCACCTCCGGCAACCACCACTCTATTCTCTGTACCTATGAGCTTGTTTTATTTTGGTTTTAAATTTAGATTCCACATATAAGGAAGATCATACAGTATTTGTTCTCTGTCTGACTTATTTCACTTAGCATAATACCCACAAGGTCCATCCATGTTGTTGCAAATGGCAAGACTGTATTTTTTTATGGCTGAACATGGACGTTTACTGTTTCCATATCTTGGCTATTGTGAATAATGTTGCAACAAACGTGGGGATGCAAATATTTTTTGAGTTAGTGTTTCTGTCTTCTCTGGATAAATACCCAGAAGTGGAATTGCTGCATCATATGTATTTCTATTTTTAACTTTTCAAGGATTTTACTATATTGTTATTGTAGTTTTGGTTGTCTTCCTTGAAGGTTTTACATGTGGACAAAACTAATGTGAACAGAGAGTTCAAGGTATGTAGACTATCTGAATTCAAATATACACTGATGTTGTTTCTGTATGTCTCATGCAATCATTTGTTGCAATTAATAAAGCCATGTTCTAGACTATTAGAGACATTTAATCATGCGGGCCACTTCTAATGGATAAAAGTTGGATACTTGAAGTAGTAAGTTGGTGATAGTAGCGATGGTGATAGTGGTGGATGGTAGTGGTGATAACGTTGGTCTGGTCACTGGATTGGTGAGGACAATGGTGGTGAAGGTGTTTGCTGCCACTGCTGGTGGTGGTGGGAGCAGCAGGTGGTAGAGATGTTGGTAGCAATGAGATTGCTGGTGTTGGAGACAGAGGTAGAGGTATGAGGGTGGGTGGCAATGGTGGTGATAAAGGTCGTGGTGGGGAGGTGATTGTGGTGGTGATAGTGTAGCAATGGGGATGGGAGAGTGGGCTGGTAGTGACAGTGGTGGTAGAGGTGACAGTGGTAGGCCTCACTGAGTGCTTATTATATGAAAGGGCTCTATTTAGCATTCACATGGACTTTCCTGTAATTATTCCAATACCTTTTTGTGTAAGAAATATGTATTTGACTCCTATTCTGAGTTAAACCATAAGTAAGCCTCTTCAGGGGGTTAGAGAAGTTTTTTGTTTGTTGGTTGGTTTGTTTTAAAAGAATAAGGGGCCCTGTCCTCAAGGAGATTGTATTTTGACAAGTGTATATTTTGTATGTACAAAAAAGTATCTAAAACAAGTTAGAAAGTAATCAGTTCAATAAAAAGTACCAATGGAATGCTTGGGGGGCCAATATTTATTTCATGCTGTTGAATTCTCAAAGCATTGCCTACTTGTGTCTTGTTTGCTGATCGAACAATGTAGGAAGAATTATTGTAACCACAGAAGCTACTGCTTCTTGAGTGCAACTATGTGCCAGGCACACTGAGCAGCACTTTATTACACAATTTCATTTCATCTTTACCCCAAAATCTATCATTATTATTACTACATTTTGTATTTTACAGGTAAGGACATCAATGCAAAGGTTAAGAACCGCAGGCAAAGTCATACCTTGTAATGGGCAGAGCCAGGATTCAAATCCACACCTGTCCACACACAAACGCTGTTTTAGCTATATGCCATGTTTCGTGGTGATGGCTTTGGCAGCATTTACAAATGGGGAAATATTTTCAATTGCCAAATTTGATAGTAGTTTGGGAGAGTTACTTTAAAATAATTCTGGTGGTATAACTTTTTAAATTTTATTTCATTTTTTAAAATCCTTGCTTATAAACTCATTCAGAGGGCAAAACACAGAATAACACCATAAAAACTGAAGTTCAAATCCAGGTATTGGGTATAAATAACCCCTGGCATGAACCACTCCCTTTCTGTCCACTGGTACCTCCTGCAGACTGTTGTTTCAGAGTGTAAAGTACATGGCAAGGTGAGTCTTACAGACTTAAATGCCACATAGAAAAGTCTAGATCAAGAAAGACATTTATTTTAAGTTTTGAGGAACCAGGATAAAATCTATTTTAAAATAGTTACTCCTACTTTTTCAGGCAAATGGGGGAAGGAGGACTTCATACAATAAAACAACAGTTTAAATGCATCTTTATTTCCCTTTGGCCTAAAATCAATGACATGCTGTCAGATACACACTCTCATGCCTGCCTACCTTGCTGGCCAGCCTTAGAGCTTGACTGCTGACCTCACCAGATGGGAAGAGCAGGCCTGGGATGGCCATGTTAAGTGGAGAGCTGTGAAAATTATTGCTCACCCCCCTGCAGTTATGCATGCATAAACACAACAGAATGGGCTGCCTCATTTCTGGGAGTGTGTGTGCACTTGTACCTGTGCATGTAAGTTCTGTTCCACTAATACCAGTCGACTTTGTATTTTTTCTTATGGAAATTCTGATTTGCAAAATATAGTATCACAGGCAGGATTTTCAGATGTCTGAGACTTATTTGAAGTACTTGGGATGTTCTAGGTACTGTGCAAACTTTATTTGATTCCCTAAAAAACATTATACAGTGGTAGTATATCACTACTATTTTTTAGGTAACAAAACAGGGAAGGAGCAGCCTTTGGGTGACAAAGCCAACAAATGGCAGACAGGACTCAAACAAACTCTGCTGATAAATGGTTCTGCTAATAACCATTGCTCTACGATGACTACAGAAGAAAAATTACAAATTTTCTTTAATTCATATAAATTGTCTACTTTTGGAAGAGAACTTCCTCTAGTGGTTTCAGTCAGAAGTAACAGCAACTGACCAAGATACTAATTCTCCAAACAAGATTCCAGGGCCCTTTGGTGAGGTGGTTAATGTGCCCCTTATTGTATCTGTTCTACCCTCATATCTGATGACAGATTCTTCTGAAGGTGTTCAAATCCTACCTTTTTCTACCAAGCTGTCATTTCTTTGCCAAGTCATTTACCCTCTCCAACCTCAGCTTGTTTATCTGTAAAATGAGAATGATGATAATTCCACCCTCATAGTGATGCATGGAAGATTAAATGACAGAAGACATGCGTAGAGCTGAGCATAAGACCTGAAGTGACCCGAATGCTCAATTAAATACTCAGAACATGTAAAAGTGAAAAAGAAAGCATGATCAACCTCATGAGGTGTCTTATAAAGATTAACTTGAAAAATACCTACTCATGTGGAAAGAAACATGCATACAACATGGCCTCAGTTATACATGTGTCTTACCTAGGGAGACTGCATGGGTAGTCTTGGCCTATGGACAAATTCCAAGGTGGATTGGAATTTGCATATCCTGAGGTTTCCCACCAATGCCATGAAAGGCAGCATAGCTACTTAACAGCGTACTTAATCCCAATTCAAATGGTTTAGGTCCTATAAATTCTCTCTTCTCCCTAAATTCCCCTTCTACCCCATTTCTCCCTAAAGATACTAGAGTGCACTTGGCATTGTGGCTTAAATCTGGGCCAAAGTTAGGCTAATCTCTTGGGGTCCTTCCCTGGAAACTCAGCTGGAAATTCCTCATTTCTTCCAAGCCTTGTCAATAATAAAGGGAGCCAGCCCTTTCTCCTCTGCCATTCTGAGGAAATTCTTCCATGAGCTTGAAGACAGGAATTTGGCTTGGTGACATTTCCAGAAAATACACAGCATGGCTGTGTACATTTTATCCACACTTCTGCCAGGTTTTCCTGAAGGAAAATATTTTTGAAGGTCCAGTCTCCTCAAATAAGATGAATTTAGACTCAAAGTAAAATAATCACACCTTATGTTTCACTAAATTTTACAGTTTTCAAGAAATAAACACCTACATGTAACTTCTTGGATTCTCATGCTAATCCTATAAGTAGGTAGAGAACCTATATTTAGAGATTTTGTAGGTGAAATACACCTCTTTAGAAAGCAGTTCGGTTGGGTTCTTTGGAAAAGAATTAAGATGTTCCTCATATATAAAGAGAAAACTGGGGTGGGGGGAAATAGCAATATTTCTGGTATGGGCATGCGTGAAGAAGTATGTCACTAACATGGTAAGTCAACCCTTTCTCTTAGAATACTTATGAAATACCTTTTCTGTGTTTTAACAAAGTGTGTTGATCAGCCTTTGACAAAAATCTGGGGTGGGGTAGCAAATAAGATTTTTTTTCATGTAACAATGCCTGTCAAATGGTAATGGCTCTCCATGCACTGTGTGAAGATGTAATTGGAGAGTGAATCTGGGAACATGTACTGAAATTGATTGGTGATGTCTGCCATGGGTGTGGGAGTGAAGCATGGCAACCCCATGTTGTGTATTTATCTTCCTTGGCTAGGAGTTCTGAGTTTATTCTTCTAGTAAAAGAACAGTGATTTGAGTTATTCTGTTACAGGACATGAAAACCATGGCATAAAAGGAGAACTAGGTCTTACCGACCAACCTGGAGATGCCTCTCTTCAAGAGTATTACATGGATGTAGCTTTCCTCATTGATTCTTCCCAAAGAGTAGGAAATGATGAGTTTAAGGAAGTGAAAGCTTTCATAACCTCAGTGCTCGATTACTTGCACATTGCCCCAGATCCACTGACTTCCACCTTAGGAGATAGAGTGGCGGTCCTGACCTACTCTCCTCCAGGCTATATGCCCAACACTGAAGAATGCCCTGTCTACCTGGAATTTGATTTGCTTGCTTATAACACTATATATCAAATGAAACATCATCTCCAAGACTCTCTTCAACATCTCAATGGAAATGTTTTTATTGGCCATGCCCTGCAGTGGACAATTGACAATGTCTTTGCAGGAACCCCCAATCTGCGGAAAAACAAAGTGATCTTTGTTATATCTGCTGGAGAAACCAACCCCTTAGATAAGGAAGTCTTAAGGAATGTATCTCTGAGAGCCAAGTGTCAGGGCTACTCCATATTTGTGTTTTCATTTGGTCCTGTACACAATGACAAGGAATTAGAAGAATTAGCCAGCCACCCACTGGATCACCACTTAGTCCAGCTTGGTCGAAGCCATAAGCCAGACTGGAACTATATCATCAAGTTTGTCAAGCCGTTTGTCTATTCAATCAGACGTAAGTCATTAAACTTTTTCTCTTCTGTTGATTTTTTTTTTACATTTTATTTATCTATCTGCTTATTTTATTGAATTTATTGGGGTGTCATTATTTCATAAAATTATATAGGTTTCAGGTGTACAATTCTATAATATATCATCTGTATATTGTACTGTATGTTCACCACCCCAAGTCAAGCCTCCTTCCATCACCATTTACCCCCAGTTTACCCTCTCCTCCTTTCCTCTGTTGTTGTCTGCCTATGAGGTTTGTTTCATTTTTCGCTTAATCTCTTTGCCTTTTTTCACCTAGCCTTCAACCCCCTCTCCTCTGACAGCTGTCAGTTTGTTTTCTGTATCTATGAGTCTGTTTACATTTTGTTGTTAATTTATTTTGTTCATTAGATTTCACATATTAGTGAAATCATATGGTATTTCTCTTTCTCTGACTGGCTTATTTCACTTAGCATAATACTCTCCAGGTCCATCCTTGCTCCATGCTGTTGCAAAAGGTAAGATTTCCTTTTTTTTATGGCTAAGTATTATCCCATTGTGTAAATGTACCACAGTTTTTTTTTTTTTATTCACTCATCCACTGACAGGCACTTGGGCTGCTTCCTTCTATTGCTTTAGCAATACATTTAATGTCTCTGTGTACACTCTACCATATGACATAGTAATATGATCCTCACTTCAATCAAGTGTGGTGGAGTCTAAGACCTGACTAAGAGGCAACAAGAAAACCACAGAGAAAAATCTCAGGCCTTATTAATCTTGAACTTTACTGTTGCACTATCAAGATATTTGTCAGAAAAGCCTTATTTGTTTAAAAAGTGTCTTTTAACCCTAACCTTTGAGTGTTTACTATATACAATGTTTTTTTTCAATGCATTTTATCCTTAGTATAGCCCTCAAAGAACAGTATCATTTTCCAAGTTTGAAAACTAAGGTTCAGAGACATTAAATAAATTGTTCAAACGTTCACAGTTAATGGTTGGCAAATTCTAGACTCAACTCCAAGCATTCTGACCCAAGATTTGTGCTCTTATTCATTAAACTATACTTCAGTTCCTAAACCCTTAACAAGAGATACTGCTGTAATAAATAATATTCCACCTGCACCACCTTCCACCTATTTCAAGGACTTTAATCTTACCTTGTCATTATGAATTACCTTTGGTTCTGACTTGAATTCTTATAAGCCATGGGCACAAATCTCTTCTAGAGCCTCTGCCCCACACAGTGGGCTTGGGCACAGCCAGGCAAGAGAGTTAAGGGTCTCTTCACAATAAGGCTTTGAGAGTGGCTGCCTTGTGTTGTCATCTGTCCATGTGTTGTCGTTTTAGACTCGTGCATAGGACAGTAGCATACCTAAGAGCTTGCAGCAGCAAGCAAGTGCTGGCTTGTGCTGGGGAATAGGAGTGGGTCTGAGGCATCGTACAGTTGTCTGCAGCTCCTGCAGGCTTATGAGGGGCTCTCAGGGCTGCAGATTTTCTGGCACTCAGGAAGTCCTAGGAATCTTGGCACTCATGATTTATTTTTACCAGCAGGCTTATCATTTGCAAAATATGGTGCCTCCTTCCAACCCTAAGATAAATAGGCCAGGCAATTTCAATAGCTAAGGGTGTCTTCTAGAAAGATCCTCCTTTTGTAGGGAGAGAAACAGATGATTGAAGAGATTAGGAGCTGTCCTTGAATTATACCACAAGCCTGTGACATACAGAGCCTGAGAATTTTTGACTCAATCACCGCTGTATCTTATTGACTTTGCCAATGAGGTATTGCCATGTCAGAGAGTGCCCACTTTGCTGAGTCCTTTATAAAATGAATTTGCTCTTGAAAACACATCCAATCACAGGGAGAGAGGAATTGACCTTGGGTAATACCCAGAACATGGGAAGGGTAAGATTTAGATTCACCAGCCTACTCTCTCTCCAGGTGCCATCAATAACTACCCTCCTGCGGATCTGAGACCCAAGTGTGTGAACATCACCTCTCCCAACCCAGAGGCTGCAGGCACAGGAAACACTGTCTTGTGAGTTGACAAATTCACAGTTTGTATAACACTGCAGCTGAAAACAGCCCTACAGAAAGTAATTTCAAATGAAGGGCATTTGGTTTTCAGGATGCAAGAAGTCTGGTTGTGGGTTGTGCACATGTGTGCATGCGTGTGCGGTTAGTGCTCCTGCTTAGTGATGACAGCACAGATCTGGTGTTAATAGAAATCACATCTGATGTATGTCAGCAAGAACCGTGTTTCCATTTCTTTTGCTTTTACAAAAAAGAAGAGGCCCTTAAAATATCTTACTAGTAACCCTATATTACCAATGTAGGTTACTAGTGTTGGATATTACCAAACAAAAATGATCATATCCAAGGTTTGATGTAACAGTCTTAGAGCAGCAGGAAAACATGAAAAAGAAAAAGTCACAAAAGCTGCAAAAATATTTGCTGTTTAATAAACAGAACCCATATGAAAACTGGCAGGAGTTTGATTTTGCAAAGTAAAACCCTAAGTACTCAATAAAAATCCAATGGTAAAATAATATTGGTTTGGAGTCCTCAATCACTGACACAAATGTCTAATTTTCCTCCAGAATCTTAAAAAAAATTACTCCTCTGTCAAATTTCATTCACAAACTGCATTTGGACCATTCCAATCACATGCATAAAATTGGTTCCTGTTGTATTATCTGGCTGTGTTGACATTAAATCTTGCAAGGGATTTGGCTAATGTATTTTTCATCTCTTTTCCCTGTCACTTCAGCCTTATTCCTGAGGTGTATGAAATAGAGGCAGAAAGCAGTGAGCTGTTTGGTGAATCTGGTTTCCAGGAGCAGCACATCTTTGTATTCGGGAGCGATGATCATAGGAATGGTTCTGGGACAGCTACTGATTTGCTTCGGAAGTTGTACATGCTCTTGTCAACGGGGGAACTGCTGGTGAAAGATGAGGAAGAGACACATTCAGAAGAAAGTACAGCTCCAGCAAATGGTAAACAATGAGATTTTAAAAAGGTAACCTTGAACACAATAGAAATGAAGACCCCAAAGTACCTTTTTTGTTTGTTTGGATTTTTCCCTGGTGGAAGATGAACAGTAAGAACTCACTGACAGGTAGAGAAGACGAGATCCCCTGAAACAAGGAGGCAAGGGAGATAAAACTTCAGAAAGGCAAAAAGGAAATCAGTGGTGCTGACAAAATTATAACTAGAAGAGGTATATGTTCTTGGTGGGGGATCAGGGAATGGAGACGTAAAAGGAGCAAGATCAAGGACCACAGGTGCTGAATAAGGAGGAGCTCTGCATCCTTTTGCAAGAAAGTGGGAGAGAGAAACTGCGCAATGAGCCTCCAGCATTTGAACACTCAGGGTCTGCCTTGTACCTGAGCAACCAGGGCTTCCCTGGTCAGACACACAGGTTCCTAGCTCACCCCCTACCTCAGTGGTGTCTGGAGAGAACAAGGCTGCTATGGTTCTGAGATCTCTGTGGTGGCTGAGGGCAGCCTCTTAGGCTGCACGAGGAAATGGTTATGGACCTAACAGCTAAAGAGAAATTAGGAGATGGAGAACAGGAAGCTACGGTAGGCTCTAGGGCAGCCCCCTTTAGTCTTAAAGTAGAGTAAGCCCACACTGCCTATGTCTCCCCTGGATTAATTACAATGGAAAACTGGACAAAACACGAAATGCAACTCTTATACCTGAGAACTCTGCAAAGTACACAAAAGCAGGTACATTGTGAGGGAGCTTGAGTTTCCCACTTTCTTTTCTTTTTTCTTTCAGAGTTTTGTGCAGACAACAGGCCCCAGCAAAACTCAGTACTAACCCTATAGGGCAAAAGAACTGGGAACAGGGCCCCATTTGTCTAAGATGGTGGAAGAAATTCCCAATTTTTCCCCTTTTCTCTCATGGTGTTGCTCTGAAGGTGGGCACAGTTTGGAGCTGGGTGAAAGGCCAGACTGCTAAAATGGAAGAGAAACTGTCTTTCTGGCCAGAGGAACCAGGAAGAGAGGCCCCATTGGTCAGCATGTGGGGGTAACCTCAGAGAGGAGAGAACGTGAGAAGGGGATCCTCTAATTCTAATTATGGGAACTGTGGGAGTCCTGGGCTCTCCCCTAAGTTGTACATGGTTGGGAAAGACCCAAAACAGGATAGTAAAGGCTTTAGATGGTAAATTGAGATTGAAACCACTGACCACAGAAGTGAGACAGCATCTGCTTCCTGAACCTACCTGATTGATTGCCTGCTCAAAAAATTTAAAAAATTCTGTAGAGAATTATAATAGGACTTAGAGCGGGGGTGTCGAACTCATTTTCACGAGGGGCTACATCAGCCTTGCAGTTGCCTTCAAGGGGCCAAATGGAGAACTCCTTGCCGCTAGTTAAGGAGTAGTTACAGTACACAGTCCCAAAATTACATTCAGCCCTTTGAAGGCAACTGAGAGGCTGACGTTGCCCCCGGTGAAAATGAGTTTGACACCCCTGACTTAGAATCTATACAACATAATACTCAACATGTTCAGGATAAAATTCAAAAGTATGCAGCTTACAGTGAAGCAGGAGATGTGAACTATTTTCAAAGGCAAAGACAGTCAACAGATGCCAACCTCAAGCTAACTCAGAAGTTGCAATTATCCAAGATATTAAAGCAGCTATTTAACTACCCTCCATGAGATAAAAATAAACAACTTGAATTGAACAGAGAGATAGAGATCCTCAGAAGAGAAACAGAGATAACAGTAAAGAATCAAAAGGAAATTTTAGAAGTAAAAAAAGTACGATATCTGAAATTTAACAATTCACTGGATGGGTTCAATAGCAGAGTGAAGATGACAGAGGAAAGTCATGGACTTAAAAATAGACTAATTACATAATCTGAAGAGAGAAGACTTTTAAAAAATGAACAGAGCCTCAGGAACTTGTGGAACAATATCAAAACATTTAATATATGTTTCACTGGCATTCTATAAGGAAAGTAGAAAGTTAAATTCATTCAGAAAAAAAACATTTGAGGAAATACCAAACACCAAATTGGTAAAAGATATAACTTCACAGATTTTAAAACTGAATACGTCATAAACTGCTGAAAACAAAAGATAAAAATATTGAAGTATCTAGAGAAAGACTACATGTTACAACAAATACTCAAGTGACCGTTGATTTATTATTTGAAACCGTGGAGGCTAGAAGACAGTAAAATGATAGATCCAGAGATAGATAGGTATTTTAGTGCTGAAAGAAAAGAACGATGAACACAGGATTTTATATCCAGTGAAAATAGCCCTCTGGAATAAAGGCAAATGAAGAAATTCTCAGCTAAAGGAATATTACAAGATTGTGTTGCCAACAGACATATTCTGAAGAATTATAATGGACAGTCAGGGAATTGGATTGAGGGGGGTCAAATGGCTGGGGACTGGAAGGGTAAGAAAACTGAGGAAGGGACTGAAACGAGACATGGAGTAGGGGATTGGAAGGGAGGCTGATGGAGCAAGAAAAAGTGTCAGGCACCAGATACAGCTTACCCATGTACAGAGCGGTACTATTTGTGAGGTAATTTCTCACACATGAGCTCATTGGGTTCCCTCCAAAACCCTGTGTGGGGGACAGGAATTTATACCCTTCATATGCAGGTGGAGAAACTGAAGCTCAAAGAGGTTTAGTGCCTTACTGGGACTTGACCCAGTCTGGCCACTTCTAATTCAGTATGCTCTCCCAGTAGTGTAGGAGGGAATCAGAATAGATCAGAGACAGAACGGGTAGGTGTAAGAGCAGATGTCTTAGTGAGCTCAGGCTGCCATAACAAATACTATAGACGGGGTGGTTTAAACAGTAGTAATTTGTTTTCTCACAGTTCTGGAGAATGGAAAGTCCAAGATCAGGGCACTAGTCAATTTGGTTCCTGGTGAGAGCTCTCTTCCTGGCTTGCAGACAGCCACCTTCTTGCTGTGTCATTCATGGTGACGAATCTTGGTGTTTCTTCTTCTTCTTCTTTTTTTTTATAATGGCACCACCTTAATTAGGTCAGGGCTTCATCCTTATGACCTGATTTAACCTTAGTCACGTCCTTAAAGGCCCTCAGTCCAATACGCTCACATGGGAGTTAGGGCTTCAAGATAGGAATGGTGTGTTTGGTGTAACCACAGGGAAGAGTCCCATTAATCAGCATTTTCCAAACTTGTTTATACATTGTAATCACCTGAATATTTGTTGACATTTCCATTGTCCAGCCCACACTTCATATCAATTAAATCACATTCTCTAGGGGTGAGACACAGGCATTCATGTTTTTTTTTTGAAGCCCTACAGGCAATTCCAGTGTGCATACAGGTTTGGAAAACTGCTATAAACCCCGATTGAATCGGTCCTCTGAGCTATGTTAAGGTGGTTTGCTACTGAAATAAGATTGGTAGAATCAAAAGGATTATTATCAAGTGAGCATTCTCAATACTTCTCTTGTTTACTATCATTCCTCATAATTTCTTTCCTTCAAAAGCTTTCTCCATTTTCCTATTGATATATCATACATCTTGAAGTGGGCAATGTCTTTAATCATTCCCTGAGAGAGTGGCGTTTGGCGACATTTGGCTAGCCCTGCTCCATGAAGGCAGTCTGAGTCTGTTCAGAAAATATCAGTGTGGCTTTTTCCTTGGAGTCATGGAAGGTTAGAATTTGGAAACTGTAATGCCTTTAGGAATCAGTGAGTTTTACTATATCTTTTTACAGATAAAGAAATGGGAGCTAAAGACAGCTGAAGCCAAAGAACATTCCCATCACCTGGTCCATAACTCCTCTGTCACAATGATTCATACTCTGTAATTATGCTTGTCGAACACCAGTTCACCTCAAAGTCAGGCCACAAAAAGGTGGCAATAAAACCTATCTCTGGGGTGTTGAAAGGTTGGTGATGATGCCTGTGAAACTTGGAATACACACTGTGCCTGGCATATAATCAACCGGGGTTATTTCTATACAAATTAACTAAGGCTGGTAACTTATTTGACAATTAAACTAAAATTACATTGTGAAGAATTATAAGTCTTTATATTACTTTGCTTATCTTTTATTTTCCAAAAGAGAGTGTGCTTTCTTGTCATCTGATCATTTCTCTAATATTTTCACTTACCCATCTACTTAACCTGCAGACTTTCTGTTTGGTTATTATAACATACATTTGCAAGATTTCGGTGTGGATTTTTAAAAGTGTAGCTGTATTTATTTCCCTATTATGCCCACCCAGGGCTTGTTTCCTAGTCTTTATTTCCCCAACATCAAGTGCATTGTCTCTCTAAGTGTGGTTGTGGGACCAGCAAAACCAGCATTAGCTAGGGATTCTTTGGAAATGCAGATTCATACTCACTTAGTCTAAAAGGTATTAAATTTAAAGGATATTTGTAAAATTCTACTATGTAAATAAACAAATATTGCCTCCAAATACCAGGAGTTTTTGCAGGTAAGTATCAGAAGCTAGAAAGTACTATGTTTGGAATAATGCATACCTGTCAAACATGCATAAACATGTCCATTGGTGACATCCTTCAAAAAGGCTTTTTTTAAAAAAAAAAAACTGGATATTGTCATCTGCCCATTTACTTTGGAAAGAAATGCATGGTATAATTTATTGAGCAGAAATGTTTAATTTTGGTGTAGTCTGACCCATAAATAAAAAGTTTTATAATATGTTTTGGGGTTTGCTTAAAAACCATTGACTTTATGGTTTTACTTTTCCCATTTAGATCTTTAATCTATCTGGTGCCCAACTCACCATACAGTTTCTAGTAATTAATCTGCTTTTATTTCTATGTGACATAGTGAGTCAATCTATCACAATGTCAGTAACTTTATAAATTTAGAGGCTCAAGTGTTTTGTGATGGATATTTAACTCTTCTAAAAATCTTACTAGGTTATAATACCCACCTTCCTTTGTCTCATATCTTTTTTTCTTGGTATATCTTTCAGATTTTATAAAAAGTATATTTTATTGATTATGCTATTACAGTTTTCCCAATTTTTCCACCTTTATCCCCTCTCTGCCCTGCCCACATAACCCTCCAGCATTACGCCCACTTAGTTCATGTCCATGGATTGTACATATAAGTTCTTTGAATTCTGTTCCCTATATCATTCTGAACCTCTCCCCGTCTATTTTATGCCTATCAATTATGCCTCTTAGTCCCTGTACCTTCCCCCATGCCTCTCCTCCTCCTCCCCACTGAAAACCCTCCATGTGATGTCCATTTCTCTGATTCTGTTCCTGTTCTAGTTGTTTGCTAAGTTTTTGTTTTCATTTTTTTTTTAGGTTCAGTTATTGATAGTTGTGTATTTGTTGTCATTTTACTGTTCATAGTTTTTGATCTTCTTCAATTTCTTAGATAAGTTCCTTTAACATTTCAAATAATAGGGCTTGGTGATAACTGAATTCCTTGAACTTGACCTTATCTGGGAAGCACTTTATCTGCCCTTCCATTCTAAATGAGAGCTTTGCTGGACAGAGTAATCTTGGATATAGGTCCTTGCCTTTCATGACTTTGAATACATCTTTCTAGCCCCTTCTTGCCTGTAAGGTTTCTTTTGAGCAGCTCATAGTCTTATGGGCACTCAAAAAGGCTTTTTTCTGTATGTTTTAAAGGAAAGATGGTATAAATGTAAGACAACTTGTGCTAAGCTATCAAATAAAAAAACTAGTTCTGATTTTCTCTCTACCTTCACTAACTTAATTAAAACCATAGATAGTAAATAGAAAGAAAAGAAATACGGATTCTTGGATCCCACCAAAGACCTACTGAGTCAGAATCAGAAGCTCTGGGGTTTCAGTCCTCCAGATGATTCTGATGCAGGCTAGAGTTTTAGAACTACTGACCAAGAGAGCCTAAAGTAGTTTTCTTTAAGGGGGGTTGTTATCTTGATATTAATAAGTATTTGGGAAAATATCATTTTCCTGTAAAGCACTAATAAGTATGTATCCTTTTTACAGAACATCTCAGTTCCTTTGATAGGCTAATATGCATTGTGATTCTGAAAGAGTGACTTGAGTCAAAACAATTTG
Source organism: Tonatia bakeri (assembly GCA_004024845.1). Classification (NCBI taxonomy): domain Eukaryota; kingdom Metazoa; phylum Chordata; class Mammalia; order Chiroptera; family Phyllostomidae; genus Tonatia; species Tonatia bakeri. The sequence continues at coordinate 174,844 of PVIA01001148.1, read as the reverse complement.
CAGATTCTTGTACCAGGGAGCATCTTGCTGAGCTAGTATTGTGTAGAAACCACTTTGAGAAACAGTAGTTGAAAGAATAAATCCAGAGGTCAGACATGGATTTGAATCCTATTTCTGCAGTTACTGATCACGTGATCTTGTGCACATCACTTGGCCTCTCTGAGCTTCCGTTTCCTCATCTGTAAAATGGGGAAAATAACAGAGTCTACATCATAGGGTAGTGTGAACAGTAAATTAATGTCAAGTGCTTCCAACAGCACTTGGAATAGAATAAAAGTTTAATAAATGTTAGCTATTATTTAAAATGATGATGGTGAGGAAGAGGAGATGTTGGTGATGACAGTGATGATGACAAATGATGTATTAGAGCCTATGGCCATGGTAGAAAGAATGCCAGACTGGGGATGAGGAAATACAGATGCTGGTTTTGGTTCTGTCACTAACTCTGTGATGTCCAAAAGTCATCAGATTGCCCTGGTCCTCAACTTTCTTATTTGTATAATGAGAGCTTGGGCAAAACCAGTGATATTCATACTGGAGTACAGTGTTACAGGGTTGGGGGGGAGGTGGTTACACAAAGACTTTCCAGTGCACCGATTTCTAAAAACTAACCTTAAAGGAGTCTATCTACCTGAGAATGTTTGTGTCTAAGGAATCACGGAGGGCCTCCTTTCTTGTATCCCCTTGTCCAGATGCTCCCCACCACACATCACACAAATAAAGGCCCATTTTTCAATTATTCTGAATCTATTTGTAGTACTTCACTCAGATGTAAATCCCTCCTAGGGAGGTGTGGGTTGGGGTTGGGGCCCATTGTCAAACAAGGAGTCAGTTTAGACAGTGGATCTCCGTCCTCCCTTAAGCCAGGTAAGACTTTAAGTCTTTGCCATCCCCTATTTCTGTTAAGGAAGAAGTATATCACTAGAAATGGGGTATTTGAATTCATGTTTGAATATTATAAATTCAGATATATTTATAGAGTAAAGATAATAGGAGTGATGATGAATTTCACTTAGTAATCTGACCTGTTCTATTTTCTATTTCTCAACTCTTGTCAAAGGACACATCTCTCCTAAGTGAGAATTCCATGGGAACAAAGCGAAAGCATATAGGAGAAATACTGATGGAGAGCAAGCTTTGTTTCATGAGACCCCCAGAAATCATAGCAAGAGCCTTAATCACTTCCCTATCTTGGAATAGAATCATAAGTAAGACTTCATCACAGAGACCCTCAGTAACATGCTAATTTCAGTAGGAAGATGAAATCAGACTCTTTCGAAGGCAGAGGTGTTGATTAGTTTTACAATAAGGACTAGTTCTGCCAATTAGGCTGTATGGGAGATATGTCCCAGAAAGAAAATGAGCTAAATTACAGCCTCATAATTCTGAAGAAAAAGTATATAACACAGACTATAAGAAATATTATTTTATCAAAAAAGATAGTGATGATTCACATGTCAAGTATGCTTAATTTAGCAATATTAAATTCTTCCAACCATATTTTATTTTCTCCAGTTGAACACCATGTCTGTGAGTGAAAGAGTGGCATGATTAATAGCCACTTGATAAAGATGGTAAAGTGTTTTTGGGTACATTTTTCAGGAATGGGAAAATATCATCTAATGACTTGGGTAACAGTATCTTTTGTAAAACTTTTTGAAAGACTCCTGGGTAGTTTTTCACACATAACTCAGAGAAATGATTGAAAGAATTATTTGACATTGGTATAATAAAATTCCTTCAAAAACTATCTATAGTAAACAATATTTGTCAGTGCTTAAGTCTGTGACAGTATCTGTTAATAGAATTGATATTAAACTTTACTTTACTCTAAACATAAATAATAATAAGTAAAAATAATAGGGGGAAATCTACCCATCTCATGATAGAAATGCATTTCCAATAAAAATGTTTACTTTTTGTTTTGATAGAATTACCATTTAAAATATATGCTGTTTGATAAATTCTAATGGTAATTCATCTAAAAAATCTTTAACACTTACGAACTTATAATCATAGGAAATAAAAAAATATTTAAATATGTATTTTTTGCTTAAGAGAATTGATTAAGTAAACAATAAAAGATTTTAAAGCATATAAAAATATTATAGTTAGAGTGAAATTCCATGAGGGAAGTACAATAGAAATAGATGTTTAAGGAAAGAAAGAAAATTACAAAATGCCTGACTTTTAACTGCGAGCATGTTTACATAGATTTTAAATGGATAATGACAATCTCAAACCACCATGACATTTAGATTCTGTTGGGTAAATCAAAAGAGAAATGTGGAAGTTTTATTTTTACATGTCACTTTTTACAATATGTCACAAACTACATCCTTTTCAACTACTTCAACTCATAATGAAAAAAAAATCTAGATGTTAACTTTAAAATATGCAAGGCAAGAGTACATCCTTTTTTTCCTTTGAGGTGGGTATGTAAGGAAAAGTGTTTGAAGAGTAGATAGGTGGGAGCATCTCTAAGGTTCTGTTGTGGGCCAGGTTCCCCACCCGCCAACCCTGAGATGAGGATTTGTGTGCCCGTAACTTACAGAGGAGCCACTCATCAGAAACCAGGAAAATAATGTAGGAAGCAAGATAGGGAAGCTTTGAAAGCCAGACAAAGTGTTATCTGGGGCAAAGTGCCAAAGAGGGCAGCTTTAGATTGCTCCTTTCAGCACTTAGGCATTTGAGTTTTGCTTAAGAATCATTCCACCGCAAGGCAAGGAAGTTGGATTTTCTCACTCATAGATCTCTGATTGGTCACCGGACAGGCTGCACCCTCCCAGGTACTCAGGCTCAGTGGTTAAAGCTGCTCCAGTGGCTGGACAGCAGCCCTGTGAAGAATAGTAGGTGCTGATGCCAGAAGCAAAAGCTCACATGAGAGTGAGGATGGGGAGTATGGGGAGTGGGGAGTGGCAGGGAGGAGAGGGATAAGACGAGAAGGAATGTTGTCTAGAAGTTAATGCTAAAAAAAAGATCAGAGGGATTCTGGGCAAAGCCCTAGCTTTGTCCACTGCACATTTCTTCTAGCTTCAATTCATTGATATCAGTCACCAAATGTGCTAAGCATGGAATTTCAGATCATGGACATATTGTACCAATGTTCTTCCAGAAAGAAGTATATCTATACTAGTTGTATTTATGTGTTGCTCATTTATGTCTGTTATGTCATTGCCCTGCACAGGACTTTTATTTTGACTATTGAAAATGGCAACAACCATGTGTGTTTGTTTCATACATAGCATAGAAAGGAATAGGCTCTAAAGACAATGTCTTAAACAAGTCTAGCGACATTAAGAGTGATCGTATTTTGATGTGTTGCAGATGGTGAGGATACAAGATGATCATAGCAGAAAAGAAGAGCTCCATTGACATGTGTGATTCCCTGCGGTTCTAACCAGAAAGTATAAATAAATTATCTATTGAAGGTGTGGAGGGGTGAGTTGCAGGAATTTTTCAATTTTTCCAACTGGCTAACCACATGCTAAATTTGTTCTGTTTCAAATCTGCGGGAAAGACATTTTCGAGGGGAGACATCAGTGAGCAGAACTGAAAAACTAGGGATGATTTAATTTCTCCCGAGAACTGAGACAACTGACCTTGAAGAGTTAGCTAACTGAATCTTTCCTTTGACAACTCTGTAGCGTTTGGGACTCAATTCCGATGATATATCTGCCTAAAGAAGATTTTTGTCATAATTTTCATCACATCTATATCTCACATTGGGCTCTTGAGTAAAAAGCAGTTAGAATTAGAATTTCCTATTGAATAAGAATGTCTTCTATTTATTCACAGAACTGGAAACCCATGTCCGTGTCTTTGGTTCTGCTACGACCTTACTGTTGCCTCTCTTACTGGTTGCCCTGTGAAATCCACCCCCTTAGTCAATGCTTGCTCCTTCCCTGGGCATTTGCAAAAGAATGGAATTTGTGAGAAAGCAAAAAGGGAGATAAGGCTAATTTGATGAACTGCTATTTTGCGCTCTAATCATTTGCTCTTCGTTTTAGCATGCTTTGTGTGTACTTGACTTTGCTGCAACAAAACATTAGGGAAAAGTGTGAATGCTCTATATGACCAGAGCTTATTCTGTTCACTTTTATTTAACTGTAGTCGCTCAGACCCATGGGACACCACTACAGGATTAAACATATTTGGAAAATAATACATGAATGTAAAATAAATAAGTCCAGAGTGAATTCATTTCAAAAGTCATTCCATTTGGCTAAGGCAGCAAGTAATGACTAAGCTAATGAGTATATATTGCCTATTTTTAAAGTGACTGTGTGAATGGGGTAATACTATAAGGAGTTTTGTACTTTTTCCATGTAATTTTCCTTAACATTACTCTTGCTGTTTGAACAATTTAAAAATAATCTAATCAATTATTCTAGGCTGTCAAAAATTTTAAAGTAGCCATTTTATTGCTCTCTAGGAAGTTCAATGAATAAATTAAAGTTCTGTTTTTCCCTAAGAATCCTGGTGTGTGTGTGTGTGTTAATATATGTTAGAGGAATATATAAGATCTCTAAATTTGAAAGTAACATAGGTTCTCAAGAATGTGAAGCCAGAAGAACTCACACTCTGCAATGGGGGTGTAAACTGTTCCACATCGAACACATTCTAGCAATACCTGGTTAGCTCGGTGATGCGCATACCCTGCGGCCCAGCAATTCCACCAGAGACCCGTGTGCCTACAGAAGCCGCCACACGTGAACACAAGAAAGCAAAGGCAAACGTGTTCACTGCAGCATCCTGGGTTTCAGTGAAGACTTGAAACCAACCTAAATGTTCTAAATGGGGTATATTTATACAATGGAATGTGATACAGCAGTTAGATTGATAAAGTAGAGCTACGTCTATAAATATGGGCAAATCTCAAAAATAACCTTGAACTATGGAGTTGCAGAAAGATACTTCATGACATCATTTACACATTTTCAACCCCAAGAAGCAATACCAGGTATTGTTTATGAATACCTGAAATGGCAATAAAAGCATAAATGGGATGATAAACACCAAATTCACGCCAGTGATCATCTTTCAGTGGGGAGGGGTAAAACATGTCATTATAATGTTGAATTTCACATGCTGGGTGATGAAAAATGGGTGGTTCTTATTTTTAATTTAATTTTTAAATACATTTCTGGATGCTGACATATTTCATAATTTACCTGCAGCTCAACAATACAAAAATAAAAAATAAACCAAGTCATGAAAAGAAATGCAAAATTCAAGTAAATCCTTATGCTACATCAAGAACCATGTTCAGAATTGTGAGGAATTAAAAAATACTTACATCACTATTCTTGCCCTTGAGTTTTCATTAGGTCAAGGTCTCTAGAGTTAGGTAACATTCTAGAACAATGGTTCTTCTTGAACCCCAGACACCAGAGAAACTTGTCCCCTACTCTGGTATGTCACATGATTTTGATCAGTATATAAAATTAGTTTATATTACCACTGAGTATACATTTGCTTTGAATGTAAATTGTGTCTCAGTGGTCACTTGAGGTCGTACTGCAGTTTCATGCATAAGAGGTAAGGGAGGGTGATATTAAGTGACATTGTTTCACTGAAGAAATAATGACACTGTAAATATAGGGAACTTTTAAATAAATGCATTACATATTTTGAACATTGAAGCCCAAGATTCAATGCTTGAATGTTTGCTGTGAGTGCAAAAAAGTTGAGGACCAACTGCAGAGATTGAGCATAGGATGATAAAAATATTACACAGGAATTCAGAGTAAGGCTGCTAAGTAGAGCCAGTAATTGCTTTGGAAATCAAAGAAGGGGGGCAGGGAAGCACATGATGTTTAAATAATTGGAGAAGACTTCAAAGAATAAATGAAATTCATGCCAGGTCCCTCCTTACAGATCCTTAATACTCTCCTGCCACTTCCTTTGAGATTATTCCTTCTATGCCTTACAAGGTCCTGCAAAATCTGATCTTTGCTTACCTTTCCAGCCTAATCTCTTCCCATTGCAAAGAATGTCTTCTCTTCTCTGCCTCTTATTCATTCTTTTAGGCTGGCTCTTATCTGTTTGGGAACTTCTTCCATAAAATTCCCAAAACTGGGCAAGGTAACCCTCACCCCCCTATATATTCTCCTAGTACTGTATCTTTCCCACTGGGTCCTCACTAGGGAGGCTTACAATGATTTGGCCCATTCACTTGTCTATGTCCCCAAAAGGCACTGAAATGAGCCTCCTAATTTGTTCATCACTGTACCCCGGGTGCCCAGGATGGTGCCTAGCACAAGGCACTCACCAAAGATTTGACGAATTAATGCACAGACCCACTTGAAAGATAAATGTGCTTTGGTTTGATGGAGAGGAGAGGAACCGGCGTGAGCAGTGAGGAGGAAACAAAGGCTAGCTAGACCTGTGTGTGTATTTGTGCCCTGAGGGGAGTGGGGAGATCCAGAGTGTGTGACGGGCTAGTAAGGCTAGTGGGGCTGGATTGGAAATCGAGGGCTTAGTGAAAGCTGAGGCCACGGCAAGTGTAGTGAGTTGCTGAAAACCCTTCCTTTTTTAAAAGCTTAAAAAAAATCCCAGCAAACTTGAAAAATAATCTCAAACCGTTCCACAACGGCCAGTCTATGACTGTGAAGTGATCTGTAAGCAAAACTGCACACCTCCCAAAGGGAGCCATGGCACAGGCAGTGAGTGCTCATTGTTTCCAGGGCTTCGTGAAGAAACGGTCCACAGCTGAGCCATGGCCGTCTCACGGGACTCGGCAGTGCACTGCGGAACAGCTGAATTACAGATGACTAAGAACCCTGCGATATCTCTGGAAAACGTCATCTGACATTTTGAATCAGATTCCTGGATCTTTAATCTGAGTGTGGGCAGAGGGGTTGAGAATTTGAATAGTCACAGTTGAAAATTCGAATAGCCCCTATTGAACTTCCTAAATTAGAAACTTTTTTTTAATCTCTAACCCAGAACTCTGGAATTTTCTTTTGACTAAAATTCTTCCCCAGTTTCTCATTATCCACCTTGCCAACCCCAGTGCCTCTCACCAGTAGTATGCTGGGAACTTAATAGGTGCTCAATCGCTATTTTCCTTTGTGCATGAAGGAATGAATGAATAAGCCCCATCTTGCTGAGCCTGGCTGCTATCCTGTTGGCCTCCCTCTCTTCTCTCCAAAAGTGAATTTGGATTCTGTGTTGAGAAAAAGCCCTGTGACAGCTAGAAGTTGCCCCCTACACAAATGCCTCTGCTAAGGAAGTTTTCACCTCCTGCGGTGAGGACAACAGCTGGGTGGAGGAGACCTGGTTCATTAGACAGCTGTTTACAAATCTCTTACAAAAGACTGTATTAGACTCCAGGATGATGGATTTTATGAGACTAGTCTAGTTAGCTGCATAAACCATCTCTTATCCTCTCAGTTGCTAGCACTTCTGCAAAGCAAAGATATGTTCTTTTCTAGTGAACTAAAATTGATCCTCAGGTGCCGTGTTTCCTGGCTTTTGGAGGCAACCAGCCCAGCTACTGGAGGTGTTGCTGATGGGCCACGTACTAGCAGTACTAGCATCACCTGAATGCCTATTAGAAATGCAGAAATCTCGCCTCCCCTCTCCCGCTCCCTAGTCAATTGGATCAGAATCTACGTTTTAATTATCTCCAGGTGATTCATATGCACATGTAGGTTTCAGAAGTGCTGGCCTAGGATCCACTTGCTTGAAACTCTGTCAATGAATAGATGCATTTTGCAGGTTTTCAGTTCAGCTTGGCACTGTACATTGAGTATCTACCATGTAGCATGTATTATGTCAGACAGAGGGAATATAAAGACACATAAAAGGTAGCATATACCTTGAGCTCATGGTCCAGCTGGGAAGACTGACTCAGAAAGAGATCATCCCAATTTACTGTAGCCGTGCTAAGGGGAAGGCATGCAGAGAGCAATGTGGGAATATGGAACAGGACTCCTTCCCAGAGGTCCCAGAACACTTGTCTTTGAGAAGAGGTCTTCTGATCTGAATGAAAATGATTGGATCCAATGTAGCCAGGCTAAAAATTGGGTGAGTGATCCAGCACAAAGTAGTTTTCTTGCCTGGTCCTTTGTCCTTAAAATGAGTTTTTGTTTACACCATAAACCCATTACGTTTGTGGGCAGTGGAGGTTAACTGTATGATCTGTATTGTAAACTGAGTCTAGGAGTGATGAGATGAGGATAGAGAGGTTAGTACAGGCCAGCCACACAGGACCTTGTGTGCCGCGAGAAGGCATGCAGATAGAATTTTATTATGGCTGCTGAGGGAAAAGTGAATTGGGGTGCAGGGGGCGGGGAAACTAGTCTAACAGTGTAGTTACCCAGGCAAGAATGGATGGTGGTGCTCAGGTTGGAGATGAGTGGACATAAAAAGGTTCTATGGAAAAGGTGACATAAACAGGACATGATTATTTCAGACAGAATAAGGGAGAGGACTGGACACCTAGAACAGTGTGGTTCTCAGATTTGTGTGTGTGCTTAAGAACTTCCTAGAGGACCTAACCCCCCAAATTTCTGGTCTAGCAGGTCTGGTGTGAAGCCTGAGAATGTGCATCTCTAACAGGTTTCCTGTTGATGCCGATGCTGCTGGTCCTGGGAGCAGACTTGGAGAATCACTGCTCTAGTGTAGCTCAGTGGTTCCCATTTTTGATGGCTCAATGGGAGCACCTGAGGAGCTTTTAAACTACTGATGCCTGACCCTCTATCCCCAGAATTGCTGATTGAATTGGTATGAGATGCAGCCTGGACATTGGACATTTTTAAAGCTCCAGGTGATTTTACCGTGCATCAACTGAGTATCAGCTAAATACCACCTAATTATATCAGAGACAGGAAAAGGTGCCATTTTGTTGTTTCTTAAATTTATACAAGTTATGTCTTTGTATTCTTATTTTCTTGTTTCATCCAAATACTTCATTATGTGTGTCCTCAAATGTGTGCAAACATATAGTCAATCCATTAGGAAGGTCATTATATTTGGTGATTACTATCCAAAAAGGGCAGACACTGCCCTGGCCAGGTGGCTCCATTGGTTGGAGTGGAGTGTGCTGTGCACCAAAAGGTTGCAGGTTCATTTCCTGGTCAGGGCACATACCTAGGTTGTAGGTTTGATTCCCTGTCAGGGTGTTACAGAACAGAGTGGGCAGGGGAGGGCACTGAATGATATAAAAGACCCCCCCTTTTTCTCCAGGGGTTTGAAATAACACAAACTGAAGTTCCCCACAAATGTACACAGTCCTCCCGGCACCCAACATGTGGCAAAAGGGAGCACTTCCAAAGCCTCGTGGTCCTGACTCTCACCTAAGCTGCATAGTCCCAACCAAGACACCAAAGCCACGTGGTCCTAAACAGACTCATTGTCCCAAAAAGGGAGACGCCCAATGGCTGCTGTGCCTCCATTTAAATCCCAGTGCCAATCTCCCTCTGCAGCCCCATTTCTGGCTCTTCTCACAATTGGCCACAACTGCCAGCATTCTGGGCAGGTGTGTCCTGTGCTGTGGAGCCAATTATCTCCAAGTTTTTCTGGATCTTATTACAAATCCCTATTTGGGGCTCCCCTCTTGGCTGCACCCTGTTACAAGGGCACAATGGGAGGCAACTGATAGATGTTTCTGATCGTTCCCTCTCTTTCTTTCTCTCTCTCTCCCCACCCCGCTCCCTCTCTAAAATCAATAAACATATCCTCAGGTGAGGATTTTTTAAAAATTAAAAAGGCAGATACTGAGAAGACCAAATAAACAATATTTTCACACCTAAGGTAGGAGGAAGAGGGAGAAAACACCATTTGTTGAGTCCTTATTGTGTACCAGATGCTGTAATGAGTACTAGATATACATCATTTCATTTAGTCTGACAGCAAAAGGAAGAATAAGATATCACTATCTTCATTTAATAAATGAGGGATCCAAAACTCAGAGAAGGTCACATAGTCCAAGGTACAGAGAGATTTAGATCTGGATTTGTCTGTTTCTTCCAAAGACCATGTTCTTCACACACATTCCATGGGAAGAGAAATTGGCTAGAGAAAATTAGCCAGAACTAAGCATCTAGGCAGGTGATTGAATTCTAGTCCTAATTCTACCCCTAACTAGTTGTGCCACTTTAAGCCAGTCCCCACACCTCTGGGCCTTGATTTTCTGTCAATAAAATGGGGATAAAAATTGTATCTAGCTCATTAAATGAAATACTAATACTTGGCACAATGCCTGGCATATGGCAGATAAATAATTTTATCTCTTATTATCTTCCTCCTCTTCATCATAATGATCAGTAAAATGAGGGAACTGAGATAATCCTCCCTAAAAATACCCTCAGTTTATAAAATCTGTGATAAAGAATTTGCTCCTTTGATATCTGGACCCCCTTTTTTTTTTTGAAATTCTTCAACCAGTGCTCTTGTCTTAAGAACTGATATTTGCTTAAAATCAGCCACTCCCTTCCCATAATCCTCTTGCTCTGCCTGGTCCCTGGGATGTCCAGGGGGTTTCATTCATCGCTGTGACAGAGAGCTGTGTGCCTTGTTTGGTACTCTTGCAGGATCCCCCATCATGTCTTGCATGCTGCGTAGCTGGGTCCAGCTCCCTCTGCAGCACCTGTGTGAGAGTCCTCAGGCCAGAGCAGCAGGTTTTCTGTCCAGTGAACACCTTTGCAGTGCTCAATGGATCACCCTCCAGAGCTTTGATGCAATGATTTCATCCCGTTAACTGATATCCCATAGGCCATTTGATGGTCCAGGATGCAATTTGGAATCACGGAGAGAATAAGACTCATTCTACCACTGCTGGTTATGTGATGCTTGGGCTTGTGGCTTAAGTTCTGGAAACTCCATTTTTCTCAGCTGTGAAACTGGTTTGGTGAGACTTGGCCTGTGTAATGTGCATTACATGGTGTCTGGTTTGTGGCAGCTACTCAGTAAAAGTGAGGGACCATCCCTAATGACTGTGCTTGGGATGCTGGTGATAACTCTAAAGGTAAATCCAGCCATGGTGTTGTATGTAACTTTCAAGAGGCCTAGTCATGGCTCTGTAGGCCTTTGATAGCGGATTTGCTGTCCCTGTGACACTGCTGTCACTGTTTAAGTAGCAAGTTTCACAACAGCTCTCACTTCAGCATTTCCACTGGATACCTTTGTAAGATTCTCCTTGACACTGGCTGGGATATGTCCTCAGACACCCTTGCACTCACAGCTATTCCACAGCAATGGGCTGAGTGCATGGTGGGGATTAGAATCGATGGCATTCCTTTTTTCATTCACCTGCCAGTACCCAGCAGGCTGAGTCAGCCTCCTCTAAATGGGGGCTGGACTGGCCTCGGGGCTCTGCCAAAGTTTGCAACCTGCCTGGTTGGAAGACTTGTACCAACTGCCTGAAAACATTTCCTGACCTCAGCATCTAGGTCTGTCACTTTTTCATGTACTCTGAGTTAGAATAATTTTCTATTAAGTGAGGTTTAACATGCAGCTTAGTTTTACCCCAAACACTAACAGGGAATGGGCACGCCTCACAAAGGATCACATTTGCTTAGTTTTTGCTGGAAACAAGTTGGAACTGATGTGCCGGCAATATTGTGACTGTGTTTCTCAGACAAGTGTTTCTCACACTAGGGACCAGGGACTGCTTCCATCAGAATTTAAAGGCCTTGTAAAATGCAGAGTTCCAGGCCCCCAATCCTACTAAATTAAAATCTCTGGTGTAAACATGGAAGATGCATTTTCACATACACATTAGGTGATTTTAATGCATATTGTATCATACTTCTAAAATTTGAAATGCTATAAAAGTATTACTTGCTCAATTAAAAAAAAATCAAATACCACTGAAAGGCTCATAATAAAAGAGCCATCACCTCCTCTCCCCTCCCTAGATCCATCTTCCAGAGGTTAGCACATAAACTTTTTTCTTCTAGTTTGTACCTCTCTATTTGTAAATTATATGCTAATACCTCAATTTTATGTCATATTAATTTTAGACATTATCTATTGACTTCCTACAATGACTGATAAATATTTAGCAATTTATCTAACATAATTATCCATTCTTACCTTCTTGATATATAGTCTCTTAAGTTTTTGTTAAATCAAGATAGTTGCTATTTTATGACTCTATAAAGATTGCTTACTATTAAGTCAAGAAGGGACTGTAAATCTTCCTTTTCCAACTTCTGTTTTATTTTGGAATTTCAGCTCTGTTGAACAATTGTCAGTTTTTTTCAAATACTCAAATACTTAGTCTTTTCTTTCCTTTGCCTGATAGACTATTCCCAGATTATACCTATTCTTCTGCTCTGTTCAGACTTTTTTTTTTAAATTAATTTTAGAGAGAGAGAGATGGATGGGGAATGTGTGTGAGAGAGAAAAACATTGATTTGTTTTCCCACTTATTTATGCATTCATTGATTGCTTCCTTCATGTGCCCTGACTGGGAATCGAACAAGCAATCTTGGTGTATTTGGTGTATTACAACATTGCTCTGATCAAGGGAGCTACCAGGCCAAGGCCTCTGTGCAGACTCTTAATTCTGCTTTCCTTGTTGGATTTCTTTTGACCTGGTTCCAGGTCTTCCTTTTTCTTAGTTTACTTATTTACTTAAAAAAGCACATCTTCCAGTAACTTCCCTAAGAACCAGTGCATTACAGATATAATTTTTGAGTCCTTACATGCCCCCAAATGCCTTCATTCTTTCCTCATACTTGGTCGATGGTTTGTACTGGGTTGAGGAGTGCCCTGCCCTCCAAAATATTCACATTCACCTGGACCCTCAGAATGTGACCTTAATTGGAAATAGGATCTTCAGAGATATAATTAGTTAAAATGAGGTTATACTTAATTAGAATAGGTCATAAATCCAATGACTGATATCCTTACAAGAAGGCTATTTAAAAACAGACACAACCAAAAGAAAGAAGGGCACCTGAAGACAGGGGAAGAGACTGGAGGGCAGCATCTACAAGCAAGGAACACCCGGGATTGTGGACAACCAGAAAGAGACCAGGAGAGAAGCATGGAACAGATTCTTTCTCAGAGCCTCTAAAATACAAACAAACAAACCAGCCCTCCCAAAACCCTGATTTTGGACTTCTGGTCCCTACAACTGTGAGAGAATAAATGTCTATTGTTTTACACTGCCCACTGTGTTATTGCAGGCCTAGAAGGCTAATACATGATTTACCTGGATGTAAAATCTGTGCTGAGCTTGGAACTGAGCATGCTTTGCCTCCCAACTCTGACAGCACTGCTCCACGGTGTTGTAGCTTCTAGTGTTGGTTCGAGGAGAGTAAGGCCATGTTAATTCCCATTCTGTGTATGTGAAGTACTCCTGCCACACAAGCTTTTCGGATATGTCTTTTTTTATTATTATTTTTTCATCTCTATTGTATTTTTCCATTATCATTTTCCCCCTTCTCCTCAATCACCATGCTATTGTCCACATCCATGAGACCTTTTTCCTTTTTGCTCAATCTTTCCACTCTTAACCTGCACCCCGCAACTAGCTGTCATTCTGCTCTCCATCTGAGTCTGTCCCCATTTTCCTTGTTAGTTCAGTTTGTTCATTAGATCCCACATATGAGTGAAGTCGTGTGGTATTTGTTTTCTCTGACTGCCTTATTTTACTTAGCATAATGTTCTCCAGGTCCATCCATACTGTTGCAAAGAGTAAAATAAAGACAATCAACCCACAGAATCAGAGAACATATTAGCTGATACATCTGATAAGGAGTTAATATCCAAAATTTATAAAGAACTTACAAAACTCAACACCAAAAACAAACAACCCAATTAAAAAATGGGCAAAGGACCTGAATAGACACTTCTACAAAGAGGATGTACAGATGGCCAATAGACACATGAAGAGATGTTGGATGTTACTAATCATCAGAGAAATGCAAATTAAAACCACAATGAGATACCATCTCACACCTGTCAGAATGACCATCATCAATAAATCAATAAACAACAAGTACTATCGAGGATGTAGAGAAAGGGGAACTCTTTTGCACTGTTGGTGGCAGTACAGAGATACCTCAAAAAATTAAAAATGGATCCGCCTTTTGACCCAGTGGCCGCACTTCTGGGAATATATCCAAAAGGAATCCAAAACACTAATTCAAAGGAACATAAGCACCCCTATATTCATTGCAGTGTTATTTACAATCACCAAAATATAGAAGCAGCCCAAGTGTCCATCAACAGATGAGTGAATCAAACAACTGTGGTACATTTACACAATGCGATACTACTCAGCCATAAAAAAGAATATGTCTTATTCCTGGTGTTCTAAAATTCACAAAGATCTTTCTTAGGAGGCTTCTTTTTTTTAATTAATTGAGATGGGCATACAGAGGGCCTTTTCAATCTGGCAAGTCAAGCCCCTCAATTCTTGGGATTTTTTTTTCTTTGAAATTTTCCTCTTCTCTATTTGTTGAATGTTAAAATTTCCAGATCGATGTTCCCACATTTCTTAATCCTGTTTCCTATTCTCTGCTTCTCTTTTGTTTTACTTTTCTGAGATTTTCTTGGCTATAGCTATGCCCTCTGTTTTCTCCATGTTGCATTTTCTGTTTGTGTGGGTTTTTCTCATACTGGAAATTCTCCTCATGTGCCCAGTGATGCTTGGCTGTCTGTATTTCTTTAATCCAATGTATTGGGGTGACATTGTTTTATAAAGTAACAGACATTTTAAATGTGCCATGAAGAGTATGGCAGCAAACAGCTGACTGGAAGCTGTGTGTGAAAGGGAGCATCATTGACCGATGCTGGAGAAAGGAAGACCATTAAGGCCCCAGCCACTTAACATAAAAGCTGTCAGTCACTCCCCCTGTGGCCTCTTGCCTCATCCACATCTTTTGCTGCACTTGGTGCTTTAAACCCTGAGCTTTTCCTAGGTTCAGATTGCTTCTCGCATCTCCCTCTCAAAACCTAGTTTATAGTTTTCTCCACTCTGCTAAGAAAGTCATTAATCTCTTTGAGAGATTTCTCTCTTTAAAAAATTGTGTCAAATCTCAATCGTTGCTGTATGTTCTCTGATTCCCTTTGTTATTGTATGTTAATCTCCCCCCCCTCTCTGTCACTCTCCTTCTCCCCTCCCTCTCCCTCTCTGCCGTTTCAAGGGTTTTCAAGAAAAAGAAAGAGATGTGTGTGGTCATCCACTGTGTTGAATAGGCAGCTTCCTTTATTTTCTAACGTACAACACACAGCAAACATTTCTTTTATTATTTTTTTAAAAATAATTTTTAATTACATTTATTAGGGTGATATTGGTTAATAAAACTCTATTCGTTTCTGATGTACAATTCTACAACAATTCTATATATCATGTGTATATTACATTTGTGTTCCTCACCCGAAAAATGTTTCCATGATAACACTTTGTTTAGTGAGACCCCTTCAGTTAAACAAGAGTACTGACATTGAAATTGAAGTGATGAGTAGACTCCAGTTCTGACATTTATTACAAACATAATGTTTCTGAAACTCAGCTTCCTGTTTTTAAAGAAAGGTGGAGATACCCATCTATGAGTAGTCAGGGCTAGTCCATCAAGGTTCAAGATACTCACTTTGGGGATTAGAGTTAACTAAATCACAGTACAAAGAAATCCACAAAGAGTTTATGCTAATTCCTGCAATCCCTCCAGATCCTCAGCACTTCGCCTCATGGTGTGGAATAAGAGTGATAATGGGGAGTGGTCATAATCAATTTAACACAATCATTTTGTTTCAGAAATCTTCTGATAGAGAAAATAAACTCACCCTGGTTGGCATGGCTCAGTTGTTTGGAGCACCATCCTGTAAACTTAAAGGTTGCAGGTTCAATTCCTGGTCAGGAAACATACCTAGGTTGTAAATTTGGTCCCCAATGGGGGTGTGTACAAGAGACAGCCTATCGATGTTTCTCATATCGATGTTTCTTCCCCTTTCTTTCTCCCTCCCTCCCCTGTTTCTAAAATCAATAAGCATGTCTTCAGGTGAAGATAAAAATAAAAAAGAAAGAAAATAAACTCAAAGATACCTTTCACACAGTTACAATGCAAAAGAAAGAGAGAAAAATGTTGAAAATAGTAAGCTCTTGGGGCAAAGCCCGCGGAGTGGTCATATCCAGCCCTGTGCCCCAGCTTGCACCTTCGGGGCTGAGTGCCATCTGACCTGCCTACTCATCCTTTCCCGCACTCCCATCCATAGCTCAAGATATCCTTCAGCGAGACAGCCCTAGAGACCATGTGCCAACATTCCTCCGAGAGCTCGGTGCTGGGGGAGCTGGGCCCGGATCCCGAGGCCCCCCGATGCTACCAGAACCCCAGCGGCCCAGCCTGATGAAGACGAAGAGGAGCTGCAGCCGGAGCTCCAGGGCGGGCTGTGCAACAAGCCTCTGATAGTGGATGAGTCCTGCCGAAGGTGACCCTCTTTCAACACAGGGACGTATCTCCCTTCTTCTCAGAACTAAAGATCCTGAATTCCAGAAGATTCAGAGCAGATAACCCTGAAAATGAGCCCGGCAGGGAAGGAAGGGCAACCACCATCTTCCAACCTGCTTTACTTATCCTGTTTCTGGAGACAAAGCCCAAATTCCACCCTCACCCCAAATCCCCAGTGTAAGTGCATCAGGCATGCTCGTGCACCCTAGGTGACCCGGATCGCAAGGGGAGAGGACAGAGCTCACTGGGGGTGGAGGTGGAAAACCTTGCTCTTCCCTCAGCCCCTGTTAGGCTCTCAGGATTTAAGCACTCATCTCCCTGGGAGGCTGGCCCTCAGTCCTGTCATAGGCATGTGTTCCTCCTGTTCCTTAGGTCACTGTCCCTTTGTTTACAGCTCCTGCTTCCTCTATCGATCACAGTCTGGTTTACAAACATCCCCAGCTCCCACCACACCCCCAAAAGTCCCAGGTTTATAAGTTACACCTATGTTCCATGTCCAGGTGAAATCCTCTTGTCTCCCAGCACGCCTCCCCCTCCCCCCCAAGTCATCTCACTGGGAATGACCTGTAGGTGTGGCTTCCTCCATCTCTGCTCCTGTTACTAGGCCTGTTTTCCCCAAGAGAAAAGTCGAGGAATCTTAACTCCATAACCCTATGTGGTTATTTAAGTGGCTCACAAATGAATTAAATTGCAAAGGTGTAGAGTGACTAATGAAGTACCTCAACTCTCTTCCCCTATTTCTCCTTCCTTATCAATTGCCTGTTTTAGGAAAAAAGATAAAAACAACTTTTTATAATAAAGTGGGGCTCTTTCCAACTTAAAAAAAGAAAAGGAAAGAAAATAGTAAGCTCTCTCTTCCTTTGGTCCAAGTGTGACTTCTCCACAAAAACAGGGCTGATTGGAAAGTAGTCTTTTACACAGTTTCCAAAGACAGTGTTTCTTTTTCAAAACTTAATGGTAAGCCCCTCAGGAATAAGAAAACATTAACTCACAGCCAGAATTCATAAAGATAGCGACAGGATGTTCATGGCTCCAGAAAAGAGCTCTCCCAGAATGTTTTGAATAGTTCTATTTTGTGTATTAGCGAGTGATCTCAGATTCCCACACACAGATCCAGACTGTCTGAGTCCCTCAAATTTTAGGTGCTGCTTAAGGAAATGTTATTTCCCCAACAGCCTAGAGAGTATTATTCATGAAAAGTATAATATGAATGTCACGAGAGGCATATTTGGAAATATTTTCATTATTTCTTGCTGCTCAAGATGACATATTTTCTTTTTGAACAGATATTTTTCTGGTGATGAAAATAATGGTTTCCAACACAGAAAATTTCAAATAGAAATTCACACCAATATCTGGCATTATAGTTAAAGCTTATTTCAATTTAGCTGCTCCACATTCATAAAAGATACTTCATCTGCATTTAGAGTTCATAAAATTACAGTTAAAAAAGTAGATTGAGGAGGTGAGTAGGCAGAGCACAAAAGATGTATAGGACAGTGAAAATATTCTGTGTGGTGCCACAGTGATGGATACATATTGCACATTAGTTCAGACCTATGGAGTGTACAATATTAAGGGCGAATTTTAAACGTAAACTCTGGACTTTGGGTGGTAATGATGTGTCAGTGTGGATTCACTGATTATAAAAAATGTGTCACTCTAGGGATATCAGTAATGGGAAATCTCTATACTTTCCTCTTAATTTTGCTGTGAACCTAAAACTGCTCTTAAAAATAAAAGTCTTAATAAGGTAGAAGGAGATTGAAATATCCAAGTTGTTCCTAAACAGATTTAAAAGGTTTTTAATAACTGAATTGGACATAAGTTTTTTAAATTTAAATTTTAAAATGTTTTCATTAAAGTTGACATACAATATTGTATTAGTTTCAGGTATACTTTTGATTAGGCATTTATGTGACTTATGAGTGATCACCCCAATAAGTCTAGTGCCCATCTGACACCACACATAATTAATACAATGTTATTGACTATATTCCATATGCTGTACTTTACATCCCCATGACTATTTCTATAACTGACAGTTTTTATATCTTAATTCCTTCCCCTTTCATCCATGCCCCCAAGGCCCCTCCTATCTGGCAACCATCAATTTGTTCTCTGTGTCTACGAGTTTGTTTCTGTTTTGTTTGTTTATTTTGTTCTTAAGATTCCTCATACAGGGTGGGACAAAAGTAGGTGTATAGTTATTCATATGGAAAATAATATGTAATTAATAAGCAATAACAGAATAAACTGTTTCACATACTCGCAATTGTAAACCTGCTTTTGCCCCACCCTGTATAAGATAAATGGTATGGTGTTTTCTTCATCTGACTTATTTTATGTGGCATAATACTCCTTAGGTCCATACATGTTGTTGCAAATGGCAAGATTTCATCCTTTTTCGTGGCTGAGTAACATTCCATTGTACATGTGCCACATCTTCTTTATTCATTCATCTGTTGATGGACACTTAGATTACTTCCATATCTTGGCTATTGTAACCAACACTGCCATGAACATAGAGGTGCATATATGTTTTTGAATTACTATTTTGGATTTCTTAAAATAAATACCCAGAAGTGGGATTGCCAAGTCCTGTGGTAGTTCTATTTCTAATTTTGTGAAGAACCTTCATACTGTTTTCTATAGTGGCTACCAATTTACAATCACACCAACAATGCCTAAGGGGTCTTTTTTCTTCATATCTTTGTCAACACTTGTTGTTCGATCATTAATTGATAGCAGCTGTTCTTACAGGTATGAGATGAGACCTTATTGTAGTTTTGATTTGCATTTATCAGATGATTACAGATGTTGAGAAATGTTTCATTTGTCTTGTCATCTGTATGTCTTCTTTGGAGAAGTGTCTATTCAGGTTCTCTGCCCATTTTTTCAATGAAGTTGATTTGTTTGTTTGTTTGTTTTTTAACCCCTTATTGGATATAAGGGTTATTGGTGAATATCTTCTCCTATGCAGTAGATTGCCTTTTCACTTTGTGGATTGTTTCCTTTGCTGTGCAAAAAACTATTTAGTTTGATGTAGTCCCATTTGTTTATTTTTTTGTTTGTTTGTTTCCCTGGTGCAAGGAGACATATCCAAAAAAATTTGCTAAGAGAAATGTCAAAGATTTTACTGCTTACGTTTTCTTCTAGGAGTTTTATGGTTTTGGATCTTACAAGTAAGTCTTTCATCAATGTTGAGTTTATTCTTTTTTAATGATTTCAAAGAGAAAGGAAAGGGGAAAGAGCCAGAAAGAGATATCTTTATTCCTTCCTTCCTTCTACTTACTTTGGGGTTTCTTCTTCTTTTTCCAGTTCCTTTAGGTATGATAAGATTGTTTGAGATTTTTCTTGTTTCTTGAAGCAGGCCTGTATTGCTATGCATTTCTGTCTTACAACTGCTTTGGCTTTGTCCCATAGACCTTGAGCCATTGTGTTTTCATTTTCATTTGTCTTAGGGCACCTTTTGATTTCTCCCTTGATCTCATTGTTAACCCATTCATTTGGTAGCATGTTGTTTAGCCTACATGTTTGTGTTTTTCAGATTTTGTCTTGGAATTGGTTTCTAGGTTCCTATCATTGTGATTGGAAAAGATGATTGGTATGATTTCAGTGTTCTTAAATTTGTTAACACTTGTTCTGTGGCCAAACATGTGGTCTATCTTGGAAAATGTTCCAGGTGCACTTAAAAAAAAAGTACATTTTCCTGTTTTTAGGTCCTTAAAATATGAATTAAGTCCATCTGGTCTAATGTGTCATTTAAGGTCACTGTTTACGTGCTGATTTTTCTGTCTGAATGGTCTATCCATTAATGTCAGTGGGACATTAAAGTCCCTTACTATTACTGTCACTCTCTCTTTTATGTCTGTCAATATTTGCTTTAGGTGTTCCAAATTTGGGAGCATAGATGTTTGTGAGAGTTATGTCCCCTTGTGGGAATGATCCCTTTTTCATTTCTTGTTACAGCTTTTGGTTTAATGTCTATTTTGTCTAACAAGTATTGATAGCCCAGCCTTTTTCATTTTTATTTGCATGAAATATCTTCTATCATCCCCTCACTTTCAGTCTGTGTATGTCTTTGTGTTTTTCTTTTTGATCTGAAGTGGGTCTCTCCTGGCAGCATATGTATAGGGAACCATTTTGCGTGGTGTGGTGAATGTAGCCTGGCCCTATCGAAAAACTGACAGGCATGAGTCGGCACACAGGAAGCCAAACCCATGTGTTGGTTTTACTGTGGGGAATCAGACCTGCATGGTACCTAGGCTGCTTTGAGGCTTGCTTTTTGCTAAAACTCCCTCACCCTGAATTAAGGCAGCAAATGTTTACCGCATATCTTTAAAGTAACTTCCTAAAATCTGTGCTAAAACTCCCAAGGACTAGTGTAACCAGTTCAACCACTTTTTCCTTTGCATTTGCAAATATCCTTTTTCTTTGTAGTAATTAGCAACTTCCTTTCCTTTGTTATCTGTCAAAGGTAACCGCCTAAAGCAAACCTCTGCATAGTAAATGAGGACCATCCTCAATGTAATGTGCCCAGAAAAGCAAATAAAAGCTTGTCCAGGCGGGGTTTGGGGCCCTCTCTCACTCAGAGAGTGGCTGTGCCATCCCTTTTTCTCCACAGGACTTCTGTAGTCTGTGTGAATTTGTCCGTCACAACCATAACACATGGACCCCGTGGGCTGGAGTCCATATCACATATGTGTGATCTTTTTTTTTATTCCATTCAGCCACTCTGTCTTTTGACTGGAGCATTTTAGTTCATTTACATTTAAAGTAATTAATGATAGTTATGTAGTTATTGTCATTTTATAAATTGTTTTCTGATTGTTTTTGTACTTCTCCTGTTCCTTTTCTATTGTCTTGCTCTCTTCTCTTTTTTTTATATTTTTAAAATTTATTGATTTGAGAGAGAGAGAGAGAGAGATTTGTTGTCCACTTATTTATACATTGATTGATTGATTCTTGTATGTGCTCTGACTAGGAATCCAACCCACAGCCTTGGTGTATTGGGTCGATGTTCTAACCAACTGAGCTACCCTGCCAGGGCTCTTGCTGACTTCTTTTATATGTTGATGACTTTCTATAGTGTTGTATTTGGATACCTTTCTCTTTATTTCTTGTATATCTTTTGTAGATTTTTGGTTTGTGGTTACCATGTGCTTTCTATATACTAAGCTATGTTTATAGCAGTTTATTTTAGGTTGATGGTCACTGAACTTTGAACACAGTCTAAAATTACTACAGTTTTTACTCACCCCTCCAAGCTTGTTTTTTTTTATTCTTCCTTAACTTCACTTGTGAGTGTATGTTTGTGTGTATCACTTGATTTATTGTTGTATTGCATGTGATCCTCCTACCTTTGCCTTTTAACCTTTGTAGTAGCTTTATCATTGCTTGATCCACTGCTTTTACTAAGTGTTTGCCTTTGTCAGGGAGTGTTTTTTCTTTCCTATATTTTCTTATTCATATTTTAATTTGTTCTTTTCTACTTACAGAAGTGCTTTTAACATTTCTTATAATACTGGTTTAATGATAAACTCCTTTAGTTTGTTCTCATTTGGGAAACTATTTATCTCTCCTTTGATTCTAAATGATAACCTTGTGGGTAGAGTGGTCTTGGTTGTAGGTCTTTGCTTTTTTCATGACTTTGAATATTTTATGCAAATTCCTTTGGCCTACAAAGTTTCTGTGGAGAAATCCACTGACAGTATAGGAGCTCCGTTGTAGGTAACTAACTGCATTTCTCTCACTACTATTAAGATTCTTTCCTTGTCTTTAACCTTTGGTATTAGAATTTTGATGTGTCTTGGTTTGGGACTCTCTGTGCTTCCTGGACTTGAATGTCTATTTCCTTCACCTGGTTAGGGAAGTTTTTAGTAATTATTTCTTCAGATATATTTTCAACTCCTTCCTCTCTTTGCTCCTTTTGATACCTCTATGATGCTGTCCCAAAGGTCCTTTAAACTATCCTCATTTAAAAATTTTTTTTTTCTTTTTGCTATTTTGATTGGGAGTTTTCCACCACCTTGTCTTTCAGATTTTCTATTTGATCTTCTGCTTCATCTAGTTTATTATTGATTCCCTGTAAAGTATTATTCACTCCAGTTATTGTATTCTTCATTTCTGACTGGTTTTTTTTTCATGATTTCTGTCTTCTTGTTGAAGCTCTCACTGAGTTTATCTATTCATCCCCTAAGTCCACTAAGCATTCTCATAACCAGTGTTTTGAATTTGGTATCAAATGATTGGTTGTCACCATTACATTTAGTTATTTTTATGGAGATTTTTCCTTTTTCTTTCATTTGGGAGATGTTCCTTTGTCTTTTTATTTTGGCTGCCTCCCTTCCTTTGTTTCTATGTATTAAGTAGAGCCACTATGTTTCCCAGTCTTGGCAGAGTGACCTTCTATAGTAAGTGTCCTGTGAGGCCCAGTGGTGCTATCTCTCTGTTTACCTGAGTCGAGTGCTCCAGGGGTGTCCCTTGTTTGTGTCCTTCTGTTGTGGTTGTGCCTTGATTTCTGTTGGCACATCAGTGGATGTGGTCAGGCTGACCAGCTGTGAGGGCTGAGGTATGACTACAGCATACTATTGTATAGAAGTTGACCTCATGGTAGAGGAATCATTCTGGTGGGGCTGTGGTGTCAGCCAAGTCTGCCCTTTGGGTGTGTCATTTATGGAGCTGGTCGGGTGGTGCTTCAGAAGGTCTGAAGTCAGCCACTGGGCATGTTGGTTCTGGAGCCTCTTAGGAGGGGCTCCAGTGCAGGTCATGGCAAGTCATTATCAGTGCCTGGCTTTGGGCTGCCTAGAAAACGCTACAAAATGATCTGCTGTTGGTTGCCATTTGTGCTGGGCTTGGAGGCACTTGAGAGAGGCTGTGCTGTGAACCAAGGCTGGATGCCACTAGTGTGGGGCTTAGGACACTTTTGTGAACTCCACAATGTACTGAGGCCGCCCACCACTTGTGCCAGGCTTGTGGTCATTTAGTTGAAGTTATGTTCTGAGCTAATTCTGCCACAGCTTATGCCAGGCTTAGGGCCTCCTGAAAGGAGTTACTATCCAAGGTGAGAATGGTCACCACCTGTGCTGTTTCAACTTTGTGGATGGACCTTCAAGAGATATTAGGGAAGCCTGCACTTGAGCCAAGGCAGGTGGCTGGTATGGAAAAGCTGCTGAAAAGGCTTGGTAGGGTGGGACAGGATCTCAGGGAATTACCAGGATGGGGCAAATGATGTTAGCCAGGTTAACACAGAGCTCAGATTTGGCACCAGCCTGTGCCTGTCAGCTGGGTGGGGGAAGGGCCCAACAAAGGAGAAATGGTGCCTTTTAGTGCTTCTTTCCCCAGAGAGAGCTGCCTTGATCCTATGCCCTGCAGCTAGTGGATTCAGTTCTTTCCTGAATGTCCCTGGTACTTTTCAAATTGCTTCCTAAGAATGAGTGAGTTTGTGAGAAAGGAAATTTGTGGCACCCCTCAGCTGGTGCACCTGAGTTTCCAGCAGCTGTCTGTCTTACTTGGATGAAATTCCCACTGGTTTTCATAGCCAAATGTCATGGGGACTCCTATTCCCGGCACTGATGTGCCAGGCTAGGGAGCATGGTGTAGGGCTGGCACACTTTGCTCCTCAGGGGGGACCTCTGCAGCTGAGATATTCCTCCTGATTCTTAATAGCCACACAGTGGGTGTGGGACCTGCCTGTCCCACATCTCCCTCACTCCTGCCAGTCTCATAGTGGCTTCTTTATGTCCTTAGTTGTAGAACTTCTGTTTAGCTAGCCTTCAGGTGATTCTTAACAGTGGTTGTGCTATAATTTAGTTGTAATTTTGATGTGGTAATGAGAGGAGGTAAGCATAGCATTCACCTACTTTGCTGTCTTGACCAAAAGTCTTATTCTAAATTCAATTAAAATAAAATTAAGTTAAAAATTCAGTTCCTCATTCTAATTAGCCACATTTCAAGTGCTCAACAGCACGTGTGGTTAGTGGCTACTGTGTTGGACGGTAGATGGATAGATACATACACACATACATACATGCAAGAATAGGAATGTAATGTTACATGTGAGCATTTCCCCATATCAATAAACACTGTTTCAACACATGATTTTCCGTGATTTCACACTATATTATTCCTTTTGTGAGTATATGTGGTATAATATACCTATTTAATTATAAAGTTTTAGACATTTGTTTTTACTATTTTTTCTATTGTTGCTCTATAAATTTGTACTATTATTTATGATTATTTTCTTTAGATAGATTCTTAGAAATGGTACTACTAAGTTTAACTTAGGTATTACTAAGTATATTAGTCAGAGTTCTCTATAGAAACCAAACTAATAAGATTTATATATAAAGAAAAAGATTTATTTTAAGGATTTGGCTCATATGATGGTGGAGTCTGGCAAGTCTAAAAATCTGCAGGGCAGGTCAGAGAAGTGTTGATGCCGTAGTCTGAGTCCGAAGGCAGTGTAGGGAAGAATTCTCTTTTCAAGAAAGGTCAGTATTTTATTTTTAATTAAAGCCACCCACTGCTTGGATGAGGTCAACCCACATTATGGAGAGTAATCTGCTTTATTCAAAGTCCATTGATTTAAATGTGAATCTCACCTAAAAAAAATCTTCACAGAAACATCTAGAATAATGTACTGTGGCCTGGCAATGTTGACACCTGAAATTAACCACTGAGTTTAACATTAAGTTTTAGGTTCTTTGGTATGTATCGCCAAATCATTGGAAATGGCTTACATTTTGATCTACACTATGTGAGCTCATCGTATCACCCTAACAAACAACCATTATTATCCTTTCTCCTGTTCGTTCCAGTTCCACGTGCAAAACAACTCCTATCATTTTAAATTACATACATTTGATGACTGTGAGGTAAAACAGTCTCTCGTATATATGCACCATTTATGCTTCTTAGTCTGTTAATTGTCTATTCATTATTTTTTACTCATAAAAACAAATAAAGAAATCACAAAGGAAAAAATTTATTATATTCAATTCCACAAAATTTAATAAAGTCCCTATAAAAATAAAAAACAAATGGTAGACTGGGGAGCCTATTTAAACAAATATGACATACTTAGGATTGATATATTAATGTTAAATTTCCACGTTCCAGTAAGGTTTTGCAAGGCAGTGAGTTTTCTTGCACAGAAGCTATTTAAGTGAAGACAGGGTGACTAATGTCAAGGCTGCCCCCGAAAGGGTTCCCAAGTTATGAATCTCACACCAAAATGTGAGACTACTCTTATCCTCCTTCCAACACTTGCCTCCTGTGCAAAGATCCATGTGCAGAACTGTGGTTATTTCCTAAAATACCCATTTAACATGGTTCTTTAGCATAAGATCTTTCCCATAATAATAGCCAGGCACTGTCCTAAGCTCTTTGCATACTCACTGAATGCTCACGACAACCTTATGAGCGGGCACTACTATGATCTCCCTTTCCAAACAGAGAAAACCGAAGTTCAGCAAGGTTAAATGATTTATCATTCAGTTCCAGAGTAGTGACACATTACTGGCATTCATGGATGTATTATTTCCACCCAGTTGGCTGGTTATGTGTTTGTTTATGTTCAGACTAATTCTCAGAAAAGTCTTGGATGACTTTTACAAGTAAAAACCCAAGAAAGATGTTTAAGAGCAAAATCTGACATCGTTTCAATGGCCTGAGAAGAGCACAGAGAAGTGATAGAGAGAGGAGGGTTACTGGGTAAGAGCTCAGATTAGGGTGGTGCCAACTACATACCTCAAACTGCAGGGATGTTTTTCAAGATACAGTGGAATTCAGTCCAGGTTCCAAGAAGAACCAACACTGAATTTCCTTTCTCAAGAAACAAAAGGAAGAAATTCTGGCAGCAACAACCTCAGAGGGACAAAGACTGGGGTTGAGTGGGAGACGGGATCATCAAATGTGAGCGCTTCCCATTCCATGGGCCAGTCCATGCCAAGTTGTCAGAGGTGATGGATCTCAAAGGGCAAGCTTCCACTCACCAATCTTGCCTGGCAGCTTTAACTCCATGATGTGAACATTGAAGGCAATCACTCCAATTCTTGAAAGTTAATAAACAAAACACTCAAAAAGTTTGTGAAGTTCCATTATGAAACACCAATAGAAAAATAGACAAAGTGCAATAGGAAAATGAGCGTCATCATGCTTAATGATAAGATGCAAGAATTAATGAACTCGGTAAATACTTGTCACACATCAACCTGGCCAGCCCTTTCCTAAGTGCTGCATATACCATTGTGAGGAAAATCACACAAGTTCTCAGATTTCATGAAGTTTACAGATGAGTGAGGGAGACAGTCATTATTCACATAACCACACAAATAAACCTGAAATTACTACTTGGTACTCTGACAAAATATAATAAGGATGCCTGGTCTGGTTAGGACCATCAGGGCTGATAATCCCGGAAGACGTGGTGAATTGAAATCTGAAGAAGTAGAAATTAGTAGGGGAAGGTGAGGAGGTGAGTTGGAGAGAAAGAGTAATATATGAGAAGACAGGGAAAGAGTATCTTCTTATTAAATCAGAAATAGGTAGTAGTGACTGTCAATACCAGTATTATCAAATTCCATAAGGAAAATATTAACAAATATAATGGTACAATAAAACAAATGGGAAGGAAGAGGTAAAATTATTATTTTGATTAATTATCTACCTACAAAACCCAAGAACACTGTAATGAAATTATTATATTGGAAAGGATGTTCAGTAGGTTGATTGGTTATACACATACACAAAAATCTATAACTTTTTATGTAGCAATAATGAAGGAATAGTTTTATGATAACAACAACAATGTAAAATACCTAGGCATAAACATAATAAATGTGAAGGAACTATAAAATTCCACTGAGCGATATGAAATAAAGCAGATACATGCCATATTCCTAAAAGCCAGAATAGGTAAAGATGTCATTTCTCCCCAAAGTATTATATAATTTAACATGTCAGGGAGAGTGGGCGTAGAACTTGAGAAAATTATTATAAATTTCATCTGGAAGAATTTTTTAAAATACTAATAGCAGGTGATTTACTTTATCATATATTAATACATACCATGAAGCCATAATTGTTTCAACTGGGTACAAAAAAGACATAGGTGAATCAATGGAGTGATTCAAAGTTCCAGAAACTGACTCAAATAAATATGGGATTTTAATATACAAGCATTTCTAATAGCTCAACTAGGTTCTGTTGTTTGGATGTACCCTATAGTACCACCCCCTGCTCACTGGTGTGTGAGGTGGCTGTGATCACCCCTATTTGCCTGAAGCAGGCTTGGGTTATGACTTCTGTCATGGCATAATTATTAATAGGGCCCTCTTCTACTCTGAAAAGTGTTTTCTTTCGGGTGATACATTATATAGTCATCCCAGTAATACATATTGTTTCTAATTTTTTCCCAATTATAAACAACACTTTAATAAATATCCTAGCAGCTCAGTCTTGATACAAAATTTTTATCAATCAAAGTATGTGTGCATTCTAAGATTTTAAAATATATACTGCCTTGCCTTCTAGAAAGATTGTACTGATTTACATTTTTACCAGCAATTAATTATGAGCAAAGTCGTTTTTCCCAAACATGAGCAAAACTGGGCTGCACTATTCATTTTTAGACTTTGCCCGTGCAAAAAGTGAAATTGTCTGTCATTGCTTTATATATTTATTTATTTCATGACTGTTGTGGCTGAACATTTGTATAAACCAGCATTCTTTCATTGCAAGCAACACAAACAATTCTGGGTGGATCAAATCAAGAAGAAGGCATGGGAAGGACACCAGAAGCCAACAGAATTCATGGGAGTTGGAAAACGAGGCATAGGTTGGGTAAGACGCAGGCATTCCTGGAGGAGAGGGAGCAGGTACCCCAGCAGTGGAGTCAGTATAGAAGGACATCATTGGACTGGGTCGGCTCAGGACACCATCCCAGAAACAAAGTGGAACCCCAATAGTTTTGATCTCTGTTCCTTGCATTAGATTCAACTTTCAGCTGACCTAGTTTGAGCCACATGCCTGACCTCAGGCTGGGAATGTGCAGTGCCCTGATTGCAACCGCTGAATCACAGTTAGAGGGAAACCGATAACCTCTCCAGGGAAATCAGAGTGTTGTTGGCACGGGGAAGTGCATCTTGGGCAGCTAACCGCCACATGACTATGACAGTGTTTTTCTGTATTAGCTGTTCATTTCCCCTTCTGCAAACCCTCTATTCACGTTCCTCGTTCATTTTTATTTTGCAGTATTTTTTGTTTGTTTTGTTTATTTTTTGTTGACTTACACAAGATCTGAAAGTACATTTTTATCCTTTATTTCATTTGTCCATTTTCAGAGCAATTGTTTGGTACCCTAATAATTTCCAAAGAGTTGTTTAAACAGAATTTCTAAGCATAAACTAAACTATGTGCTAACCATCTCTATTATTTTTAAGTTAAATGTTTTGGGGTGACATTGGTTAATAAGGTTATATAGATTTCAAGCATACAATTCTGATACATCCTCTGCATGCTGGCATTGTGTGCCCACAATCCAAAGTCAAATCTTCTTCCATCACCATGTAGTTGGCCCCCTTTACCCTCTACTCCTTGACCCCCCCCCTTCTCTCTGGTAACCACCATAATGTTTTCTGTGTCTATGAATGTTTGTTTGTTTATTTTTCTTATTTGTTCATTTGTTGCTTTGTACATATATGCAATGAAATACAATGAGCCGTTAGAAAAGATGAAAGACTGCCATTTGTGACAACATGGATGGACCTTGAGAATATTGTGCTAAGCAAAATAAGTCAGACTGACAAAAGTCAAGGACCATATGTAAGAACCATATACATTTTTAAGCTAAACTCAGTTGGACTTTACAGAAACTTCTAAATGTCTCTTTATTTTGTAAGTCATAAAAGTTAAAGGCCCCTCTGTGCAGGTTTTATTGTTGTCTGTTGGATGTTGACCTACAAATTTAAAACATGTAAGACTGTTAAGAAGTTGGCACTTTTTCTTCTCTGTCAGTGAAGCAATTGTAACATTAGTTGCCTTGCCATAAACACTGCAAAATCACAGTGTTTGAGGGATGACTTTAAAATAGGCCTGCAAAATTCTTTGATGTGCTTCTTCCTGAAAAGTCAGATCTGTGTCCTATGAGCTTGATTCTGGGCTCTGACTATTTGATTGATAAATTGTGGCTTAAAGAACGTAGGGTGAGTTTCTGCGTATAAACTTTACAAAAAGTGTCAGCTTCTATAATCTGCCTCTTGGGACACTTGCTCTTGGAATCACTATGCCTTGAGGAAGGCAAGCATCCAGTGGAAAGTCCAGCATGGAGAGAAACTGGAGGCCTGCATCCCTCAGCCCCAGCTGAGCTCTTGGTTGACACCCAGCACGCTCTTACAAACCATGTGACTGGTGCATCTTGAAATAGGTCCTCCAGGGGCTCTGTCCCAGCTTATGCCATGTGAAGCAAGGACAGCTGTCCCTACAGAACTGTATGCAAATTAGTTTTGTTAGTAAAATAAATGATTGCTGTTATTTTAAGGCTCTAAGTTTTGGAATGGATTGTTACATCGTAATAGAAAACTGATAGAGTGTAACATCAGGAGTGTGTTTTTATTCATAGTCCAATACTGATGTTCTGGTTAGCAAGCAGCCTTCTGGGTAATTTTGAGGCTTCAGGGAAACATGCTTCCTCCTATCTGATTCCATTCTCCACTTATGGATTCAGCTACTCTATGAAGAAAGAGTAAGGGAGAAAGTTAGTATAGGGAAGGAAAATTTGTTTCGTAAGCTCTCTAGTCTGAAAAATAACCCATCACCTTCACTTGAATTCTATTGGCCAAAACCAGTCATGTGCCCACATAGAGATGCAAAGGAGTCTGGAAATTGTGTTTTTTAGCTTCCCAGTAGAAAGTTCACACTGTAGAAGGAAGAACACAGGTCTTTGGTGGAATAACCAGTGGCCTGAAACTCTCACTTATCAAAGAAATTGAACCTTATTCTTCCTAAGACAGCAAAGAAAGAAGAGACCAGTCGTTTCTCTTATCCCATTGTTCACCCTGTGTACTAGTCTCCTCCAGAAGCATATTGCTGGAAAAAAAGTGTGAAAACATAGAAGCCTGGCTGTAACTTGTGATCTTTAAAATAAATAACAAGATCTATACTTTCCTGGACTATGAATTTCTTTATGGGAAATTAGGTAATTTCCCAATAAGGAGTCAGTGATAGGAAATGGAGGAGGAGATTTCCTAGGAAAGACAGGCTGGTTTCAGTTGTGTATTTCTTTCTTTTTTTTTTAAGTTTCAGTTTTTAATTTTTCTGCAGAAGAATTACCTAACATTCAATAGACAAGGACATGATATAAGCTGTTCATATAGCCACTGAACCTATAAAGCTTTCCTTTTGTATAATTTCTAATAATACACAGTCATGAAAATAAAAGCAATAATAAAAAGAGCTCTTATCTATCACATTTTGAATACATTGGATACTGTTCTAAGGGATAGAATGCAATTATTCAATTTTCACAATTCTAAGAAATATAGTACTACTATTAATAATGTATACATGAGGACATTTAGATGTAGTTAAGTAATTTGCCCTATCAGGACTGAGATATAGTGGTGAAAGCAAATAAAGACTAAATATTGGTTAAATCCTTTCCCATTCTGATTCAGTTCAGGTTAATTTTAAAGAACGAGCTTGCAAATTTTAACCAGATTTGGGCAAGATGAAGAATTTGCTACAATTTTAACATTAACGTAGCCTTTCTCAAGCATGAATGATTAAATGAATAACTTTTCAGCTAGGTCAGATTGGTATCCCATATGCCAGTATATGACATCCATATTGTGAATTCTCTGGTTTCTCCTAAGGGCTGAAGACCCTGGTGCTGAGAAAGGTTTGAACGATTGTCCCTAACACAGTCGCCGCCATCCTGAGCCTTCCCACTCTCCTTGAGTTCATGGAGATTTTCCGCTTTTTACCAATTGAACTCTGATGTCAAATGAATTCTGAAACACAGCTCTCCCAATTCCTAACATTTATAAGTTTTCTCATAAGTAACAAATGACAAGTGCCAGTAAATTCTGACTCTTAAAT
The DNA here is from genome assembly GCA_004024845.1 of Tonatia bakeri. Taxonomy (NCBI): domain Eukaryota; kingdom Metazoa; phylum Chordata; class Mammalia; order Chiroptera; family Phyllostomidae; genus Tonatia; species Tonatia bakeri. Next base: position 143,327 of record PVIA01001148.1, on the reverse strand, counting down.
AAAAACTTTACATCCACAGTATTAAGTTGTTATCCTCAAACTCTTTCCCACATTCCTTAGCATCAGAGGAGTTTTTGTTTGTCTGTTTTACTCATAAGAATTCCAGATGTCGATTGCATTCTGAACCTCCCCACAGGTCTTCATTCACTCCTCCGTCCTGTGTGAATTTTTGGATGTTGACTAAGTTCTGAGTCACAACCAAAGGCCTTCACACGTTCTTTACCCTCCTCAGGTGTTTCACCCCTATGGCTTCTCTCGTGAAGGTCAGAAAGTGAGATCTGACCTTCCATACACCTATGGGGTCTCTCACTAGTGCGAGCTCTCTGAGGTTGAGCAAGTTCTGAGCCATGACAAAAGGACTTCCCACATTCCTTACATTTAGATGATTTCTTACCAGCATGAACGCTGACCACTGACGTCAAAGAAGATGTGAATCAGAGATAGAGGCATTCCCACATTTATGAGGCTCCTCACCAGTATAAATTCTCTGATGCAGACTCGGTCGTGAGGTGCAGCTACACGCCTTCCCGCATTCCTCACCTTCAGAGCGCCTTTCACCAGCGTGAAATGTTTGACGAAGACTGTGTTTTGTGTCATAACGAAAAGCTTTACCACATCTTTACCTTTATAGGGTTTCTCGCCAGTATGGATCTTCTTTGATGTCGAAAGGGTGCGAGGGACAGGTGAAGGCTTTTCTACACTCCCTGCATTCATAGTATGTCTCATCTGTATCAGTTCCCTGCTGTGAATTCCATTGTGTGGTAGATGGAAAGGCCTGTCACACTCCTTACATTTGCAGTTTCTCACCGATACAGATCCTTCGATGTTTAATAAGTTGTAGGCAAGAATGAAGGTTTTCCCACATTCCTTACATTTATGAAGTCTCTCACCAGCATTCATGCTCCCACGGCTAGTAATTAAATTCACGGTCACAAATAAAGGCGCATTTCTTATTTTCATTAACTTTCTTGCTCCCAGGAATCCTCTGATGCTTTCCTCCTTTCTCCACATTTAGAGTCTTTTTCCTGTTAGGACTGCTCTCATGGTGAGTATGGTATGATGGGTACCTACAAGCTTCCTTACATTCCTTGCATTCACGATTTCACCCCAGGGTGAATTATTGAGGTGCTCTAGGAACCGTGTCCTGAATGCAAGCAGACCTTTCTTTGGAGGTTACTACCGCTGGTCCGAAATGCCCATCCTGTTGTCTCTCCAAGCAGCATTTGATTTCACTCTTACCTCTGACCCTAGCACGCTCAGTGTTAGAGTTTATAGGTCTTTTCGTCATCTTGGGTTGTGATAATTTAATTTCATGACTGTCCTCCTTTGGAGATAAATTCTTGAGTTCTCTTCTGAACTCCCAATCTGGACACCATTCTTTTGTCTCCTTCCTTTTCACAATCCAGGGCTCCTTCCCTGCTCCAATAAGGAGATCGCATCTGGCTCAGAATCAGAAAGTCCCAGTGAGATCAGGTTGTTATAATTCTCCAACGTGATATCTCAGTACAAATTCTTCTGAGCCGAGTGCAAGCACTCCCACTTCTTGTGAGGAAAGTAAATAGCCATGTCTTTGAACTCCAAGCCCTGGTTTTCTCATTTCCCAAGGACAGAGTAGCCTATCCACTGAGAGAAAGGCAGTAATAACCAGTCTAGCACTGCCATGGAACGGGAAGCAATCGAGGGTTGTATGTTTCAAGGCATGATACATCTCAGAGTAAGAAGCAGCAGGTCATAGAGAAGAGATCAGGGGAATGGCAGTTTGGGGCTCAGCTCTGCCACCAACTGCTGCGTGACCTTGCTTGCCCTCTCTGCACTTCCATTACTTCAGGTAAAAAAAAAAAAAGAGAGATTGGACGTGATAAAGTTTGTTTAATTATCTGTGATTCTGAGCACCACTATAGGAAAAACTTCACTCTTGGAAACATGAAATAATGCCATGATATGTGTGTGTGTGTCTGTGTGTGTGTACACTTCTGATTGCTAATTAATATTCCCCCTATTAAATAATCCACTCCTCAAAAAAGTTAGAGTGGGAACCATGGATTTTTCTCCTTTGCATGGTGTTCCCTTAGCAACAATAGCAACAGAACTGCTCTGAACCTTAGTAACAATAAATGAAGAGATATGTCTTAGAGTTTTTCCCCAGGAACAGAAAATTGCTCCCAACTCAGGATTCATGAGTCCACAGTTTCAGCAGGAAACATGTTCCTATACCGTTTCTTCCTCTCTCCCAGGTTTTCACTTGAAGAGATCAGCTGAAAAGGTGAGAACAGAGTGTGCAGAATCTGTGAGCAGATTCTATTCCCAAAGTTATAATTAAGAAGAACTATTGCTCTGAGGCTCTCTCTACTCTCAGGAAAATGCTGACCAAATAAAACCCACACTTATGTCATAGGAAATAAGTCTTTGAACCTTGGGTGCATTTACTGAGTATTTCAATCCTTTAAGAATATTTTGATTTCATACATAGCCACAATTATTTTTGCCATCATTTTTGCAACTACTATATTGAGGAACTCTGGCTTTTGTCTCCAGAAACTACAGCCTCAGCAAATTGGAAGAACTCACATATGAATCTCTGCATGGTGTGTGTATGTGTACGCGTGTTCATGCGTGTGTGTGAAGATGTGCAACTCTGCACCATGGATCCCAGAGGATAGATGATAAATTGAAATAAATCTAAAATTCTTCAAAGTTTTGCCCTGGCTGGCATAGCTCAGTGGATTGAGTGCAGGCTGCGAATCAAAGCACCGCAGGTTCGATTCCCAGTCAGGGCACATGCCTGGGTTGCAGGCCATGGCCCCCAGCAACCGCACATTGATGTTTCTCTCTCTCTCTTTCTCCCTCCCTTCCCTCTCTAAAAATAAATAAATAAAATCTTAAAAAAAAAGAAAAACATACTTAAAAAAATTCTTCAAAGTTTTAACGGAAAAGAGTGGGAGAAGAACACCATTTCCAAGAACACTGCATCACGCACTGACTCATGCCCACAATGTTTAATAGCAAAGTCCAACATGAGACCTTGGACTAGAAATATATACAAGATGGGGTCTGTTTTGTGAGACTTTTCGGGGGGAATGCAAATGATTCCTTAAAAGCAATTTTATGAAATAAATAAAAAAACTAAAATGTTTACTCATACTTACTCAATAATCTTTCTTACAGAAAAATTAGCATTTGGAGTGATATCAATTGCTCTGGCTTCCATAAAAAAAGTTTATTGAAGTTTTCACTTTATTAACTTTCTTCTTGGTCTTATTCCAATCTATTATTAGGGTATTCAAGCTGCTAGAAGCATAGATTTGCTATTTACACTTTACACCAGAAGATTCAAAATTTATACCAAAACAAACTATAGTTAATTGTTCTTAAGGGGTTGAATCTCTCTTGTGAAAATCCTGACTTATTATCATTTGTTTACAGCAGAGATGGGCTACTTCTCCAGATGCCTAAATGAGGCTTTGGTTCAGGCAGTTTAGATGATGGGACCTGTCCTTCTGAACAAGAGGCCTTCAGAGCAGCGTGTCCACTCCTAACTCCATGAAAACCCAAGACAATATTTCAGTAAAACTTACCTGAACTCTCTTTACTACTTGCCTACCACAACAAGCTTCCTTCCAAATTTAACATTCTTTTTACTAGCCTCTTTAAAAGATACAAAGTGAGCCCTGGCCAGGCAAGTCAGTTGGTTGGTGTATCATCCCTGGCACCAAAAGGTTGCAGGTTCGATCCCTGGTCAGGCACATACAGGAGGCAACCAATTGATGTTTCCCTCTCATATCTCTCTCCCTCTCTCTCTCTCTGCTCCCACCCACCTTTCTCTAAAATCAGTAGAAACATATCTTTGGGTGAAGATTTAAGAAATAATAATAATAAAATGCAACGTGCATGTGGATGTGCACGGGAACACGGCTTTCCATACAATCGGTGATGCAGCCTGCACCCCTGCATTACAGCTGCTGTCCCTCATTTTCTTGAACAACGGCTCAAAGGCATTCTACAGGCTGAGAGGCTAAACTCCCTGGCTGGTCAGTATTTAAGCCTGAAATTTAAATTCATTTTTACTCATGTGAAACTGTAGCCTTGGAAAATTCAAAATCCGTGGGTCACTTTATAAAATCACAGTCTGCCTTAGTTTAAACTCGTAACGGAAAAGGGATAAGAAACCTCACACGAAGTTTGCTTCCAAAGAGTATCATGCGTCTTCTTGAGGGGTTTCTTCAGACTCTGGAGGACCTCAGAATCGTGTTGTAAAATTTAAACAGAACAAAATCGTCAGGGTTTTCAAACTTTGCAAAATGCACTATGGTAGATAAATCTACCTCTTTCTGAAAAGAACTCTTTGGGTGAAGATTTAAAAATAATAATAATAAAGTGCAATATGCATGTGAATGTGGATGGGAACACGGCTTTCCATACAATATGTGACGGCACTCAGATCGTGAGTTCAAGCCTTTCTCAAAGCTTTTAGGTAATTTCCAATTTGGATACATTGGGTCATCTGGGTTGGGCACTCAGTCAACAAACTGAATTATTTTACATGTAACCAAGAAAACAGTTCTCGTAAAATGAGGAAAATCACATTCTTGACTAGCTTTAGGTGTGTGCTTTTTTCCATAACTTCTCACCAAGCATACCAGCAGCTAGAGTTCACCCCCGACAAGCCCCTTGGTGCACAAAGTACATGACAGCCTCTTTGAACAACGCAGAAGTACTTCTTCCACGCAAATGTTCCCCAAACGAAGATGTAGGTGCTTCTAAAGTGACATCTGCACAGGCAGGCAGGAGTTTGCCCTCCTCCTCCATGAGCCCCAGGGGACGAGCTGGGGCAGATGGGAATCAAGTGGGAGAACACTCTGGGGCAGGCAAAAACAGGGGAAAGTGACAGGAGCCAGTGCGGGAGCATGCCTGCGCCCACCCTCAGAGCAGTTAACATTGTGTTTGAGCTGGGCACTGCAAACCTTCATCACATCTTAATTTTCTTAGCTGTTGCTGTTCCACTCTTCTCTGAGGTTACAGGTTGACCCAGGCTCACAGACTCAATGGGTCTCTCCAGCCCCAGGGTGTGATCTGTGTCTGTGTGCCGATGGCTGCTCTGCCAGTTCCCAGGGCGAGCCAGATGGGCTAGAGTGTTCATCCTTCCGAGGTCACCTCTCAGCCAGCGAGACATAGGGATTTGGTGGATAAATAACTGAGGCGTGTTTCTGTGCTATTTCCCAGCGTGCCCCTGTAGGACCTAGTCCCAGTTGTCCACAGTGGTCACTTGCTTGACAACATTTCTTCCACTGGCAGCCTTCCCTTTCCTGTCTCACTTTTTTTTTTTTTTTGCAGTGTTTTCTAGGATCACTCCCCAATAAACCACTTGCACATGAATCTTTGTCTCAGGGGGCCGCTTTTGCGTGGGAGTGGGAGGACACACTACCACGGTTTCCATGCCTACCACAGGGGAGACAATGAAATTATGTTCAGTCAAACTGCAGAGACAGAAACACGAAAGACATTGCTGCAGCCATTTTCAGAAACACAATCTGCCAACCATACCTTGTGTGACAGATTGCTTGGTTGGTTGTGTACTATCCCCCTGTTCACTTTGTGGTTCATTTCCTGAGTTTCAGTCTTGGCTTCAATAATTAGTAGCTGTGCAGTTAAGCTGGGGCGGCATCCGTGAGTTTTTGTGTCTGGTTCCTTGTCTGTGAAACACACCTTCTTCACGGGGCTGACCTACTGCTGTCACTGTTGCTGCTGCTGTTGCTATTGTTTCTCTGTTATTTTCCTGAGTTCTTAGATAGTTCTTTAGCACTGTCTTGGCCTTTCTTGACTGCAAGCAAAAAATTAAGGGAAAGCTTGTGAGCCTCCTCTGGGGCCAAAGGGTTAAGGTGAAATACTTGGGAGTGAAAACATCTATGAGGAAAAGTTCCCACGAACAAGACAAATCTTGGGGTCAGGGGTCAGATTGACAAAGTCCAGCTGCCTCTCCCTTGATGTCCTTGGAGAATTATGGTTGGCTTGGTTATAGGGCCAGTGGGCTTCCTTATAGAAGATGAGAGAAATTTCACTTCATTATGGACTTCATTTGTTTGCTGTGTCTTTAAAATGGAGTACATGCCATTCAGTCTTGAGAAGAAGATTTTGGAAATTTCTGTTGAATTCTAATTACACCCTAATGGCCTATAAGAGTGAATTGACCTCTTACAGAACTGTAGCAGAGGAGGGAATCTCACCATGAGAGCATCTGGCTCAATGTCTCCAGCTTTTCAACATTTATTCATGTGAATGGGGTGGGGGTAGTCTTCCTCTACTCTGACATCGCAGCTGAATCAAACCCTCAGGGTTTGAAAGAAGATATCTCTGACCGATTCAACACCCTCCCTAAGTAAGTAACCGTACCAGCAACACCTGCCACAGTATGGTAAGCAGGGTCTGGAAATCAACTGCATAAAATTCTGGGTTACATTATGGCAAGATTAATGAAAACCAACGTTTCTAGACATCCTTTCAGGTCACGGAGGACACAAAAGCAAAGATAGTGAAGTTTATACAGCCTGCAACTGACCCACCACGTAACTGGCAAGTTCCCCAGTGACAACCAAACAGTCATTTCCTATCTGGCCTCTGCCTCCCTATCATCCTTGACAAGAACTTGAGCCTGCTCTTGTCTGAGGATGAAGACAGTGAGGAACAAGAACTAATCACCAATATTGATAGATCCAAATTTACTCATTCAGCTTAGGGTTTTATTCTATTACTTTAGAATTCCCAAGGAACAATTAGAGATTGTCCTATAATTCTCCCCACTTCCCAACTGTAGACTATAAGCCTATTTATTGTGCCCTTACAAAGTGGGGACTCAGAACTCCTGCGATGTGGACATCTGCATGCTCCTTTTCCCATTCCCGGTCTATCAATGAGCACAAGAGTTCCCCTCCACTTGTCTCCCAGAAAGAAAATCTCTGCTATCATCAGTCAAGTGAACATCCCCTCCATACCAGGCCTTGGTGGAGTTCCGGCTCTACTTCTCCTTTCTCTGCTGTGTGTCTTGAAAGAGTCTGCTCTCTTGCGACCCCCTCATCTCCCATTCGCTCAGTGGGCCACTGAGTTCTGGCTCCCACGTCCTCCCACCCATAGCTGTAGCAGCCGTCACAGAGCTCTCTGCACGCCAAACCCCAAAATGCTCCCCAAGCCCTATCCTCCCTGACCTCTCTGTGACCCGTGGCTCATCCACAGGTCTCTTCCTACACAGCTGTCCTCCCCTGGCTTCACGCCAGGGCTCTTCCCTGGTCTCCTCTTGCCTCGCTGGCCATTCTTTCACAACTAGTCACCATGTCCTGGAGAGTCTTAAGATCTTAATATCCTTAAGTTCACCTGGATATGACCTTTCAGCTATATATTCCCATTGCCCTGAACAACCTTTTCTTCTGTTCATCCTTTAAATGTCCGCTATTTTCTGGGACCCTGCTCTCAATCCCTGCTCCCATATAGTCTATTATCCTTTATGAATATGACGCATATCATGTCAGTCCGTCTGTGCAAAACTCTCCCTTGCTCCCCATGACCTGTCTGCCTTCCCATTACCTCTCCGATTTCGTGTTCTTCTACTCCTTCTGGTACTTGCCCTGTTTCAGTCACACTGGCCTCTTCTCTTTGCTCCAATGCACCCGTAATGTTCCTATTTCAGGGCCTTTGCACTAACTGTTCCTTCTGTGTGGAACGCTCTTCCTTCACATATCACTCAGGACTTACTTTTCCCCTCTATTCAAGACTTTGCCCAAAATCATGTTCTCACTGCTTTAAAATTGTAACCTTCCCCTGCCACCCAATAAACTGTTTCCAATCCTCTTTTCTCAAGCACCAGAAGAGCAGGAATCTTGTTTGTTTCATACCTTGATGTGTTCCTAGGGTTTAGGACAGTGCCTCCCACATAGTAGGTGCTCAATGGATATTTCAAAGAATGACAAATGAATGAACTCACCCTGTATCACCTCATATACTCCTGAGGCTTCAACTATTAATTTTATGATGAACCCAAATCCATGTCTCCAGCTGAGGCCTCACTTCCAAGCCCCAGACCTGCAGTTATCCATCTGGTCACTGAGTATCACCATCTGAACAAGTCCCAGGCATTTCAAACTCAAAATATCCAAAATAGAATTACTTTCTTCTACTCATCTCCTCAAGCTCCCTCCTCCTCCATTCACTGTCTCAGTAAACGGTGTTGCCCCCACATAGCTGCAAGCCAGAAACCTGAGAGTCATCTTAGACTCCCTTTTACTCACTCACTCACATCCACTCCATCACCTACCCCACCTACTTCCCTCACCTCATGGCATTCCATGTCCCTTTGTTGTCCTGCCACCATTGACGTCCATACTATCATACTTACTTACTTGCCCATCTTCAACACTAGACTCTAAGGTCCTAAGGGCAAAGACTGATTGCATCCTGGTGTCTAATATAGTACCTACCACATATTAGGTGTTTAAAGCATATTTGATAAACAAATGGATCTGAGTAAACCAAATAGTATTCCTTAATTAAATACATTATTTTAATTCATGATGATATATACTTGTATATCATCACTATAAAAATGATTCCAATCTTTCACAGTGCCAGGCCCATAGTAAGCATTCAATATCTATTTTGCTGAATGAATGAAACAGCTTTAACATGATATGAAATCAGCAAGAGATCAGTCAATGTGGGTCATCAGTGGGGCACTGGAGCTCACATTTAGTGGTGAGAGTGTGACAGGTGGGAGTGGTGGGAGGCAAGAAGGAAGAATGGGCAGAGAGAGAAAGGGCGTTGAGTCTGGGCTCTGCTCTGCAGGCAGTGGGGAACCCTTTACAGCATTAAGTAAACTAAGTGATTGGTCAGATGTTTGATTTCGAAGATTGCTCTGTGAGAAGAATGAAGAATGAATGCCCAGGAGTTGGGTAGGGTAGTGTGGGTAAAAGAGAAGACTGGACTTTGGAAGATCAAATAGAAACAACTTCTGTAGCTTAAGGGTCTAAACCAGAGGGCCTAGCTTACTAATGGTAGTTGACTTCTCCCAAAGACTAAATTATGAGTGGACAAAGCTCCAGAGTCCTAACACTGTCACTGTTAGCCAGCTCATATGTATAGTTTAGGTTCAGGGCTGCCTTTGTCTTCTGATGTAGTTCATGACTAGTTTTACAAAGTTGTCATGAGCTCCAGGAAAGCCATTCAAGCACATATGGCATCCACACTTCCACTGGAGTTACAGATGTCCTTTTAAATGTCCCAGAAGTACAGCAAAGAACACTGGCTATGTGCCCCTCATTTCTCTGGTCCAGAAATCAAGAATTGCATAATGGGGAAAACTGGGGTCACTTTAGGCAACCACCTGTATTTATAAGATCCAAGGACCCTTCTTCTTTCTCTGCCTTTTTGCTTTAGTCTGAGTGAAAGGAAGTCTAATTTTTTTCGGTGCTGGTCAAGTTTGATCCAGTTGTAAAAATTGGCTTGAACAGCAAAAATTGGTTTAATAGCACAATAGAGTGTTTTGAGATGTCCCAAAACAATATGTCGAGAGGACTTGGCTTGTTGCTAAGGCAGTGATATCAAGCCTGCCAACTGAACTGACATGATCACTGGTGGCCAGTCTATGGGTGACAGGCTTATGACTCCCAGAAACCCTTCTATCGGACACGTATTTTCTGTGGGGCTATCGAACAAATGGGCACTGTTTGTATGTGTGCTTCACTTTTAAAACTAGCTTTGGGTGAGCTGGCAATTGGCTAGAAACCCTGTTACTGGGAATCACCACTGATCCTGGGATGAGGAAAGTATATTTGTGTTTGAGGTATATTCTTTAAAATTCTCATCCTCTATGAGACTTGGAGTATATTCTTAAAATTCTCATACTATGTGAGACTATGAAAACATGAATTAATTAACATGAAGTTAATTTTAATCACTTTAGGTGGAAGCAATAATAATTTGAAATGTTCCAGTGTTTGCTATGTTCCTTCCAATAGTCTCTCAGCCTCCCTTGCACCAAAGCTAATGGCCTATGGGGGAGTCACCATTTCGAAGCCACCTGTCCTAGTGCTGCTGTGCCAAGTCTGTGAACATTAAGTCTCAGGATTCAAAACACTCGAAGAGGGACACGAGGAGAGTGTCTTTATTGTTTACACTCCACTGGGGAAGAAGCTGAACTTAATGACCTGGTGAAAGGAGCAGCTGGTGACTGACGGTCTAGCTGCGACTGGAAGTTATGCCCCAGATTTCAGAGGCATCCTCATTCCATGGGAACCCTCTCGGTTGTGAACTCGCCGTGCATGAAGTTGGCACTGTGTGCTATAAAAGCCAACGCTAGGGCTGTACAACCGCACTCAGACCCCAGTCCTACCACCTACAAGTTTATCTTTCTTCAGATTTCAAATTTTTATCTTTACTTAGGATGACAGTAAATAGCAAAGTTAAAAAAAAAACACTTTGATTCTGCTGAAAAGGGACAGTGCTCCCTGAGACTTCCCAGACTTTGCAGCTGCTGTTCCACTCATCTGGCACACTATGCCCTGATTTTATGCCTAGCTCGCTCTTCAGATTTCAGTGTGGACTTAACCTCTCTGGGAAGCTTCTTTTGGCCTTCCAAGTTGTGCTTAGAACCCTTCTTTATGTTTTCATTGCAGCCCTTACCCAATCCAGCAATTACCATCCCGCTACCTGTGTCCATCACGTCTCTCTAGTGAGACTTTAAGCTGAGAGCCCCACTTGGTTTTGGATCTCCAGCATCTCACAGTAGCCCATCCCATAGTAGGTGCTCAATATCTGTGAAACGAGTAAATGGATAGATTCATGAGTGGAAAGTCATCGAGAAAAAGTAGAAAAAATAGTCATGGATATTCGCTTAGGGACCCCTGCCACCAGTGGCACTTGACCTCAATCATGGGGCACGCAGTGGGTGGTCTCCCTTCATGGGCGAGAGGAAGGAGTTCCCAGCACCCCAAGACTCTCAAGTTCTGTTGTAGCCCCTGCCCTCTGCAAGGAAACTCCAGAACACAGATAAAGCAGCCCAGGAACAACAGCTCCAACCCTCCTGTTGTGGCGCGCATGCCCTGCGAGTCTGCTGGGCGCAAAGAAGGTGCGCCCCACAGGATGCCCACATTTCTCTGTGGTCAACAACCTCCCATGGTCGAGCTAAGGGCAGACGTTCCACGTTCGGGAGAAGCCGGTGGGGCAGTTACAGCCCTCGTAATACCCCCAACTCCCACTTTCATCACCTCCTTTCTGCTGCGCCCCCTTTCTGGGACGTGTACTGGGCCGGGGCTGCCAGGGCGGGGAAGGGTCGGCTCGGGGCGGGGAGAAGCCTTTATATAGCGTCAAGGAGGGGCGTGGGAGCTGCCGCCAGCCAGCAGGACACGGAGAGGAGAAAGGCTGCCAGCGCTGCCTCCCATCCATCCCTTCCACGGTTCCAGAGATTCTGTGCGGTCTCCCTGCGGTCCGAGGCATTTTGCGCTGCGCTCCAAGCGGTGTGCTCAGTCCGCTCAGTGAGCCTCTGGAGGAAACCGGTCCAGGGCTTGGGAAGTGCAGGGCTGGGGTCCGCGTGGAAGTTTTCCCTAGGTAAGTCCTGGAGCTGAAGTCCGCTGGTACCGCAAGAGCCAGGACTAGGTTTCCAAGTGGTATTTGCATGAGAGGGGCGGGCCAGAGAGGGGGCTGCATGGGGACTGCAATGAAGGAAAGAAGTGAGTTTTAGCAGCTCCAAACAGACTCCTGTGTTTCACCTCCCTAGGCTGAGTTAGCTGCTCTCACCCCATTCATGTTTCTTTTAGTTTTCTGCATCCCTCTGTTGGAGAATCTACAGTTCACACCATTGTCACTCTCTGCTCCCTGCTCCCTCTCCCCACCGCACACCAGAGTGCCTCAAAAACTGAGAGGTGCCTTACCCAATAGTGTGTCCCCATGCCCAGCACCATCACTGATATGTGTCAGGCACTCAGGACTATACAGGGGACAGGGGATGGATGAATGAAGTTAACCAGCCTGAGTCAGGAAGGGTCACTCCCAAGCCTGTGCAGACCCAGCCTGTACTTTTGCTCCTGAACCTCACCCAAATGTATTAAAGATGCTTGGGGTTTTATTGTTATTTGGAAAGAGGGGAGAAGATAGAAAAAAATGTGCCCTTTTATGAATGCCCAGGAACATTCTACAATGTGTGGAACCCCAACTACCTGGCTCAGTATCAAATGTGCAAATAATTTTGATGAGGGGTGGAGGCAGACTGCAAGAGGGGAAAACATTGAAACTAGGAAGTGATTTCTTCTGTGTTCTTTTGCGATAAAGATTTCTCATTTCTCCTTTTAGAAGTCTGCTCCCAGGTGATAGTTAAAGATGATGTTTTCCAGTGGGGGGTGGAGGGAGGGTTCAGGTAGGGGAGGCTGGTAGTGATATTGATTAGGAATATCTGAAGTGTTGGTGAAATCCTAAGACTTGAGATAGAAAGGATATTAGAAGTCTTTTGTCAAGAATTTCTATAGTAACAGAAATAGCAGTCACATTGCTGTGTTAAAAACAGCTCTGTCTGATGTGTTTTTAATATAAAATTTTCAAGTCTACTATTTGAAGTTGTACCAGCCAGCTTATTTTTTAGCATCTGCACAGACAGGACCACCTACATAAAAGTCCTGTGCAACCTAAAGAAAGTGTTTTAAAACACATGGTCTTAAAAGATTTTTGTTCTTATGAAAGAAGTCATTGAATTCCTTTCTCCTCCCTCATTTTATTCCAAAATATTATAAGTGCGGAGGAGGACCTGAAAAAAAGAAACTCGTCTTTCACTCAGAAGTAAAGTACCTGTGCAGTCAAATTTTATGGTGTACGTACATAAAGGACTTTATGTTAAAGCTCTTTGGAGAATCATTTTCTTAGTTTTTTTTTTAAGTAATAAAAACCTGTTTTACAAATCTTCACCCAAGGACATGCTTATTGGTTCCAGAGAGAAGGGAAGGGAGGGAGAGAGAGAGGGAGAAACAGCCAGCACCTAACCTGCTAACTTTCTTGAACCACGGTGCAACCACCTGAGCCACACTGGCCAGGACTGACAAGAACCTTTTAATTTGACTAAATCATCTTGTGAAACAATTCTCAAGAAAGACGTTGCTACACATAATATACTTGCAATTTCTACTTCTCCCATTCCATTCAGATAGTCTGAATTTCAGAACATTTTGAGGAGTTGGAATGTTTATAAAGGAAAGATTTCTGTATTTATTTGCAGACATTGTCAAGAACAGCTAATTAAGCCACCAAATGAAGATCAGGTTACAAGAATTGTGAATGAAAGCTGTTGCATTATTTATTCATCCATATGCATAGTCTGCTACAAAGTCCTGCTAATATAGTGATCTTTAAAATGACTGAAAAAAATTTTCCCTGTCAGTAAATATCACCTACCTCTGCAATTTCTGAAAAGTATGCAACTGTCAGCTGCCTCTGCAGACAAATACAAGTGGTCTAGACTAGTGAGGATGTCTTTGCAACCAAAGATCACCAACTCCTACCATCCCAAGAAATACGTATGAAGATTAGACTTTCTATGCTTCTACTTTTATAAGTGTTATAAATATAAAACCATTGTAGGGTGATCAAATGTTGACCAGAACCTTTTCTCTCCCTTCCTGACCTTTTTGTTGTTGTCGTTTAAAGTAGAAAGTGGTTTAGTTTTGTTCTGAAACAGGTCTAGGTTCAAGTTAGAGACCAGCCTGGATAGTCACTTAACCCCTGTGAGTCTTTTCTCACCTGCCACATGGAGCAGCGATACCCACCTACTTCACAGGGATGACGAGAAAAAAAAATCCTTACAAAATAACAAGGGCTCAATACATAGGGCGATGGTGATGACAGCGGTAAATTTTAACATCGAGGCCAATAGAAGTGTTCCCAAAATTCAGTTAATGTTGAGCCCAGTTTTATTGTGTTTCGACCTCACTGAGATACCTTGTTTCCATGGAGTGTCACACATGATCAACAGTAACGCATGACTCGCCAAACATTTGTCATCTCCCCGTTTCCCTGGGAGTGTTCCGACGTGCAGAGATCATTTAAGGAAGACCTCCTGCACAGGCATGCCGCGGTTCTGGAAGAGAGGCTTGGGGGTTGTGGCTGTGTGTTTCACGACGTGTTTCTTCTTACCTTATGAAGTGATATCTTCACATCACTACGTGTGTGTTTCATTGTGTGTTTCTTCACATCTTATGCTTTGCAGTTTGGGGCAACTTTTCCTGGAGAAGTCAAAATTGCACTCAGTGTTTTAGTTTCTTTGGCTAATGGTTTTCTGATAACTAAAGTGCCTTTCCCACTTTCAGCAGAAAGGTATTCTATTTGAATTTTCAGACTTTTAGTATAAAGTCTCCCAAAATAACCTTAAATTCTTCAAGGGAATAGAGTTAAAAAAGTTTTCTTTTTAAAAAGAGCCTTTACAAAACAATGACTCATTAAAGGCCTAATTTTTTAAAAGAAGAAATAATCCTTAGAGAGATTTGGTCTCACTTCCTCCCCTCATTCTTCACCCTTTTAAACCTGTCTTTTCTTGGGGTGACCCCAAGGCCCTGGCAGGGAATTTGGAAGAGATTGCTGTAAATAAAAATGGATACTGTTCGGTTAACATGAACCATGAGCAGAAGGAAAGATCTGTGCCTTTCACATCCTGGCACTTTCCACAGAACCTGGTACTTAGTAGGTAGTCCATAAAGATTGGATACATGAATGATATAAAATTTCAAGTCTGGTTGAAGTATGGCTCTCAGGTAAATCTGGAGCAGTTGCGCTTACAACATCCACCTACGTGCAGACTCTCAGGAAGACAAAGGAGATTGTGTCTCCTCTACTTGTGTATCCACGTCTGGCCTTCCCTCACGCTAAAGTGAGAAACAGCTGATCTGCCGTTACTGACTCTAAATCTTTACGTGTTGTCTAGATGAACTGAGACCATCTTACAGGCTAATACTTCATATGGTTCCAAATAAAACGTCTGAGGAAATTTACAAATTTAATTTTAGCATGAGTAGAAAGTTTTCGCCCAAATGATCTAATGGTAGAGGGGATAGGAACGTAAGCCTCACTATTCCTCAAAAGTCACGAATACATAGTAAATAGACATTTAACCATTCTTGAACCACCTGCAATTAAGGATTGGACACTGATTTGACTCAGAAGCTTTTTGCTGTGCTCTAAGGACGGTATCCCAGACTTTGGAGGGACAGACGCTGCCAGAGTGAGCTGGCAAAGGCATTTGTGTTGGCTTGAAAAACACCACAAGCTAATCATCTAACAAGTCCTTTAAAAACAACTTGATTGATGTTTGGAAAGAAATTCTGACTGAAAATCTCCAGTACACGAGTCCAAACACATTAAAACTTCAAAGATCATGAGCACGTCATAGTTACTTTCAGCAATTATTGCTTAGTGGCCAAAATCCCACAGTGCCAAGCGGTCCACGTGCCATCTTTGGGCGCCCGGGTCTCACGACAAACCATGTGTCGTCAACTCCATAACCACCTTTACTTCCGCCTTCCTCTGGGGCAGTTAAAATCTGTAACACTGAGAAGACAATGTTATACATTGTAGCGGATTGTCCTTATATCTAGGCTTTTCTCATCTCTGCTGGCTAGCAGATGATGCCAGAGCTCCGCCCACCTTCCCTGTGAATTCACTGTTTCAGTGCATGATGGAACCTTCTTACTTCAGGAACCTGTGAAGGTCTGAGAACTTCCCTTGACCTTGGGGGCATGCCTGACTCATGTGAAGCAGACCAGAAGGGCCTGGGAGTTAACACCCCTGGTAGCAACCCTCACCCACTCACACATGAAGTTGGTGAATTAACAGCCCAGTTTTCTCCCAGTTTGGGGGAGGCAACTTTTGAGATGGTCTTCCAAGAGTGCCCAGGGTAATGAGCTCAGCTGCCCAGAAGCGTAACTGCCCTGCTCATGAACGATTCCCTGCCTCACTTCCCTGCTCCTCGGCCAGTGCTCCCTGAGGTCACCTCCTAAATACACTAACCTCACAAATCCCTGCCCAGCATCTGCTTTGGGGGAGACCCAGCCTACCAAAGGTTTGTTAGCTATTTCAGGAAATGCAGTGTTTTTGCTGTAATGTAAGTATACTGTAGATTCCATTCCAGGCAAAAACTGAATCAGGAATGGGACTCTTGCTTTGCTCTCTGGAGAAGAGCATTTTGTCCCTCGCCAGTGCTGTTCCCGTTGTGCCTGTGTCAGTTAGTTAGGTGGTTGTGACCTGATCCTGAATTCCCGTCAGCTGTTTCAGAGCTGTGTCACAGGGACATGGAGGGATATGTCAGCGAGGACTCAGGGTGACCCCAGCAGAGTGAGGGCTCAGTGTGACCCCGTCATTAGAGAAAGAACACATTCTGCTGGTTATGAGAAGTGGCTCAAACACATGCTCTTAAGTGCAGAACTGGCCTCTCTGGATTTCTACTGGGTGTTCCTACCTCCTCCACTGGTTTGGTCACCATTTACCTACTGTGTTTGGGTTCTCCAGAGAAACAGAACCAATGGAGTGTACGTGGAAATATGTAAGAGGAAATTTATCATAGGAACTGGCTAGCGTGTTTAAGGAGGCCGAGAGTCCTATGATCCGCCATTGGCAAACCAGAAAACCAGGAGAGTGGGCGGTGTAATTCAGTCTGAATCTGAAGGCCTAGGAGCTGAATGCCAAGGTCCGAGGGCAGGAGGAAGTGGGTGCTCCAGCTGAAGCACCAGAAGCTAATTTGTCACCTCTCCTCTGTTCCTTTATGCCATTCAGGGCCTCCATGGATTGGCTGATGCCCACTTACTCACTGATCTCTTCTGAAACACCCTCACAGGCACACCCAGAAATGATGTTTTCCTACCACTTAGCTCAGTCAAGTTGACACATAAAATCAGCCATCACATTTACCAATTACTTTCTAATGCACCCCGAAACTCTCCCCCCAGGCCAGGTCTCTCCTGGGAACTCCAGACCCAGACATCTAACTGCCCACAAGGCACTTGAACATCTTCCATCACAAATCCAGCACGGCATCATCTATCTTCCCCGCAACCTTGCCCTCGTCCTGCGAATGGCACGGCTCAATGGTCCCACCAGAAAACTCCTAAGTAGCCGTGAAGCCCTGACCTTCCCCCCAGCCCTCATCAACAGTCCCATCCAATCAGTCCCCAAGTCTTAAGGATTTTATTTGCTAACATTCTCTACAAATTCCTCTCCCTCCTCCCTGCCACGTCTGCTCCTAGCTCCCAAGTACCATCCTTCCTTTTGTCCAGACAGCACTGCCCCCTAGTCCACTCCCTGTCTCTGGTCCTCTCCTCTTCCAGCAGTCTGCACATTTCAGCCTTAGTGGGCCTCCTAAAGCCTGGACTTTCCTTGGCTGAAAACCCTCCCAGGCCTTTGGGTGATCTTCAGAGTCCTCACTGTGGTTGGCGATCCTCCTGCCACCCAGGTTTGCTTTACCCCTTCTGCCTTGTGTCTTCCTATTCCTGTCACCACGCCCAATCCTCCAGTTTTTTAAGGAGACCTTGGTCTCTCCTGCTGCCTGCCATTTGCATTTGGAATTTCCTCTACCTAGAACAGTATTCTCTAGACTCTAACTCTGGCTAACCAACCCCTTATCTCCCATGAGGGCTAAGCTAATATGTCCATCCTTTGGGAAAGCACTATTAAGCTACCCTATCCTGAGTCCTCACAATGTTCTGGGCTTCCCTCATCACATTGCTCTCCTGCTAAACTGTGGCGACTTTGCCTTTCATGTTTACCGAGCTGTCTTCGGTGCTAGCCATTTCGGAGATGTTTGATACTTATCTGTTGTGCAAATAAGGGAGCTCATATCAGGTTCCTCACTAGCTGATGACCACGGGGAGGTCACATAAGCTCTCTGAGTTTTAGTTTCCTCCTTTAAAGGAGAAACCGTAGGCACAGAGGGGTTGAGAAGATTTGATAAAATAATGGATTTTTGGTTCCCAGTACATAGTTGGTGCTCAATAAATGATAGTTCCTATGGACATAGGAAGGGGAGTACTATGCTTGACTTGACTATAATGTTTAGATAATAAATGCCACTTACCAGGGCGTGTAAGTGAAATGGGCACTTTGATGTAGGAGCTTGGGGTGGAGCCCAGAGAAAGAAGAGTATCATTCAGCTAAAAGTATCCTGATTTTCTGATGTCCTGTCAAACGGTGCATAGCGGGCATTTCTGGAAATGTAAGCGACATAATGACATATAGTGGTGTCTAGTTCCCTCACACAGTTTCTTCCAAACAATCCTCCTCCTTTTCAAGCTTCAACATCTGCATTTGCTGGATTAGCGCCACAATTTCAGTTTCTAAACTGGGGCACTTTCCCCCAAGAGTTTGGCAGTAATAAATTGTTCCCAACCACCATTCCTTCTGGACTTCTCCCCTCCTCCAGGATTACTGTTGTCATCCTGAAACGGCAGCATTAGTGCCTAATAATTGGGCCCCAGGGACCTGTCATGAAAATGCTCACAGACATTTGTCGGTGATTTAACTGGATAGAGGAAAGCACTCAGCCGATTAACAGGCTCGCATGGGTCAGTGATGATGGCAAGGCATGCTTTAGATTTTAATAGTGGGGAGTGAATTAAGCACATAATTGGGGTGGATATTAGGATATTAGCACCGCAGAGAGCTGTCACTTTAAAGACTTTAAGGTATTATTTGGTAAATTAGTGCTTCAGTGCACTGGCCTGAGTCTGTGACAATCTCGTCATCAAGCTCACAGAGCCAGGGGTGCCCCTCCCTACTTCAACACCCACAGTTTGTACACCCCCCTTTTTCTATTTTTTCTATATACCCCAACGTGGGTGCACATAGTCACCTATACCTGACAGTCACTATACTAAGAAAAATAAGTAAGTGGGTGGTTGATGGTAGTGCCTGTGTGGGAGAGCCACCTCACACATCGATTGAAATGTACTCCTAGATGCACAATGCTGTAGACAGATGCCCATTTTCTCCCAAAGGCTTGAGGGTTTCCATTTATCTGTTCATTTATTTTATCTCTCAGTCCATTACTTCCCTCCATTTCTTCATGCAATTAGGCACAGATGTTCCATTGCCATCTCAGTCCACAGCTGTAGACATGGTTGATGGGGGTGGTGCACTGGACACTGAAAGAGAGGTTGCGATCACATGCATTTCACATCTGCTGAACTCCCCACTCTGAGGAAGGGGATGTGGGCTCTGCATTCCGGGCTGCCACCATGCCACCAGCTTCAGCCAGGAAGCAGGAGGTCACTAGGCAAGGACACCCCCAGTAGAAGGAGATGGCTGAGCCCAGGTCTCTTCACACAGTGGATCTTTGAATACTCTAATCCAGGGACTTATGTCAATTAGCTGAGCATTTATTAAGCCCTTGGTTTATATTAACCACTAATCCTCCCAACACCTCTGTGAGGACATACCATCATCATCCCCCGCTCCACACGTGAGGACCCGAGGTTTCCAGGGGCATCAACAGCTGGCCGGTGGAGGGTGTGAATTCAGGGTGTAGTAACACCCAGGCCGTGACCCTGCTGCTCCTCCATTCTGCTGCGTAAGCTGGAAAATGTGTGCTTCAAAGTCCAGAAACTCCCAATGCTGGTGCTCAACTTAGATCCTCACATGGTTGTAATAATAGTTCAGAAGTCATAGTTTTCATGTTAAGAGGAAATTGGGACAGTATTTTTTTAGGGGAGGAAAGGAAGGGAGAGAGCTGAACTGAACATGAACACCAAGTCCCAAAGTGGCGATGCAGCTTAAACAGACTAAGGTTAATATTTTCAAAAGTCTATTCTCCTTTTGCATTTGACTTTGTATAGAATCCTAGAATTTCAGAGCAAAAATGGGTCTTACAAATCATTTCAAGTAATTTTTGTAAACCACAGTGATTGGTCCTTCCCCCACCCTTCCCCACAATTTAAATCCTTTGATGACTTCCCACCAATCTTGGGATAAAGACAGAAATTATTAATAGACCATGCAAAGCCATGTATGGCCTGGCCATGTCATTTCCAGCTTCACTGCATGTCATGCTCCCCTTTGCTCTGACTGCCATTCATACTGGACCTCCTTCGGTTTCTTGACCACTCTGCTGGCCTTCCTGCCACAGGACCTTTGCATGCGCTCCCCTCTCTCACCATTCATTCCTCCAGACACTAGTTTAAATAGCAGTCTCTTAAGGAAGCCTTTCCCAACCTCTCTGAGCTAATCAATTTTCCTTATTATATGTCATTTTAGTATATAATAATTCAACCAGTATTTATTAAGCCCCTTTTTAGGTATAAGCCTTATTTTAGGTGCCAGAAAACAACATGGTCCAAGTCCCCCCTCCAGGGAGGATATAAACAATAGAGAAGCCAACAAATAACTTCCAGGTGGTGGGTGTTAAATGCCAGGAAAAAGTGGTTGTGTAAGGGGTAAGTGACTGACTCTAAGGAAGTGGGAGGGCATTGTGGAGGGGGTGATCAGGAAGGCTTCTCTGAGGAGGTGACATTTAAGCAGAGATCTGAGTGCACATGGGAGCAAACTGAGGCTTCCTGGGGAGAAGACGTTTCCTGACAGGAACAGCTCTGTCATGTTCCATCAGAGCAAAGAGGCCAGCACAGCTGGGGTGGAGGGAATGAGAGAGACGGTAAGGAGGATGAGATCACAGGTCATGGGCATGGTCCATAACGTGTAGAGCCTCATAGGCTTGCTTATGGTATTGCAACTTAATCTGAGCCTGATGGAAAGTCCCTAGAGGGTTTGAACATGGGGATACTGATCTAATGTATGCCTGCAAAGATGTAGCTCATGTTTGAAGGGTGCGTGAAGAAGGGCAGGAGTCCAGCATGGGATCTGTTAGTGTACAAATGCAGGCAAGAGGCAGCCATGGCAGGGACGTGGGTGGGAGGTGGTGGGACATGGTTAAATTTGAAACATATGTTGGAGACACTGCTGACCAGACTTACTGACAGATTGGCAGTGGGGTCTTAGAGAAATCTCTCCTTTATAGCACATAATACATTTGTAACTTCACACTTATTAATATAATTCTTTCAAAAATACCTTGTCCCTCAGTGAACTGTAGGACCGAGACCAGGTCTGGTTTTCCTTGTCATGGCCTTCCTGCTGCCTAACACAGTGGCTAGCACACAGAAATGAGCGGATAAGTAAGCGTACTAAAATCACCTTATTTTACAGATGAGGAAAATGAATTGCTGAGAGTTTAAGTTCAAGGACTGGCTGAAGGTCTCTCAGCTCGAACTAGAACCCATGTCCCTACACTCCTCACTCAGGCTGCTTTCCCACGGACAGTGGAACCCCTTCCAAACTCTGTGCTCTTTTGTTTGGGGCAGGGGGTGCCGTGCAGCCGTTCAAGGCCGGCCAGGTTCACATGGGACTCAGGGAGATGGAGGAAAATTCATAGAGCTGTCAGGATATCTGACCTGCCTTTATTCTGAGGTGGGATGACCCACGCACCCAGCTAGCTGCGTGTTGCACCGAGGGAAGCCCCAGTTCCTTGATAAACTAAGGGCACACAGAGCCAGCAGGGTGCCAAGATACGATATAAAATATCGTGATTCTGTGCATGCGGGCCCATACTCAAGGTTATATGAACAGTACTGAGTCCCAGTTGCTTGGGCATCCAGGTGAGGGGGCCTGACTTCATTTTCCCTCCAGGGGGCTACTGAAATGTACTTGAAACACTCCAGTGGGGGGCTCAGGTGTTTAGCCAGCTACTCTGGTGACAAGCATGGCTCCAATCACCTAACCAGGGCACTTTGAGACCGTAGCCTTTCTTCTTTGACTCCGTTTTCTTCCTCAGTAGAACTGTCGGTCTCGTCTCACTGTTGGTGTTGGCCTGGGCCATCTGACTTGGATTCTGTTTTGAAAGACACCACAGCTTTAGACAAGAGCAGCTGGTGTGTTTCATCTTCATATAAGAAGTTGGCCATTCAAAAATGCTCACTCCCCAGAAGCATTTTGGAAAAAATAAAATAAAAAAACCACACCCAGTTGAGGCAAGTTGTGATTAAGAGGGAAAAAAGGGATAGAATGCAATTAAGAGTTTCCTGGTTCCCTTGGAAGGGAAAAGAGAGCCTGAAATGTAACTTTCTCAAGAGTGATCACATCCTTGGAGCTCTGCCTTTGTAATTAAATTCCCGATTTATATATGTGGATATTTCACCTAATGAACAGCTGGTAAAATTGGATCCTTGCTCTGCAGAGGGTTACCAAAGCGCTTCAACATTTCTGTGATTGAATACTGTTTAACCCCGAAATGCAAAAAGAGAAAAATCTGAACTAGCTGCTCATCACCCAGGACTGTCTAGGCTGCACCCTCCCTGCTCTGTGCAGAAATCGGCTCTGTTCTTTCCCATCAAGTGACTCCCAAGTAACCTTTCTTCTTTCCATGGCTGCCTCTCGGAAGCAGCACGCAGCGTACTTTATACCATATGCCCTGAGACATGGTGTCCACCCTCCTGAGGTGTCCAGTTTAGAGGGCAGACAGACATAAATGAGATCAACACTCAAATGAAGGCTTAATCACAGACTGGAGATGAGCTATGAAGGAAAACAATAAGAGAAAAATCACAAAGTAGATCCAATTGATGAGGACAGAAGAGGAACTTGGTGAGGAAGGAGCATTGCAACGATGCCCTGAGCAGGGATAGAGGGCAGAAAAGTGGCTGGAGAGGTTGGCATCTGTCAGAGGGGCACAGGGCAGGGCCCCTAAAACTTTGCTGTGCACACAAACCTTCTGGGGATGATGCTCCCTGTAGACCAATTGGTTGGTTCACTAGGGCTGGGATTCTGCATTTCCAACAGGCTCCCAGTGGTGCTGAGCCAAGAACCACACTTGAAGTAGCAAAGGTATAGGGCAAGAGATGGCACACCTTTTCTGGAGAGAACCAGATAAACGTTTTAGACTTTTGGGTCATACCATGTCTGCTACAGCTACTCCAAGGTGCCAGAGTGATGAAAAAGCAGCTGTAGACAGTATGTAATATGTGGATGTGGCTGTGGTCCAATAAAACTGTATTTAGCAAAAAGGAGAATCAGATTTGGCTCCCAGATGGTAATTTGCTAATGCCAGTGATAGGATCAGGTGGTATCAATTTTCAACCTTGGCTATACATTAGAATCACCCGAGTTAAAAAAACAAAAACAAACCTCACCAGGTTCCTACTCTGGATCAATGAAACCAGTATCTCTGGGGGTGGGGCCAAGGCACTGGGGAACTGAAAAGCTCCCCAGGTGATGCCAGGATGCAGCCTGGGCTGAGAGCCACTGTGGGTCCTGATCTCAGGGAGAGTCCCATAATCTCTTAACCCCAGGAGACAGGTAAGGCAAAAATGACTCCCCCTTTCTTTAATTCTGTGACACCATCAGTTGGCCAATAGCTTTCAAGGAAGAAGGGAAAATGTCATATGCTCACCGTCCTGCAGTGAGCACGGGATGCCGCGAATGGCTAGTCGAAACGCGAGAAATATCATACACAGAAACAACCATGATTCTGTGGGGGAATAGAGAGCATGGCCACTTTCTCTAGTGGAAAGTGTCCTGTTCCCCTACCCAAGTAGATTTTTATTGAGAAAGCCGACTCAGTTTGTGGATTCACAATCTGGCAGAAAAGATCAAAGGGAACAGGTAACTTACAAAGATGCTAACAGAACTCCTGCTGTGATTCTGGGCAGAGATTGGAGTTTTATTGTATAAAAGGACTACATGGCTCAAAGGGCTAGTTTTGGTTTCCTGTCTGTGCCTTTAAATTCTAAGTAAATAACATCCTCCAGCAAACAGATCTCACAGGATCTTGCATATTCTATGTCCCAGGCCTGATTACCCTGGGGGTCTTGCTGTCTCTGGTCTGGACTGCACCTTTAGCTATTTTCGCAGGCCTGCGCCTGGCAGTCAGGAGACAAAGGCATTCAGGAGACTTGGATCTCTCACATCTAAGTACAAAGACTCAGACTTTGAGGGGGCAGGGGTTGATGTGATCACCCCTTCCTTTCCACAGCCCCTTTGTTTCCACGGCCCTGTGAGTCTCATCCCTGTAACATTCCCATGTGATCGTGTCTGTCTTAGGTTCATTCTCTATCCTAGAGAATTGTTACCCGTCATTGACTGCCGATCAGGCAGAAGGGAATGAGGCATATGAACATGCCAGGAAAATACATTTTTTGTCTCCTTAGTGGCTCCTGGTCCGGAGGTTTCTCACTCAGCCTAAGTCATGGCGGGTTACAGCTTCCTGAGACCAGGCAGGGTGGTCCCCAACAGGAAAAACAGCAGGAAATGTACAAATCTATAGTAACACCCATCCTGATTTTATGAATGTTAAAATGGGGGAAATGTGAGCTTTAAATCCAGGAAGTGTGGTATTTTCATACCTACTTTACAAATGAGGGAAAATGAGACACCGATGTGTTGCACAGATTGTATGATGATGCACCAAGGAGACAGAAGAAAAGGCCGTGACTTAACTCTCTAACCTGCCTTGGGGCCCCCATGTGCAAGCCCTTCCTTCCCCTTCAGGCCTCAGCAGGTGCCTGCGAGTCTCCCCGCCTTGGACGCGCTTCACTTCCCGCTTAGAATCATCCCATCTAATTCTGGCTTCTCCCTCTGGTCTTAGTTTAGCCATCCACTTCTTCTGGGGTGTCTTCCCTGACCCCACACCCAGGGGAGGGGCTCCTGCTGGGAGCACTTCCTACCCTCAGGGCAGGTAGGGGGGGCTCCCCAGCAAAGCTAGACCTCTCTCTGTTTGCACAGACTATGTCCTGAGGGCAGGGACCCTGACTGCTTGCCATCGGTTTATCTCTATCACCTAGCGTGATACTCTGATTTATAATATATAAAATTCTTGGTCTTTGCCCAGGGTTCCTGGCTCACAGCTCCCCAAATCCTTGGAATTTCCTAGAGCAGTGGTAGGATCTTTTATTATCCTATTTTATTTCTTGTTCTTGGTTCCTGAAAGAGTTTCAGGACCATAAAGGTGAAACTGTGTCTTGTCAATCACAATGAGCCCCTATTTACTGCACCTGGGTTTGTTAATTAGATGACTTTTGAAAACACCTAAGGGTGGGGACTGGTTGCTACGGAAACCAACTGTTAATAGAGGGTTGGAAGTTCAGTCCCACCTCCTGATTTCTGGGGAGGGAAAAGGCTGGAGGTTACTCAGTCACCAATGGCCAGTGATTTAATCAATCATGCCTATGTAATGAAGCCTGCATAAAACCCCCCAAAGGCCTGGGTTTGGCGAGTTTCTGAGATCTTGACCATCTGGAGATGCGGGGAGTGCGGCATGCTTGGAGAGGGCATGGAAGCTGCATCCTTTCCCCACTCCTTGCCCAATTCATCTCTTCCATTTGGCTGTTCTGGAGTTGTATCCTCTTATAATAAGTTAGCACCATAGTAAGTAAAACGTTTCTCTGAGTTCTGTGAGCCAGTCTGGCAAACAAATCGAAGACAAGGAGGGGGCTGTGAGAACCTCTGACCTACAGCTTTTAGGTTAGAAGTACAGGCGACAACCTAGACTTGGGATTGGCATCTGAAGTGGGGTCTTGTGTGACTGAGCCCTTAGCCTGTGGGATTTGACACTGTCTCCAAGTAGCATCAGAACTGAGCTGGATTGTAGGACACCCAGCTGGTGTTAGAGAATTTTTTGGAGGTGTGGGCTCACCATCCCCTGCCACACAAGAGCTGGGTCTAGTGACCAGACGCACTGTATCTGGTGGGTAGCAAGGGCTCAGGAATATTTGTGGGATGCATGCTCTTTGGCCTAGTCTCGCTTGTTACTCACAGCAGACTGATTTAGAGCGGGGGTTCTTCAAGTGTGCCCCAGGCCTGTCCATTCGCATCACCTGGGAGGTTGTTAGAGACGTAAGCCTTTACCTCCAGCATTAGCTGCAGCTAAGTCTCCTGGTGACTCTGTAAGAGGATCACAGGTTAGGGTGTGGGCTGGGAGCTAAACTTTCTTGTTTTAAATCCAGGCTCTGTTCTCCAAAAACTGTTTGGCTCTGGGAATTAACCTTGCCTTTCTGTCTCTGTTCTTATCTATAAAATGGAAATAATAAAAATAATAGCTACCTCAATCGGATTAATGGCATAGAGTTGTTAGCACAGCACCTGCTCACCATGAAGTTCTCAAAATACATGAACTGTTAGTAGTACTAGTGCGACTATGGGAGGATTCATTAACTTTTCTCAATTTTACTTTCTTTATCTTTAAAACAAGGATGAAATCTTGGCCTCACATGGTTTTGAAGGTTAAATGTGTGTGATGGTTAATTTTATGTGTCAGCTGGGCTGGGCTCTGGTGCCCAGTTATTCGGTCAAACAGCAGCTCGATGCTGCTGTGAAGGGGGTTTGAGAAGTGGCTAACATTTAGACCAGTGAACTTTGAGTAAAGCAGATGACGCTTCTTTCTGTGGGTGGGCCTCGTCCGTCAGCTGGCGACTTTGAGAGAAGACTGGGGTCTCCCAAGTCTCCAGGGGGACTGCCTCCAGGCAAAACTGCGACATCAGCTCCTGCCTGCAAAGTTGAGAGTTGCCAGTCCCCATAACCACGGGAGCCAGTTCCTTCAAACTCCTGCTCCACAGGTCTGTGGAGATATAGACAAAGATATGGTCTATATAGAGCTGCAGCATAGATATAGTATAGATCTCTATATGTAGTCTATATATAGGTTTAGTCTATACAGGGAGCCATAGATATACAGCAAAGGCTATAGATCTATCTATATATAAGTATAGTTTATAGGTATATGGGTATAGTCTATATATAACTCCTCCATATGTCTATATAGATACAGGTATAGATAGATTGATAGGTATAGATATATATAAATGTATCTATAGAGAAGTCCATATAGTGTATATATGTGTATGTATGTATATTTGTATATATATATGGATACACACCCTGTTGGTTCTGTGTCTCTTGAGAGCCCTCACACAATGTGTTAAAAATGTGCAGATCGCTACTTTTCAACCTATGTAGTTTCCCAACTACTGTCGTTCTGAGCCAGATAATCCTTTGCTGTGGAGAGCAGTCCCGTGCGTCGCAGTAGGGTTAGCAGCATCCCTGATCTCTACCCACTAGATGCCAGTAGCACTGCCCTCCTTCCCCAGCACTAAAAACAGAAAATCTCTCCAGTCATTGCCCAATGTCCCCAGGGGACAAAACCTCCGCTGAGAACTGTGAAAAGGCAGGAGCCGTTTTTCCCTAGTTCACTCCCGTGAAACCAGTGCCACCCTCCTACCCAGGTGGCCCACACCCTTCCCTTCCCCCATCAAAACTAGCTTATCACTTTCCACAAATTCTGGCTCAAAACCCACTGGCACCAAAGTCCTCCCTCCCCCGGCCCAGGCCCCACTTCTCTGTCAGTGCCCACTCACTTCACTTCCTCGTGCCCTCTGCAAGCAGTCTTTTCACAGCCTCACCTCATGTATATTCCCTGCCCACTCACGCCGAGCCTCCTGCAGGGAAGCGCAGTCCTTGTAAGAGCAGATCATTTTATCTGAGTCCAAAGCTGCTGTTTACCAGCTTGTGACCTTGGGGTAGTTACTCATTCTTCCTGAATTTCTGTATTATCTTAAAAAATGGCACTAGTTGAGTTTAATTCATAGAGTGGTAGTGAAGTACAAGCGCTTTTTGACCTATAAATATATAAATTTTCCCCCCAAAGCAAAATTATGGCTTTTACTCCTTTTGTCAGAGGATGGTAAGTACAGTGTGGTTTAGGGTGAAGTGTGACCTTGGAAAATGCCAAATAAACAAGTGAATTTGCATATTGTATTTTGCATTTTGTTCTATTTTCTTCCAATAGCTTTTAAAGTAATGTAGGCAGGGTCCTTTCTAAGTCCTTCTGAAATTAATAAATTACCTAATGGGGCAGTTGCCAAGGCTATGGAATTTGCTTAGTTATTAACTTTGAGTTCCCAGAAATGACAGAACTCATCAGTAATTCTATCTACCTGCATTGTCTTTGCCTTTATTTCCTTGGGAGCAGCCATGCTTGAGACCAAGTATTTGTCCTTCAGAACTAGCTGAAGCAGACCTCTTCAAGAAAAATGATCTCTGAACCCCTCCCCTCACCCTCCTCTGCCAAGGCATCAAGATGCCTTTCTCCTGATTTCCCGCAGCCTTGGGGGCTTCCCCCACCCTCCGGCATCATATCACAGACTTCCCCACCCAATAGACTGCGAGGCTGAGGGCCATGTTTACTGGATTTTGTGTCCCCACGGGCTGGTGCACTATTTGGCCAAAGCAGGTGACTCCACTCATGAGGATGACGATGACTCACTAGGCTCCAATGCTGTTTATCTGACTACAGGATGTCTCTACTGCCACGTCACGTGGACACCTCAAACACAGCATTTCAAAAAAAGACTAAGTCTGAATCTTCCTTACTCTATCAGTTTTCTGATACTGAAAAACAAACCATTCCAAAACAGTGGACTAAAAACAGCCACTTATCTCTAGCATGGTTCTGTGGGTTGACTGGATTTTTCTGGACAGTTCTTGATTGGGATCTCAGTCACATGGTCGCTGGGGTCTGGAGTCATCTGAAAGCTTTTCAATTAAGTGTCCAGTACCTGGGGTTGGATGGCTGGGTCATCCAAAGGCTGGTCAGGCATCTCTCTCTGTCCACATAGCCCTCTTTGGGGCTATTATCTCAGGCGTCTGCATAATATGGTGGTCCTAGAATAGTGGAACTTGTTACATAGCAATAAGCCCTTGCTTATCATGCTCCAAGAGCTCCGTGAGCTTCAGTGGAAACCACGAGGTTTCTAAAGACATGGTACTAAAGGTCTCACAACATGGCTTCTGCCACATTCTATTGATCAAGTCTTACGTCTTCCCTGGGTTCAAGGAAAGGGAAGTTAGATGCCCCTCACAGTGGAAGCAGCAGCGAAGAATTCATGGCCATATTTAATCTGCCACATTTTCTAGCAAGTGCGACTTCTTGTTTTTAAATGGAACATATTGGAATGATTCAGAAACTAACTTCTTCACTTTCGGGAAATTTAATTTCCTTACCAAGTTGGTTTTCATAAGACACGACATTCCCTTTTCAAGAGTCTCTGCTGGTTCCTTTTATTTCCTGTATGATATTGTCTAGCATTCTTGTTTCTTCCCTCATTCATGACTCCTTTGAAATATATGGAAAACTACAAAGAATAATGAAATAAGTACCCCCTACCCAAATTTAACGCTAACATCTTGCATGTTTGTTTAGAAATAAATATTAAGGGTAGGGTTGAAGTCCCCTTGATCCCCCTCTCTGGTCCTATTTTCCATTTTCCCTTCCCAGAGGGGACCATTGCTCTTCAGTTGATTTGTGTTTTTCCCAGCCGTACTTTAGTATGCATGTGCTTTAAAAGACAGCATCTTGGTGTGTTTTAACAGTTTTACATGGAAGATATACTTTTTTTGGACATCTTCTCTGATCCTCTCACGCGGGAATGGGAACCCTGCTATAGGTGAGTCATATCAACCCACCGTGAGTTCTCTCAGTCCATTTGGAGAGTTACCTGTATTTTTCTGTGTAGAATGCATGCCTTTTTGCCCAAATTTTTGAGGGAAAAATAAGGATGTGCATTTTACTTGGGTATAATGATCCCGTGTATAATGCCCGCCAAATGTGGGTGCACATTATACGTGGTGAAATACAGTATTCCTGTCAAAGTGACTATAGTAAATCATTCATTTAATGCTTCAGTAATATCCCCATCTATGAGTATGTGCCAGATTTATTATTCCTTTTTCCTCTTCATGAACATTTAGGTGATTTGCAAGTTTTATAAGTGTTCATAGAAGTCTTCTTGCACACACGTACCAGAGTTTCTCTAGGGCATTTACATTAAATTAAATTTCTGGGTCATCTTTAATTTTATTAGGTATTGCCAAATTGCTCTCCAAAGTGAGTATATCAAATTATACTCCCACCAGCCAGGTACATGAGCTCAAATATTCCTACATCCTTGTCAGCCTTTAGCATTATCGGTCTGATAGGAGGGAAGTGATGTCTCGTCATTGTTTTAATGTGCATTTCCCCTGTAAATGGCAAAGTTAAGGATCTTTTCATGTGTCTGCTGACCACTCAGGTTACCTCTGCTGTGAATTGCCTATCTGTGTCCACTGTCCATTTTTCTATTGCATTTAATAGTTCCTCATCGATTTGTAGAAATAGTTCCCATATTCTGGGTGTTAATCTGTTGTTGGTTAAATATGTCTCACCTCTGGGCTAGCTGCTTATTTTTTATTTATGATGTCTTGTCAACATCTAACACTTTAATGTACTTGCATTTATTCCTTTATGGTCTGTGCTCTATTCTATCTTCCTTAAGAATGTCTTCCAAAGTCTCAATGATTTTGGTTTTCATTCTGTCATATTGCTTTTGGAGAGTCTGGTTTTATCAGAGTTTAACCTTAATAAATATCTTTGTTTTTCTTGAATAATCTCTCTCATCGTCTGTGCAATTGTTGCTGAATATTTTAACACACCCCAAATTACCTTAAAATACCCCAAATTATTTTGTTTTTCTACAGTCAGTACTGTGATGGGGCTGGGAGAAGTATGCAAGGTGAAATTATTTTCAGTAGGGTGTTAACCAAAAGTCTAAGGAAGACATGATATGTAAACAGCTAAGCAGAGCATGGAAGCAGACAATTCAAAGGCTCTGGGGTCGAGCAAGCTTGTCCTGTTCAAGGAAAAGCAAGGCGGCTGCAGCAGGAATAATTTGGAGAGGGGAAAAGAGGAAGGAGATGAGGTCAGAGGATTAAAGGAGCCAGACCACGTGGGGCCTCCATGGACATGGTGAGGAATTTTGAGTAGATGTGTGATATGATCTCATTTTTTAGTTTAAAATAAAATACGTGAGAAAAATCTATAGTTGGGCAAGAGAGGGAAGCAGAAGAGTCCAATTAATTAGTAGGCTTTTGCTAAAATCCAGGTAAGGTGATGGCATCTAAGATTGGGATGGAGGTAAAAAAAAGGTGTTGAGAAATGGCTGGATCTGAGATCTAGTTTTAAAAATAAAACCAACAGTCTTTGCTTATGGGTGTGAAAAGAAGGAGAGGAAGCCGTGATAATGCCTGTGTTTCTAGCCTGGGCAACGTGGTAGTAGCAAGTAGCAGTACCATTTACTGAGATGGTAACTGTAATTAGCTGTGCATAACTTAACAGTTAATTGTAGACTTACATTTAATATGCAAAACACAGAGTTTATTATTGAGGTATTGTACTATTTTTTGTACTACAACAATAAACTTACTTTTGCCCACTCCTGTATTTGTTACAGCTCAATAATTAGATGGTGGGCCCATGTCCCTCAGCACAGGCCAACATAGTTGGGCACACTATATTCGCACATGATTGATTAGTTGATTCCACTTCTACCAATTAATAGCCATGTGACTTTTGGCAAAGCTGCTTAACTCTCTGACTCAATCTCATCTGTAAAATGAGTCCAGTATTTATTCATACTCACTGGGTTGTTAAGAGGATTATGTAGCCCTTAGAACAATGCCTGGCACATGTGCTCAGTAAGTATTGGCTGTTCTTACCCATTTCGGGAACTCCTCCCCCAGCCATAGCCAGTCAAACCAGCGATCTTATGAGGAATGCTCTCCTTCCTTTGCTTAATGCAAAATCAGAATATTTTTCAAAACTGATAGAGAAAATCCATGCCGACTTCAGAATGTCACTCTGTGTCTGAATCTCTTCAGTCACTCCTTGCTTTGCCAAGCCTGAAACTTAGGAGACCAACAATTAGTAGATATTTGTTAAATGTCTGCTTTGGGCTTACCTGCCAGGATATTAGAGAGGAGTGGTTAGATCTGATTCCTATTTCCTGCTGTCCTAAGCCACGTATGCTTTTGATTTACCTGTAATGAATAACTATTTTATCAGTAACCCGACGTATTTTATTGCATCTCTGGTCCTTCTGGGTATTGCTGGACACATCTCAGACTAGCTGATGTCATTGTTGGCTTGGTAAATTGTGTCAGTATGGCTGCCTTTTTGTATTGTAGCTGTAGCCAAATAGAGAAAAACAGCATCTTGAAGATGAGGAGCCTCTATTCAGACTTAGTGGATCAGCTGTAAACAGAAATTCATAGCAGTTGATACTCATTCGTTGAAAAAGAAGACAATTTAAAGAATAATTTCCAGTGAAATATAATTACAAATATAGCTTATCCACTGCATTCTAATGCATTAGATAGATCTCCTTCATCCTCAGAACTGGATAGCATGCAAGGCTTTGCCTTAAGGAAAGCAGTATGTTGGAGCTGAAAAAGCAATGAACTCAGAACACGAGGGCCAGCTGGGACCTGGGGAAATGCTCTGTCTTGCTAAACCTCAGATGTTTCCTTTTGTAAAACGGGAATAGTAATTTCTACTTACCTCACAGGGGTGTTGCCCAGATTCAGGGAAATGATGACTATGGAGGGACTTATGGAAAGGTGCAAAATGTTACACCTTTGCAAAATGTTATGCCTCGCTTCCCTGTTTCTCATTCCATTAATACAAAACTTACCACAGAGGACTCTCAGGGGGACAGATGTCTCCCTGTACCTGTCCCATATCTGCCCTCAATCTGTCACTGGGCTCTTGGGCTTAATTGCCTGGTGTTTTTCCCTTTTCTCAACTGTATTTAATTAATCAAAAATCTAAGGCTTGGAAATATGTAGGGGAAAGACTTTAGGAGAGGACATAATCATAGTTCCTTTCCAGGGTATTTATTAGCCAGTGCCATTTCTAGGTTGCCCTCCTCACGAGCTGTCCCCTTATAAAGATGGTAATAACGAGAATAAAAATAACATCTATTTACTATCCACAGCAAAGCAGAAGCTGTGCCACTTCCTTTTCATATATCAGTTCCTGTGGCCCCCACAACACTTCCCTGAAGTGGGTGTGGTTACTGACATCATTTTATAGCTGAGAAACAGGTTCAAAGGGATTACATTACCCACCCTGGTCACTCAGTGGGCCATCAGCCAGGATTTAATCAGACCTGATGCCAGAACCGATGATTTAACCATTAGGCTACACAACCTACTGCTGGATCCTAGCGTGATTCGGGTAAGACTTCACTATTGGGGGTTGCCAAGTCATTTTCAGAGGAGTGATTCCCCCTGAGCCTCAGAAATTTATTCGACTCCTCCTATGTCAAGATCACAATTTTCCCCCCACACCCACTATTTCATGCTGTCCTATTAATGCAGGTGTTGGGTGGGACGCTTGCTGCTGTAGCAAATGTATACATTTGCTAGAATCTTGTGTTAATTACTCCTTTGCTTTAAAAAAAATAGACTTCATCTTTTAGAGAAGTGTTATGCTTATAGCAAAAGTGAGTGGAAGATACAGGGCTTCCCTGTATGCCCACTGCCCCTGCACAGCTTCCCCCCTTGTCAGCATCTTCCGGCACAGTGTACATTTGTTGCAATTGATGAACCTCCACAGACACCATTACCAACCAAAGTCCGTAGTTTGCATTAGGGTTCATTCTTGGCGTTGTACTTTCAGTGGGTTTGAATAAATCTGTAATGACATGTATCTGCCATTACAGTAACCATTACAGAATACCATTACAGTATCATACACAGTAGTTGTACTGCCTCAGAAGTAATCTGTGCTCTGTCTATTCATCCCTCCTTCCCCCGACCCTGGCAACCATGGATCTCTCTACTGTGCCCATAGTTTTGCCTTTTCAGAATGTTATATGATTAGAATCGTATAGTCTGCAGCCTTTCAGATTGCATCGTTTACTTAGGAATAGGCATCTACATCTCCTCCATGTCTTTCCATTGTTTAATAGCTCATTTTTACTGCTGAATATATTCCATCGTCTGGACGCCCCACTGTTTATTCATTCACCAGCTAAAGGACGTCTTGGTTGCTTCCAGGTTTTGACAATTATGAATAAAGCTGCTATAATAAACCTGTTTGCAGGGTTTTGTGTGAAAATAAGTTTTCAACTTTTTTGGATAAGAACCAAGGAGTACAGTTGCTGGACCATTTGGTAGAGTATGTTTAGTTTTGTCAGAAACTGCCAAGCTGTCCTCCAAAGTGGCTGTGCCATTTTGCATTCCCACCAGCAATTTGTGAGCACTTTGGCTGCTCTGCATCCTCTCCATCATTTGCTGGTGTTAGTGTTTTGGATTCTGGCCATTCTGATGTATGTGTAGTGGTCTCTCGTTTCACGTGCAATTCCCTGACGGTACGTGATGTGGAATACGTCTTCAGTGTGCTCATTTGTTCGATGTAAGTCTCCTTGAAGGTGCCTGCTAAGGTCTTTGGCCCATTTTTAAACCAGGCAGTTGGTTTTCTTATTGTTGAGTTTTGACATTTTCTTTATATTTCAGAAGTTTTTAATTTTAATGAAGTGCAGTTTATCCAAAATTTCTTTCATGGACTGTGTCTTTGCTATTATACCTAAAAAAAAAGTCATAGCCAAACTGAAGGTCATCTAGATTTTATTCTATGTTGTCTTCAAGTGTTTTATAGTTTCACATTTCATATTTAGGTTTGTGATTCATTTTGAGTTCCTTTTTGTGCACGGTGTAAAGTCTACGTTTAGATTCTGTTTTTGGCATGTGAATGTTCGGTGGTTCCAACACCGTTTGTTTAAAAAGATTCTCTTTTTTCCATTGTACTGCTTTTGCTCCTTTGCTAATTATTTCCAACCCTCACCCCAGCCTCTGGCAACCGCTAGTCTGTTCTCTGTATCTATAAGCCTGAGTGTTTTGTTTTTTGATTTTTTTAGATTCCAAATATCAGAGAGATCATATGGTACGTGTCTCTGTCTGACTTATTTCAGTTAGCATCATGCCTTCAAACTCCATCCATATGGTTGCAAATGGTAGGATTTCCTTGTTTGTTTTTTTATGGCTGAACAATATTCCATTGTATCTATATAGCACAATTTTTTATTCATTCATCTATTGATGGACATTTAGGTGTGTCTGTATCTTGGCTGTTGTAAATAATACAGTAAATATGATGGTGCATATATCTTTTCAAGTTACTGTTCTTGTTTTCTTCACATGGAAATACCATATGATCCGAAAATAGAATTGCTGGACCATACGGTATTTCTGTTTTTAATTTTTTAGGAACTTCCATAGTAGCTGCACCACTTTGCATCCCCACCAGCAGTGCACAAGGGTTTCTTTTTTTCCAGTCTCATCAACATTTATTTTTTTGTCTTTTGATAGTAGCCATTCTAACAAGTGTGAGGTGATAACTCATTATGGCTTTGATTGGCATTTCTCTGATGATTAATGATTTTGAGCATCATTTATGGACCTGTTGGCAATCAGTATTATTATTTTACTGTTGAATTATGAGTTCTTTATATATTTTGCATATTAACCCCTTATCAGATATGTGATTTGCAAATTTTTTTTAAATGTTGAAGATATTAGTTGCTCATTTTTAAAGAGGGGAAGGGAGGGAAAATGAGAGGGAGAGAAACATTAATGTGTGGTTGCCTCTTGCACACCCCTCACTGGGGACTTGGCCTACAACCTGGGCATGTACCCTGACTGGGAATCAAACTAGTGACCCTTCAGTTTGCAGGCCAGCACTCAATCCACTGAGCCACAACAGCCAGGGCAGGTTTGCAAATATTTTCTCCCATTCAGGAGGTTGCCTTTTTACTTTGTTGTGTTTTCCTTTGCCATTCAGAAGATTTTTAGTTTGATGTAGCCCCACCTATTTATTTTTGCTTCTGTTGTTGTTGTTTTTGATGTTGTGTTAAAAAAAACCATTGCCAAGACCTGTGTTTACTTCTAGCAGTTTGATGGTTTCAGGTCTTATGCTCAAGCTTTAATCCATTTTGAGTTAACTTTTGTGTGCAGTGTAAGACAGTGGTCCAGCTTCATTCTTCAGCATGTGACCATCCAGTTTTCCCAAGACCCTTTATTAAAAGGATTGCCCCTTTCCCATGGTATATTCTTGGCTCCTTTGTTATAAATTAATTGACTATGTATCCATGGGCTTATTTCTGGACTCTTTATTCTGTACCATTGATCTACATGTCTGTTTTTATGCCAGTATGATACTATTTTAACTACAGTCCCTCTGTGATAGTTTGAAGTCAGGGAGCATGGCACCTGTAGCTTCGCTCTATTCCTCAAGATTGCTTTGACTGTTTGGGTCTTTTGTCATTCAAAAAATTTTTTAGAATTATTCGTTCTGTTTCTGTGAAAATGCCATTGGGTTTTGTTGTTTTTTTTTAAAGATTTATTTATTTATTTTTAGAGAAAGAAGGGAAGGAGAAAGAGAGAGAAACATCAATGTGCGGTTGCTGGGGGCCGTGGCCTACAACCCAGGCATGTGCCCTCACTGGGAATCGAACCTGCGATACTTTGGTTCACAGCCCGTGCTCAATCCACTGAGCTATGCCAGCCAGGGCCCATTGGGGTTTTGATAAGGATGGCATGGATACCACATACTTTTTGTCTTACTGCATTAGTCAGGGCAGGGCGGGAGCCACCTCAGCCTCACAGTTGCCTTCAAAGGGCCCACTATAATTTCAACTCCTTAACAGTTAAGGAGGAGTTACGTGTATACAGTCCTAAATTATTTCGGCCCTTTGAAAGTGACCACGAGGCCGATATAGCCTCCGGTGAAAATGAGTTTGACGCCCCTGAGCTAGGACTTTCAGTGTGATGCTGAAAGACAGCGGTGAAAGTAGACTTCCTGGCTTCATTCCTGATCTTTGTGGGAAAGTTTTGAGTTTCCTGTCATAAAGTATAATGTTAGCTGTAGGTTTTTGTAGACAGTCTTTGTCAAGTCAAAGAAGTATCCCTCTATGCCTGGTTTACTGAGAGCTTTTATCACGTATAGGTGTTAAGTTTTGTCAAACAATTTTTCTGTATTTATTGATATGACCATGGGATTTCTCTTTTTTAGCCCATTGACATGATGGATTACATTAATTGATATTCTAGGGTTGTACTAGCCTTGCATAATTGGAATAAATCTAATTTGGTTATGGTGTGTAATTCCTTTTATACATTGCTAGTCTGGATATATTCTTATTTTATTGAGGGTTTTTGCATCTGTAAGTGTTACTGCTTTGTAGTTTTCTTGTAATATGTTTGTTAGATTTTGGCATTAGGGGAACACTAGCCTCATAAAATGAGTTAGAAATTATTCTTTTGTGCTTCTGTATTCTTAAAGAAATTATAGAGCGTTGGCATTATTTCTTCCTTAAATGTTTGGCTAAATTCCCCAGTGAACCCATCTGGTCCTGGTGTTTTCTATTTGAGAAGGTAATTAATTATTGATTTAATTTATTCATTAAATATAGGCCTATTGAGATTGTCTATTTCTTTTTGTGAGTTTGACAGATTGTGCTGTTCATGGAATTGGCCCATTTCATCTGGGTTATGGAATTCAAGGGTTTAGTGTTGTTCATAGTACTTCTTGATTATCCTTTTGATGTCTGTGGGATCCATGGTGATGTCTGCTCTTTTATTTCTGTTGTTGGCAATCTGTGTCCTCTCTGTTTTTGCCTTATTTAGACTGGGTAGAGGATTATCAATCTTACTGACCTCCAAGAACCAACTCTTGGTTTTGTTGGCTCTCAGAATTGATTCCCTGTTTTTAATTTTATTGATTTCTGCTCTATTTTTATTTCTTCTGCTTACTTTGGATTTAATTTTCTTTTTTTTCCCATTCAATGCTATAAATTTACCTCTAAGCCTTGCCATTGCATCACACAAATTTTGATGTTATGTGTTTATTTTCATTTAGTTCTAATTTTTTTTTTCAGTCTCTTGATGCTTCTTCTTTGACCATGTTTTGTTTAGTAGTGTCTTGTTTAATCTTCAACATTTTGGGGCTATTACAGTGATCTTTCTGTTACTGATTTCTAGTTCAATTCCATTGTGATTTGAGAGCAGACATTGTATGATTTCTGTTCTTGTAAATTCAGGGTGTGTTTTATGGTTGAGAATGAGGGCTATCTTGGTGAGTGATTCGTGTGAGCTTGAGGAGAGTGTGTGTTCTGCTGTTGCTGAGCAAAGTAGCCTGTAGACGCCCATTATACCCAGGTGATTGATAGTGGTGTTGAATTCAACCATACCCTTACTTGATTTTCTGCCTGCTGGGTCTGTCCATTTTTGATAGAGGGATGTTGAATTCTCCAGTTCTAATAGTAGATTTATCTGTTTCTCCTTGCACTTTTCTCAGTTATTCCCTTGTGTATTTTGAAGCTCTGTTGATAGGTACATACCTGTTAAAGAATGTTATGATTCCCCAGAGAACTGGCCCCTTCAGCATTATGTAATGCCCCTCTTTATTCTTGATAACTCTCCTTGCTGTGAAGTCTGCTCTTTCTGAAATTATTACAGCTATTCCTGCTTTTTTAGCATTAGTGTTAACATGGTATATTTTTCTGTGCCAGTTTACTTTTAATCTATATGTGTCTCTATTTCGAGTGGGTTTCTTGTAGACAACACAGAGTTGTCTTGTTTTCTGACCCACCCTAATAACCTCTGTCTTTTAATTAGTGCATTAAGACCATTGATATCCTATTTTTGTCTTCCACTCACTTTATGGCTTTTGATATTTTGCACATTTTATATGATTACATTTTATTTCCTTTCTTAAAATATTATACTTATCTTTTTACTACTTTTAGTATTTACACTGGAGTCTACAATATATCTTTACAAGTCCACTTTTAAATAACACTATACCACTTCTCAGTGTGAATGCCTTCTACAACCCTTTGTGCTACAGATTAGGAGCCCACCAAAATGAGGTGGTATTTTCTAAAGACACAGCATTTTCTGAATGAAGTGAAAGCTAGGTCATGAGACTTTTGTAGCTTGTGCTCTTTCCACTGCACAAAGCATACCTCAACGCCGAAGAGCGTTTCTTTTATAACGTGGCAAGGTCAGCTGCATGACCTTGTTCAATATGATCAGCACAAACAGCAACTGGGGGAAGTGCAACATTAACACTAAGACAACGTGCTGTGCGTGCCCCACGAGTGCTTGTGTGTGTTGTTGTGCTCGTCATCACTGATTCAGTGTTTACTTGTTTCCGTTGTGTGCCAAAGGTTCATCCTGCAGCATCTCAACATGAACTTAAGTCTGTCTTTGAATGTTTTTCCTTCTACCTGTTGACTTCTGAGAAGCAGAAAGGGTTTGAGGAGGGAAACTAGTGAGAGATCAGAGGTTAAATAACCACTTACTTGAACTGTGGGGCACAGACCCAGTGTTGTTTCTTCCAGTGTGACAGCTGACAATATCCTTGTTTCTGAAGAAAAATAAAATTAGTATTTAGAAATGATGTATCTTGCATGCTCATTTCAAAGGAAAGAAATGGCACCACTTTAATTCTGCTGAAGTTTCTCTTATATTCCTTCTGGGCCCTAAATGTTTTTCTTGGAAGATATGTACTAGATTATGAATTGGCTTCTATGAAGCAGAGGTCTCCTTGAACCACTGGTCCTTGATAGCCTCTGGAGAAGTGTTGTGCAAGTTCTAAATATTCTGATTTGAAGCCAAGGGTTGGTTGGCTGTGTTACTCTTGCAGCTGTAGTTTAAATTAGAACCATCCTACCTTCTCAACAGAAAGTTTACAGAGATCCATATTTTTCAAAAGGCTTTTTATAACATAAAACTTCCAAAAGAGGTATATTAGCTTTGGCTTGCTCAGTTTAGAATAAATGCAGTACAACAAATTGAGATTGGAGGTTTGTACCTTTGAGAGTGTTTCCTTAATGAGAAGCAAGCACTCTCTCGCTGTTGTTACATTAAGATGGAGTATAGTGTGAATTTAAATTTTATGTGGTTACTTTAAGTAAATTTCTCCTTCATTCTCCCCTCATGTCTTCAAGTATTTTTTAAATTTATTTTAAAAAATTAATTACATAAATCCCAGTGAGGTCTAGTGGTAAAACTATGTACAGGTTATAGGCAATTCATCTGTCTTTTGATGTGATAATAAACCCAAGCCTCCCAAGCATGAACTTGGAGGTTAAGTCCCACCGCTGGTCCTACCGCACACAAAAATCGGGCGCATGACCACATCAAGAGCAGCTTTCACTGGGTTTCCACAGTGTTGCACAGCCTTATAGCATGCCAGATATTGGATTCCACTAATAGACTGCAAGAAAATTGTTTTGCTGGATGCAATCCCATGGAACTCAACTTCTCCTGTACCGGTAGTATTGACCATCTGTGTGGGGGAACTTCCTAGATGCTACCAGCTGCTTTGGGAGTGTCCCGGCCTTACCTAAAACCCTCACTTTCCTATCCAGCTTTTAACTTTCATTCAGCACTCCTTCCTTTCCATCTCTGACATTTTTCCTCTGGACTCTTCCTGAAGCATTCACTCCATTTCCTGCTTATAACTCCTAAAAATAGCATTTTTTATAAAACTCATAAGCAGAAAAAGAAGTGACTAGCATAAAGTCCTAGTTTTGAAAAGTAAAACTTAAAAGGCTGTGAAAACAAATATCAGCATTTCCTGATACTCAGAAAAAAAAAGACATAGAACAAAGACACCTGGAGACCCTTGCTGTCTTTACAAGACTGAGTTTAGGACGCAGAGTAACTGGGTTTGAAAACACAGATTTTCGAGTCAGATCTCAGCTGTAGTCTGAACTGTGGCCCATTGTACCGATGTGCCCTTGAGTCGATTGTGTCTCCTTTGTGAATATCCTTTCTTATCTGTACAATTGGAGCAATGATATCACCTGCTACTAAGTTTGTTATCACTTTCAAATAGGAGAACAGATGTAAAGCCATCTGCACAGGGCGTGGCACACGCTGAAGGTGCAGCGAAGGTAGAGTGTATTGTTATTGTTATACACGTTGGCGGGAAACTTGTACAGAT
Organism: Tonatia bakeri; assembly: GCA_004024845.1. Classification (NCBI taxonomy): domain Eukaryota; kingdom Metazoa; phylum Chordata; class Mammalia; order Chiroptera; family Phyllostomidae; genus Tonatia; species Tonatia bakeri. The sequence goes on along the minus strand of PVIA01001148.1, from coordinate 102,460 downwards.
GATATGACCTGGTTTTTCCTTGGAACCATTTACTTTGGAACTAAAATTCCTCTAAAATGATAGGGCTGAACTAAAAAAACAAAAAACAAAAAAAACAAAACACCCTCTTAAGAGTCCCTTCCAGCTCACTGACTTCCTCTGGACTAGGATTGACAAATTGACTCAAAAACTTTATCTCATCTAGGCCTCTTATGAAGGAATAGAAGAGTCCCAAATTCCAAAATGTCAAGAGGGATGATGAAGTAGGTGAGAAAACGGGGGTGGGATTTCTTGGCAAAGGCACCTTTTCAGAAGGGGCGAAATATTAAGCACCAGGCTCCTGCCTGACAAAGGAGTGAGACAACCATGTATAACATTGCAAATACATTTGGGTAAAAATAAAGTAAGAAGCAAACACTAGTTTATTCACACAGATCAATTCCTTATTTTTTCATTCAGTGGATGAATGAGCAAATGAATGAGCCCAACATGTAATTAAAATATTTATTTTCAATATCTTTAATATCCCATTTCATCCTGTGAAATTGAAACATTGAAGGTGGCTGGAAATGCCTTAGGTCTAATTAGAATTGGAAAACTCTTACCTCAAGCAGTTCTAGGCAGCTGGAAGTGAAACAGTACAAACTGAGTCATTCTGAGGAGCAAGACATTGAATGGAATACGGAGGATCACTACTTATTTTTTTGTCTTCTTGCATCAAGGATGAAGGGACATGGTCACCTTTCCAATTAATTATATAGGGAAAAGAAACATTTTTCAAAAAGGACCACATCTACAAACACAAAATCAGGTCTTAGACTACCCCAGCCACGAACTCTGAATTGTCTTGGTAGATGAGTAGACGGAGGATGACACCAGGGTACTGGAAGAATGACTAATAGGAGCACATACTATTGTTGGAAGTAGAATGCTTCTGGCCGCCCCATTAATGATCTAAAATCTTGTTTCCTGCAGGGTCCTGGGTCCAGGAGCCACTGTCCTTCTGCAAATGTCGCTGGTTCACCTTTCTCTGAGGTGCTTCGCAGAGCAGAAGGTCAGAGAACCTCGAAGGTCCCTTATCCCCTGTTGCACCCAGCTTATTCTATTCTCTTGTGCACGTCTTTTCCCCAAATAATACCTCAAATAATTTTAGATGGTTTTCTTTGCACTTTTTCAGATTCCAAGTTGGAGGTTTTTCAGTGCATAATATGAAAATGCTGCTGGCTTTGTTCCTCATAATAATTTGCTCCCATGTTTCCATAAACCAAGGTTCTGGTAAGGAAAAACAATGGAAAGAATTCTTAATTATCATTTTGGAAAATACATAATATATGATTTTGACTTACTTAAAAGTCGAGTTTTGTTTCACTTTGTTTTGATTTTGGTAGCAGTCAGGGTAGGGGTGGTAGCCCCATTTCTTTTTGAAGATCATTTATTCCTTAAAAATTATAGAAAGCTACAAGAGCTGTTATTTTGTCCTCAGTTTCAACCCCTTTTAAATCTTCTGGAAGGTTGCAGAAAATTCTGTCTCTTACTATTAGGTTCAGGCCTGGAAATTTTGGAAGGTCTCTTCCTAACGCATTTGTGCCAAAACATTATCTGGGTTAAGCATCCAGATTTGACTCCAATTTAAACTGTTTATCTTTTGTTATTTAAAAAAGTGCTTTTACTCTGAGGAGAAAGCACCACAGCTGCCTACTGCCTGTCAGTAATATACAGCCAGTGGACTTGAACTCAAAATACTGGCCTACCCCTCTCTGCCTCTACCTCTTCTTAAATAATTTTCGTACTATCACTTTATGTTTGGGGCCACCTATGTTATTTTTTAAAGCTTCTCAAGGACTCTGACCTTGGTGGCAAGTTTTCTGAAGAGATAAACTAAGTCTTCGCTCTGCAGACATCTCCCTCTGTTGTCTCAGTGGATTTGATGTTAAGCTTTTTAAAGAGAGGCAACACTTTTCCCCAAATTGTTCCACAGTTTAGACATAGTGATGGGGCTTAGCAGAATCTGAATCCAGCTCATGGGCCACTTGTCTACATTTCCTTTTTCCACATAAGGTGTGGCATGCATCCATGAATAGAAATGTCACTTTCGGTCACAAGTCGAACTATCCTGGGCAGGGCCTACCTGACAGTCCTTGCAGGGGTTCCAGCCTTCTCTTGGAGGAAGATATTAAGTCACCCTCTCTTATTTCTTCCCCTGCAAATGCTACTGGCTCTGTAACCATCAAAGGAAGCTCAAGCTGGCTGAAATTAGGAGGTTTAGAAGACAAGAAAGAGTGGTTTTGCCCACTAGACCTCAAACAGACTGCTATGAAGACAATGAAATGAGACGCAGGGGTGCCAAAGCTGGTTGCCTAGCAGCTGTAGATAGGGAAAGACTGATGTTATTTTCATGTGTTAGAATTTATCTGGTAATCACTTCAGATAATAAGAATCTCAGAACAAGGATGGACCTTAGATATTTTCTCATTAAATCTACTCATTTTTAAAGGTGAGGAAACTGAGGCCCAAGTATACTGAATGGCTTGACAGAACTGGTAGAGTTAGTCAGGACTTCTGTTACTTGTCCAGTTGCATCATATTTTCTTAAATACACACCACCCAGACTCACACAGACATTCCCCTGCCCTCCCTGGGTAAGAACCAGATCATATACTGAAGTGGTGAGAGCTGTGAATTCAAACCAACAGGTCACCATAAACAGCATCTTGTGCTTGAACCGAGTGGTTCCCTATCACATGAAAACATAATTCTACATACCCAGCATTGAACCTGGCATTAAATGAAGCCTTAAAAGTTCAGCAAAGCATTTGTATTCCTATAGGAAAAGTATGTTTAGTATCAATAGAAACTAAAACCATACTCTTTTTCCCAGCCTAAGGTATATTGGTTTCTATCACGTTACATATGTGAGAATAAATTTACAAATTGTAATGCTCACTCATTCATATGACTTATCAAAAAATATTGTAAATAACTTTAAAGTAGAGTAAGGCAATCTCATATTTTTATGACTTTTAGATGCTTTTTAAACTTCATCAGTTTGACACTGGCATACAGAACTAATATATTTATGACGTAACCAGGTGATTTTGTTGCAAAGTTTACACTGGAATCACAGTAAGGGATTATCTTTCAGATTCCTCCAATTCAAAAAAACTTGAAATAGTTTAGCTCTCAACTAAAATTTTTATCCTCTTGTTATAAATTGAGGTCAAATTCTGAAAGCAAAAATAAAAAATGATACAAGGGGAAATTATCCACTAACAGTATAAAAATCCAGGAGTTTTTACTCTCAACTCACCTACTTTTCTAATTAACTAATTCCTTGCTAAAGTGATGTTTAATTTTGTAATTGGTTTAAATGAGAGGATAGATAAAAGAATTAGCCTAAGAAATAAATATTTTTTTCTTGAGAGGACGTGTAATTCCAGGCTATTATTTTCAGTTCATTGGGAAGGTATTAAAAATACAGATAAAATAAGAAAATACATTTTTCCCCCTATGGTTCACATTAAACATGGTAGTTCATTTTGAAAGTTTATGCTTTGTTGATTTGTTTGTATGTGGGTTTGCAGACCCTGAGTATGCAGATGTCGTGTTCCTGGTGGACAGCTCGGATCACCTAGGAAATAAGTCCTTCCCTCTTGTGAGAACATTCATCAACAAGATGGTCAACAGTCTCCCCATAGAGGCCAACAAATACCGCGTGGCCCTGGCCCAGTACAGCGACAGGCTCCACAGTGAGTTCCAGCTGAACACCTTCAAGAGCAAGAACCCCATGCTGAACCACCTCAAGAAGAACTTCGCGTTCATGGGCGGCTCCCTGCGGGTAGGGAACGCCCTCCAGGAGGCTCACAGGACCTACTTCTCCAGCCTGGCCAACGGGAGAGATAAGAAACTGTTTCCCCCGATCCTGGTGGTCCTGGCTTCGGCCGAATCTGAGGATGACGTGGAAGAGGCTTCCAAGGCTCTGCGGCAGGACGGGGTGAGAATCATCTCCGTGGGGCTGCAGACAGCTTCTGAGGAGGACCTGAAGGCCATGGCCACGGCCCAGTTTCATTTCAGCCTCCGGACGGTCAGGGACCTCAGCGCGTTCTCCCAGAACCTGACGCAGATCATCAAGGACGTGGCTCAGTACAAGGAAGGAGCCGCCGATGATATTCTTGCTGAAGGTGGGCTTGCGGTGTGCATATAGAAATGATGATAAAAGGCTTTGTTAAAAAATCAACACGGAGAGAGAATTAAGACTCTGTGACCATCCCTTCCCCCCCAAAGCCAGGCTGTATTTTTAGCTATTAGATATTTATGTGTAATGGAGCCCATTGATTGTGGCCATTTTAAGTTTAGCGAACCCCCACATGCCAAGGTGGTCCATCTTTCTCTCCGTCCTCATTGCACGTAATTTACAGGCTTCTTAAAATTCAGGGATGCTTTCTCCTGGCCACTGGCTTATCTCTGAGCTATCTCCCTGGGCTTTGGTTGCTATGTAGTTTCATTACTGGTTCCTTTAAAAGGTAAATTTTATCCCTGGAGAAATCCTTGGCAACAGAATGTCAGAGCTGGAAACAATTTTAAGTGGTCCAAAGTCCCTAATCTGCAAGGAGGAATTTGTAGGTGTCCTTAGAGGTGGTGATGTGAGCTGAGCCAGGCAGACTGCAGTTTGACGTTGGAGCTAGGTCAGGTCTTTCTATTCCCTGGCCTGTGTTGCTTCACCCCCACGCCGCTTCCCTTCCTGCCTCTCTGTTCTGAAGTAACTGCTCTGCCTCTACCCTGCTGTCCTGGGGACTTTGAACTATCCTATTAATTAACACTGGCCAAGGGTTTATGAACATCATTCACGTGAAGGACAGGGGAAAGCCAGTCAAAAACAATTTGTTCAAAGCATACAAGTAACATAGAAAACTCCCATTATTTCTGGTTAAATTGAATGACATGATATATAAAATGATCTATTGTTAATAGAGAAAGCTTTCCTTGTGGTAATATCTGAAATTATGAATCCTATTACTAGTATCATTCCCAAATAAATTAATGGAAAAGGTACAATTGGTATCCCAATACCATCCCTTAGGAATATTTGGATTATGCTGATTTTAACAGCGCTGATATTTAATGACTTTAATACGATAGTAGTAGCTGCTGTTCATTGAATGACTCTTATACACCAGGCCCCATGCTAAACACCTTATCTCATCTAACTCCCATAACAACTCTGTGAGGTAAGCATCACTACTGTCTCCAATTTATAGAGGAGGGCATGGAAGCTTGGAGTTTAGCTAAGATTCAGTATTTGCACCCCAGACTCTCTGATATCAGCTTCAAAATCACTGCATATACCTTCTTCTTTCTTTAAGAGCAAAATGAGCGCTGGTAGATGTTCTCCACACTTTGTAAGGCTGAGCAGAGATACCGAGCCTCCAGCTAAAATTGTGCTCCTTTCTTCCTTGCCCACACAGTGTGCCAAGGCCCTTCAGTGGCCGATGTCGTGTTCCTATTGGATATGTCCGTCAACGGCAGCCAGGAGAACTTAGACTATCTTAAGGAATTCCTCGAAGAAAGTGTATCTGCTCTTGACATAAAGGAAAATTGCATGAGGGTTGGCCTGGTGGCCTACAGCAATGAGACGCAGGTGATAAATTCACTGAGCAGGGGCATAAATAAGTCGGAGGTGCTCCAGTCTGTCCAGAGCCTGTTTCTTCAGGACGGGAAGGCCTACACCGGGGCCGCCCTCAGAAAGATAAGGGAGGAAGTATTCAGTGTACAGAACGGCAGTCGGAGGAATCAGGGGGTGCCCCAGATTGCCGTGCTGGTGACCCACCAGCCATCAGAAGACAACGTGACCAAGGCAGCTGTCAACCTCCGGCGTCAGGGAGTGGCCATCTTCACCCTGGGCATAGAGGGGGCCAGCGAGAGCCAGCTGGAAAAGATCGCGTCGCACCCCGCTGAGCTGTATGTCTCCAAACTGAAGACCTTCTCTGACCTGGCCGCTCACAACCAGACATTTCTGAAGAAGCTGCGGAACCAGATAACACACACAGTCTCTGTGTTTTCCGAACGAACCGAAACGCTCAAATCAGGTACAGTGTTTTGCTGAGAGAAGTACTATTCAATCCTTTTTCTTCTGTCTTGTCTTTTATATATTCTGTCTACAAAAGCAATGGATGGCTTATAAGATGGGGAGTGAGAATAAGTTCCTACTTTCTTTACTTGAGTTTGATCACATGAAATATAAGTGGGGGGAAATAAAAGCTATTGAGGTGTTGGAATGGGTCACAAGGATTTCCCCTTTTACCTCCTCTTTGAGCAGCTTTGATTGGATTCTTTGTTACACACCCCAGAAAATACCATCCTTTGCTACTTTTCTTCTTTACTTTTTCTTTTCTCCTTTGCCTCTCATGTTCCCCTGCTCTTTCCTTTGTTTCTTTTTTCGTACCTTTTCTCTCCTTTCTCCTCTCCCCTCATCCTCAAATTCCAATTTAGAGAATGAATGGGAGGTATGGTTTGGGTTGAGGACATTGTAAATAATTTGTTATGAAGTGCTATTCTAGTATCTGTGATATCAGAGAGACAGAGATCATGTATTTTATATACTTCATATATACACATGTGTGCTCTCTAAATATTTTGTGTGTGTATATACACATACAAGTATATTCTTCCACAAATATTTATAGCATATTCACTATAAAAGTGCCATTGTCTGCACATATAAAGCCACTTGCAATACCCCTAGTTTTGTTAACTGACCAGGAGTGAATGAGAAGTAAATAATTGGTTCAGGATTTCAAGAAAGAGAGCTCATGTGTCCACAATGTTCAGTTAAAGACTTTCTGCATCTCACGGCACACCACGTGACTTTTTTGAGAAGCAGTTCCTCACTAATGAGAGGAATGACTTATGAAAAGTCATCTTCAAAATTTCATCCTAATCTTTTACTATGTCCCAGTTCCCCTTGATTCATGGCAGAGAATTATCAAAATAGTCTTAAACTATCAAAGGAAATTCCTTTGGCCCAACCGATGCCACGATTCCCCTAGCAGAGCATGTCTTTTACTCCTAGAAGCTCTTTCCCTTGTTTCTCTTGTCTGAAGATGCTCATATTTGTTGTTCTTACCATCTACTCCCATTTCTTCTTTACACTTGTCCCAGCGCCACACTCAACTTCTTGGTTCCCTTTCAGGTTGTGTGGACACTGAAGAAGCAGACATCTATCTGCTCATTGATGGATCCCGGAACATCCAGGCCACAGACTTCCAAGAAATGAAGACCTTCCTGTCAGAGATTGTAAAGATGTTCAACATCGCTCCCCAGAACGTGCGGGTTGGGGCTGTTCAGTATGCTGACAGCTGGGATTTGGAATTTGAGATCAATAAGTATTCTAACAAGCACGATTTGGGAAAGGCCATTGAGAACATCAGGCAGATGGGTGGGGGTACACACACAGGCGCAGCCCTGAATTTCACCCTGGGGCTGTTGCAAAAAGCAAAGCAGCAGCGAGGAAACCGAGTGCCCTGTCATCTTGTGGTCCTGACCAACGGCATGTCGGAGGATAGCATCCTGGAGCCTGCGAACAGACTGAGAGAGGAGCTCATCCATGTTCACGCCATCGGGATCAAGGAGGCCAACCAAACGCAGCTGCGAGAGATCACGGGCGAGGAAAAGAGGGTGTACTACGTGCATGACTTTGACGCTTTGAAAGACATCAGAAACCAAGTTGTTCAAGAAATTTGTGCTGAAGAAGGTAGGACAACGGTGGCTTCACCTGTGGACTGCAGCTCACAGGTTGCCTTCCCACAATATTTGGCATTTGGGTTTGGAGAGGCAAATTTCCGGGCTGAGATCTGTTGACTTACGCAGCTGTGTTTCTTTTTGGAAGAAAGCTGAGGGCCTGTTGTAGTGTTGTTCTCATTTGTACCTGGAGCATAAAGATACTTGGTGCCGCCATTTGCCCTTACAAGTATTAAATAGCTTCTTCCTACAAATCCCTACTAACATAGACATTTGCTTAAGTACTGCCTGTGTAAAGGATCAAATGATTTCTTATTTTAAGGAGTACTTCAGGTTTATTTAAACTGATTTTTAACAAAACTTTTATGAATTCTTTTAGAGCTGTAGCAGTAGCTTTAAACCTGGGGCTGGGGGGATTTTGCCCCCTGAGGGGACATTTGGCAATGTGGAGAGACACTTCTTGTTGTCATAACTAAGTGAATGCTCTTGGCATCTAAGGGGTAGAAGTCAGGGATACTGCTAAACATTCCACAGCATCCTGCAATGCAGACTGCCCTCCATGATGAAAATAATCCACCCTGAAATGTCAATAGTCTCGAGGTCAACAAACCCTGAATAATGCACCAAAGCCAATTACTGAATGACAAACAGAATAGTCGTACTTTTACTGCCTCCAGTGCTTTATTTACCTGCTACCAACATTACCAATCCTTAACTTCAATATAGAACTTTTTGGGTTTGAATGTTCCTGTTCACTCTTAATTTATATATATTTTTTCACATGAGTAAACATTTCACTTTCTCCCACACAGCCTGCAAAGAGATGAAAGCCGACATCATGTTTCTGGTGGACAGTTCTGGCAGTATAGGAGATGAGAACTTTAAGAAAATGAAAACCTTCATGAAAAACCTGGTGAGCAAATCCCAGATTGGGGCCAATCGGGTGCAAATTGGCGTGGTCCAGTTCAGTGATGTCAATAAGGAGGAGTTTCAGCTCAACAAATACATGTCCCAGAGTGAAATTTCAGATGCAATAGACCGAATGGAACACAGGAAAGAAACCACGATGACGGGCAGTGCCCTGGCCTTTGTGGCCCAGTACTTCAGCCCTGCCAAGGGGGCCCGGCCTAATGTTAGGAAGTTTCTCATCCTCATCACTGACGGCGAAGCTCATGACATAGTCAAGGACCCAGCGGAAGCACTTCGGCAAGACGGCATCATTATCTACTCCGTGGGGGTGTTTGGCTCCAATGTCACCCAGCTGGAGGAGATCAGTGGGAGGCCAGAGATGGTTTTCTATATTGAGAATTTTGACATTCTGCAGAGCATTGAAGATGATCTCGTTTTTGGAATATGCAGCCCCCGGGAAGGTAGGCCTGGGCTTGTCCACTAGTGGGGCTATCCAGGTACCATGTATCCCTGTGAGTCATTATTTCTTGAGTTAAGTAAACTACTATATTTGAACATTGGAAACTTTCTGTTTGGTTGGAATGCTTATCCTGGTGTCTTTTGACTTACACAGGAAATGTGACTTTCCTCAAATGAACTGTTAGAGTCACTATGGAGCAATTTCGATCCACCTAGATTCTTTCCCATTTGTAGAAGAAGAGCCCTAGGGCGATGGGGCCTCCACTGAAGAGAAGTGGTATCACACTGGGTCTGAGGTCAGGTTCCCTAGAGGCAGAAGCTGAGTCAGGGATTCTTATGGAAGTGGTTTACTGAGGAGGTGTTTTTGGAAGGCAAGTAAGGAAAGCAGGATGGGGCATGAGTAAACTTAGCAAGAAGGTGGTCTTTGCTGAAATTGAGCTTCAGCTGGGTCACATGGGAAACTCTGGAGCATGAATTACAGCACAGAATCTGTTCCACCTAGAGATGAAAGGCCCACGCGAGTCCTTGGGCAATGCGTGGGCTGCCCAGGCAGGCCGCAGAGGGCATGACTTGTTGGCAAGGTGGCTTCCCTTTGACCTAACATCTACTATATGTTAGCATATTTTACAGTTTTTAAAAATTATTACTTCTATGAAATGAGATATTTGTGAAAACACTTGGAGATTTCTTAAATCCTATATAAAGGAGGACTATAGTAGGGGAACTTGAGCATGGGGTGCTTCAAAAGAAGTAAATAGTAGAGTTCCAGCCCTCCTCTCATGAAACTACAGAGGAGTGAAAGTGATAAAACAAGTTTTATAAATATAAGGAATTTATTTATACTGTGACTCATGGGGCTTGATGACAGAAGTATTCTGGAAAAATCTCCGTGAAGGAGATGGTCTTAATGGAGTTTTGAGGGAAAGGGAGAAACACTGTTCTGTTCAAATAACAGTTCTGTTCAACTCCCATCAGAAGGTTGATCGTGGTCTGCGTTTTGTCGTGAAAGAAATACACCTGCAGTGTTTTTCCTGGTAATTTCACTGGAATCAAATACGTATTCTTTGAAGGGTGCTTAACCCCAAGCAATCTGTCCCCAGTTCCCCGGGTAATCCGAGCAGACTCCCCAGAGCAGCTGAAGGCCAGAAGGGCATAGTTTTTCTTTTGTGGAACCAGCCTATAAAGAAAAACCTCAATTTTTTTCCTATGTAGAGAAAACCCCAGTTCTTCCCTACTGTGTTTCTTTCCTGTTGTCCTCTTTACTGTTCCCATGACACACTTCACTTCTGACACTTCTGGTCACCAAATGTGTAGAGGTTTTTTTCCCATATCAACAAGCAATTTTCAGATATCAGCAGTGTGTCCAAGAATTCAACTCAACTCAGACACCATCCACCTGGAGAAAACATTAGACCCCACAGACTGAGGGCTCAGTTCCATATGTCTGCCCCCGCCCCCCACCCCCCGGCTTCAGACACCAGTCACAAGTCCAGGTTGTCACCTGGGCTTCTGACCAAACTGCTATAGATGGGAGGCTCAACAACCCCTTCCCTGGGCTCACAGAACTCAGGAAAACACGTTTACCATCGGCTAAAGGATATGATAAAGGATACAGATGAACATCCAGATGGAAGAAACGTACAGGGCAAGTTATGAGGGAAGGGGTGCAGAGCTGCCATGTGTGTGTACCACATTCCATGCCCTCTCCAGCACCCCTCTCTCCCAGAACCTTCCTGTGGTCACCAAACCCAGAAGCTCTCTGAACCCCAGAGAGGATCTATCATTAACTACACTTTCAGCCCTTCTCCCTTCTCAAGAAAGTGGGGCCTGAGGATGGAAATTCCAAGCATGGTCTTTCCAGGGACCAGTCCTCATCCAGGAGCCATTCCTTCTGGGAGATAACAGAAAGGAAACACACAGCAGGCTCCCTTCCAGATCTGGGCATTAAAACAAAAGGCACTCCTATCACCTAGGAAATTATAAGCCTTTCAGAAGCTCTGTGTCAGCAACTACAGAGACCAGTATTATTTTCTATCATCTTATTGAGCCTTTTTTGAAGTCAGGGTGGGAGGGGGTAAATATATTGGCCCTTGGGTTTTCAGCAGCCCTACCCCACAGCAAGCAAGTGGCTGGCAAACGAAGGAAAACTGGTGAACCTCTGGTGGAGGGATGAGCGAATCTGTTCTCCCAGTTCCATTCCTCCCGAGTGGACAGGCTAACATTTGGAACGTAATCTTGGGGGGGGGGGGGCTGCGGAGACATGGTGCTACATGAGGACTGAATCATTAAACACCTAACGATTCCACTTCTCCAGAATGTGTGAGTTGGTGTTTAGACCTCTGCCCTTGTAGACAGAATATACGACATACACATGGATTAAGTATTAATTGGGTCTTTTCTGTTTTATTTTTCCATGGCTCGACCTAAGGAACAAAAAGTTCATGGGAGTGTCATGCTACAACACCTTAGTTGGTCCAAGAGCAAAATGAGGTTATTTCTATGAGAAGGCTCAATAATGAAAATAGATAATGTTTCCAGACTGTTCAAACTGGGAGAAAATGTAACCTTGAAAAGTCAGCCATCATATAAGCATGAAAAAAAATATACAGTGTTGCCAAATTCATTTTCACTTGGTCATATCCCCAAGGTTTATCTTAAGAATAAAATCTCATGAACCCTGTGGCTTAAACAGACAAATTTGTATAAATGAAAGCACATGTTGAAGGAACTGTTTATACAGGAAAATTTCCATAGTATTGTGATTTTCTCTTCCAGTCCAAAAGCATGCTGTCCCTCCCACCCCAACAGAAGTCTTCACTTTACATCGGAGTTATCCTAAAAACTCACCTAATTGGGTATTACTACATACAGGTGACACAAATATATGTGTATTGTGTATGTTATCTGAGGAATGGACATTCTAACATACAGCTTGATCCCATGGAGAGGAGACACAATTAAAAAGCAGGCAAGGGCAGGTGAGTCTCCCATGATGTCCAAAACTAATCTCATGGTTTTCCTTTCTCCTCTTAGATTGCAAGCGCTACGAAGTTTTAGATGTCGTATTTGTAATTGACAGCTCTGGCAGCATTGACAATAATGAATATAATATCATGAAGGATTTCATGATAGGCTTGGTGAAAAAAGCTAATGTTGGCAAGAACCAGGTCCGGTTTGGGGCTATGAAGTACGCTGATGACCCGGAGGTGCTGTTTTACCTGGATAACCTCGACACAAAATCAAAGGTGATTTCAGTGCTCCAGAATGACCAGCCCATGGGGGGTAGCACCTACACCGCTGAGGCCCTGGCCTTCTCAGACCACATGTTCACCGAAGCCCGGGGCAGCCGCCTGCACCAAGGGGTCCCCCAAGTCCTCATTGTGATCACCGATGGGGAATCCCATGATGCAGAGAAGCTCAACGCCACAGCCAAGGCCTTGCGAGACAAAGGCATTCTCGTCCTGGCCGTGGGGATTGCTGGTGCCAATCCTGCGGAGCTGCTAGCCATGGCAGGGTCGAGTGACAAGTACTTCTTTGTGGAGACTTTTGGAGGCTTGAAGGGGATATTTTCAGACGTGTCAGCCAGTGTGTGTAACTCTTCACAAGTAGGTAAGGTTGGTCAATTAGATTTTTTTTAATGGTCAGCAGAGGTCCCAATGAGGGAGAAAGCAGTGCCCCTCAGGAGCAAAGCTCTCCAAACAGGAGAAGTAGCACTAATTGTTTGGTAGGGCATTGCACACGCCCTCTTCCCCGAGGAGGAATGCATTCTACAACATTCCTACTCACTTTGGCCTATGCTCTCCTAACAATGGGGATTTCATAGTTTTTTGAGTAAGCTTTATTTATTGGAGCACAAATTTGTTTCCATGTCATTTTCACCCGTTAGTTTTTCTTCCTGCTCTTCACACAAGAAATCAAATTCCATCTCTGCCTAATAATCGGTGACCATTTCCTGAAGTCTTCTGTCTTCCAGGCTGTAAGTCTCCAGTTCCTTCACCTATTTCTCTTATGACACAAGCTTGTTTAAGACATGGAGCCCAATAACAAACCTTCTATTCCAACCGCAGATGTTTCCAGGGCAGAGTACAGTAGGACTTCCTTTGCCCCAGATGCTGTGTTTCTATTCCAGCATCTGGAGATTGCATCGCTGTATGTATGTATGTATGTATGTATGCATGTATTCATTCAGTGTCATTTCACACCATTTCAAAGGGAGATCGTGCTGTATTAAAATTCCTTATATTTATTAAGAGTATTATACTAAAAATACTGAGTATTTTTTATTAGATGAATTGCTATTAATCTAGGATTCCACCATGTTGGTGCAATTCTTTTTAAAAATTAACTTTGCTGGTTTTAATACACATGGCCTCCCAAGAATGCAGCTACCGTCTTTCTCTTTCACAAAACCAACAATCTTTCTGGGTCTTACTGAAGATTAGAACAGATCTCCTGCCTTCTGGTGGCCAACGCCTAAAATTTGATTTGTCCTTTTCAAGTTCACTGTAGAAGTTGATACTGCATTTTTTAATGAGAAATATTCCCTTGGGCAGGAAAAAAGTGCTTTATTTCCTTTACTTGAATCCGAAACAAAGAACTTGAGTAGGTTAACCAGTTCCTGAAGAACCTACTTGTCATATTTGTTTTTACCCCTCTCCTGCACATCTCAGCCATGGGACTCCAGGTGCCTTGACTTTTTCATGAGGCTGACATGAGACGTAAGTGAGTTAGGTCAGTGAGGGCTCTGGAGACTTCGGGGAAATGTTCATGCTTACCAGAAGGCTGAGGAAGACCCGTGCCAAGCATAGCTCATTCACTGGCCATGGTCTTTCAGAGTCTTTCTGTTTTGTATTTTTTGTGTCAATACCAAGGAAGCACCTCTAAACCATACTGCATTGTTTGTTCAAAAACATTATTCTCAAGTGGATATTTTTACTGATATGTGCCTGAAAGGAAGCTGATAAAGCGTAAAATGCGATATAGGTCAGAAGACATGATTTTAAAACTTCAATTTATCTTAATAAACAAGAAAGTACTTACTGGCTCCACCAGTCAGAGAGGTCAAGTCAGTATTCCAGACCATGTGTGTCTTGGTCTGAATCTCTAAATGGATGTGTGCTATTTTTGTTTTCTTGCTATGCTGCTGCTCTCACTGGGTTTTCCAGAAGGCTAGATTGCAGGTAAGGACAAGTTCTCTGTAGTACCGCCCCCCAGTTCTCCAGCATCTTGGGAAGGAAAAATGGTGAATAAGGCCAAACGTAAAAGCTCAAAGCAGCACAGAGAGATAGAAGAGCTGTTCATGCCTGGCACCACCTTTATGAACTGATTGTTTTTGTTTCTTCTCCAACTAACGTGACCACAGGGCAGCATAAGATAAGAAATCACTTTCAGAAATACAGTTTCTGTGTAACTACACACATTTCCTTTACTCTGGTTGGGTGAAATAAAGAACAACAACCTAATCTCTTTTTGCCGTTCCCTTTCCTCGTCCTCATAGATTGTGAAATTGAAAAAGTAGATCTCGTTTTCCTCCTGGATGGCTCCACTAGCATCGATCCAGAAGACTTCAAGAAGATGAAGGCATTCTTGGTGTCCCTCGTTGAAGACTTTGACGTCAGTGCCAACAGAGCACGCATAGGAGCCGCCCAGTTTAGCCATAACTATCGTTCAGAGTTCCTACTGGGGCGGTTCACAGGCAAAAAGGAGATATCATTTCAGATTGAAAAGATCAATCAGCTCTTTGGGAACACACACATTGGCGCTGCACTCCAGAATGTGGGGCATTACTTTCAGCCACACATGGGCAGCCGGATAAACGCAGGTACCCCACAGGTGCTGCTGGTCCTCACAGATGGCCAGTCGCAAGACGAGGTGGCTCAGGCCGCTGAAGACCTGAGACACAAAGGCATCGACATCTACACTGTGGGCATTGGGAAAGTGGATGACCAGCAACTCATTCAGATCACTGGGACTGCGAGTAAAAAACTTACGGTTCATAACTTCGATGAACTGCGCAAGGTCAAGAAGAGGATAATTCGCAACATCTGTACTTCGGGCGGTGAGAGCAGTAAGTATGCAAATGTGTCTCTGATGCTCACTCCTCCCCTGTCTTCATTCACAGTGACCTCAGGCTCTGTTTGCAGCTGGTGGGAGACTTCAGACTGGTGCCTCTGGATTTCAAGTTGAACTTTTCACGGTTACCAAGTGTTTTTTCTTTGTTTGTTTCTTGTGACTTGTGGATTGAGAAACAGGGCTTCTGAGAGACTTGCTTTTCTTCTCCATCTGCTGGGAGAGCATGTCCTCTTTGTGAATGGGAATCTTTCCATTTCAGAAGGTGTGAGGAAAAAGCCTTTGTTTATAATCTGGTTGGTTTCAGAGGCTGGAGAACATATACCAAAGAAATAAACTATTTGACGGCTTTTGGTTGCCTAGTAATAGGGCCTGAGCACTGTGGTAGAGGGATGCAGGGGATGAGTTTAGAGGTTTATATCTTTACTATGAAACTTTACTGCAGAAATTGGTAACTGTTTCAAATGCATTGAAAATCAGCACATTGCGATTTTTCTTTTCCAACAGATGGGAGGAAAGGTTTTGAAGGAAAGATAACTTTTTCTGTTTTTATAAATGCACCCAGAATGTTGGCCATGATTCTGTGTAATTACCCATGGTAAACACCAACCCTGGATTCTCACCAGGGAGAGAAAAGCTTATACGGTTGTTAAGAGGCAGCTCCAGAGACAGACATTCTGCTACAAATCCCTGCTCGATGGCCACTTTTTCTTGGACAGGTTTCATACCTTCTGTAAGTTTAATTTTCTCATCTGTATGATGTGAACAGTAGCAGCACCTAGTATACTTGAACAATGATTAAAATAAATTTTTTTCAAAAAGATCATTGTGAAGCTTAAATGAGAAAATGCCTATTTAAACTTTACAAGGGAGGACCCCCAAATCCCCAGGAATTTACTTATTAAAAAATTGTGCATTTATTCTTACATGTTAAACTTCAGTCACCTCCAATGTACGTTCCATTTGATGCAGTGCACCTATTGAGACATTTTTTCCACTGCTCAGACAGTTTTTGAATTTGTTGATTTTGATGCCTTTTAGTGCTTCTGCCATTTTTTGTTTCCCCTCTTCTACAATGGTAAAACGTTTCCCTTTGAGAACTTTTTTCATCCAAGGGAGACCAAAAATAAGTTGCTCAGGGTGATATCAGGTGAATAGAGAGGGTGCAGCATGGGGATCATGCTGTTTTTTGGTCAAAAACTGCTGAACACTCAGCACGGCATGGGCAGGTGCGCTCATAAATCACCCATCGTAAAACGGGCAAGTGCATTAAAAGAGTCTTCAAAAGAAATCCACCGAAGCCACATGTAGCCTCTCACAACAATGCCGAGTGGTACACTGATACTGATGGGTTCCTAGAACATTCACCTAGTTGGGGAAGCCTGTTACAAGGGACCCACCCTCCAGAAGATAATTCCAGTTTTGGTGGGTTTCTCCCCTCATATTTTGAATAAGCATGACACCAGAGATATAATTATAAAGTACTCTATTTTTGTCTACCACTGATGCATTAAGTTTATTTATGGGGGCCAGCTCTTCTCTTGCCCCCATTTACTTTTAGGAGATAAGTGAGCCTCTTCTTGCTGGTTAATGTGTCCATCCCATTATGACTGTTGTAACTCGAAACTTCATTCAAGGTCACTGCTTTCCCAACCTGCCACAGGCTGCTCACCTGTCACAGAGACAAGGTCACATGTGGTTGGCGTTTTACCCATTGTTCCCACCTACCCTCTTCTCCCAGACCCTGTCCTCTTCTTGCTCACCATGCTTTCTGGCCTCCCCAGAATGGGCTGGGGCAGGAGAAGAGCTGAAGAGCTACAGGGAAGTTGGTGCTTGATAGCACTCGTCAGGAACTGGTTTTCTTTGATGATAGCCCATGTCTAAAGTTGGGACCATCCCTGGGTCCTTCAAAGATTTTCCCACCTGCCCGCCATCACCTCCACCCTTACCAAAGCACATTTCTCAAGGGATCTTTCCACCATAGTTTCCTCAAGGAACATAAGCCTGTCTCAATTCCAGATGTTTCCTTATGTCTTTCTGAGCCTCTGGTCTTCTGGTGATGCCTTCAGCTCTATTCTGCCCCTCCAGGAATAGCCTTGATGGACAGGAGATCAAGGAGCCCATGACAGCTTTTTCTTATGCGTAACCACAGCAGCTCCAAGGGAAACAATAACACCAATTTCCCTGATAAACACTGGAAGTTATGCACTCCCCACCCCCAGTGTGGCCACCTCTCCTTTGCAGAGACAACAGCATGCCATCCTGTGTCTCGTTCTTTAGAATGTCAAGGCTTGTGTCATCTCCAAGTTATGTCTTAAAGCTCCTCTCTCTTGACTTATAGAGGAAATGACCACCTTTCCTTGAATATGTGTGTATGTGGTGGAAGAGCTCACTGCACATCAGGAACTCTCTAAAAATGCTCTTCTGAACTTCAAGTTCAAGTCTTTTATAAGACCCAGTGTGTAAGCTAAAGCTTAAGAGTCCCATACTTGATCAGGGATGATTGTCTTTCTAAATCCTGCTTCATAATCTCCTCATCCTTTGGAATGTGCCTGGTGATCTCAGGCAAACCTACCACATTAACTTCCAGTTTCACATGGAGTGCCCATTTGAAATTATTAGGGGGAGAACATTATCTTAGAGCCATCTAGTTAGTCTCTACTTGGGAGACTAAAAGAAAATCATGTGGAAGGTCAAAGCCAGGGGTCTATGCTCGAAGTGGTGAGTGAGTGAGCTTTAAAGGAAACAGTCATGAGTGAGGAAAGAGAGAAAGAAAGAAAGAGAGAAAGAGAGAGAGAGAGAGAAAGAAGGAATGAACTCCAAGATAAACTTGAAGTCATTACCACAGCAAGCAAGAATGCAAGGCCTTGTAGCCAAGCTGTGGGCTGAGGACCAATGAGGCTGGAATGAACACTGATAAAGCTTCAAAGGCATGTGAAATATATTAGATGATGCCTGTTCTTCTTAAACTGTAAACTCTGAACTCAAGGAAATCAGAGGGTAGCTTGGTGTGGCTCAAAGAGAACCAGACTCATGGCCTGAATATCTATCTAGCTTTGCTTCTTATTAAAATATGCAAGACTCTGGAGACATCACTATCCCTTTTTAGTATTTCTCACTTGTGATGGAAATGGGAGGGAAGTGACTAAGGATCAATATATCTTGAGCATCTGTGAAGGGTCAGGCATGGTGCTCTCAGCACTTTAAGTGCATTATCTCATTAGTCTCCCCAAACCTTATATGGTTTATATTTTTTTCCCAATTATAAATGAGGAAAGTGGGATTCAATGGGATATTGCTAACTTGACCCAGAACATACAGGAAGTAACAGACTAAGCAAATTTTGAAAGCCAAGTCTGCCTGACTCCAATCCAGTTTTTTGTTGTCAAATTACGCTGCCTGTTTCCTTGATATGGGTGGTTGTCTAGAGTGTCTGATGCTGATGTTCTGAAGAAGTAGTGCCTCGGTGTTCTGCTTCACCAGTTTATATCTGGAACTTAAGACATCATGGGTTTCTACCTTGACATTGTTCCCACAAGCTGCTGCTTCCTGAGGAAACCACCACTGTTAAGCTGTCACTTCCAACCCCACAATCTAGTAGCAGAACTAGGAACCTACCTGACCTATCATCACCAGCTACCCAGAAAATGGTAAAGTAAGGTGGTTTGGCAGATGGACTCTGGACAAGCCTCCACGCTTGGAAGTCAGATCTAGTAATAACTGCGAGGCAGTAGTAATAACAATGGTGTGCAGGCTGTTCTGTCACAGCGGCCTCTTCAGCAGAAGAGTTCCTACTTAGTCTGTGTTTCATAAGGATACGTGAGATCATGAATGGAAGGTATGTGGTAAGTGTTTAATGAGCATTAGTAACTATCACAGAGTTTGCAGAGGACACATTGAAGTGATCTTATAAATGCAAAATACATGGAGTGTTGAGGTTAGTTCACAGGGCAATTGACCAAGAGTTCCTTGGTTTAGGAACTTCAATATTTTAGCAACATTTTAGAGCCATAATCAAATGTAATGTCTTAAGATACACCAAACTCCCCCAAGCAACTAAACTCCAAAGTCTGGGGGTTTTGTTTGTTTGTTTTTTTTTAACCTTTATTCATACTTATGTTCCTGATTTTTCTTTGAGCCTGAAGGCTGTTCTGACTACCTAGAGAAGAGCAGGCAGTTCTCAGGATGTTCAAGTCCTGGGTTTTTTTGTTGTTGTTGTTTGTTTGTTTGTTTGTTTTTGTGGGAGGTGGAGCATGGAGACATAATTAGATAGCCAAAGAATCAAAACTGCCTCTTGTTGGTTTGATCTCCAAAGTGTATAAAAAACTCACATGACTCCACTCCAGGAAGACAAACAACCCAATTAAAAGTGGGCAAAGGACCTGAACGGACACTCCTCCAAGGAGGGCATACAGAGGGCCCAGAGATATATGAAAAGATGCTCAATATCACTGGCCATCAAAGACATGCAAATTATAACCCCAATGAGATACCACTTCACATTGGTCAGAATGGTGATGATTAACAAATCAACAAACAAGTGTTGGAGAGGTTGTGGAGAAAAGGGAACCCTAGTGCACTGTTGGTGGGAATGCTGACAGGTGCAGCCACTGTGAAAAACAATGGAATTTCCTCAGAAAGCAAAAAATGGAACTGCCTTTTGACCCAGCAATTCCACTGCTGGCAGTATACCCTAAGAATCCTGAAACATCAATTCAAAAGAACCTATTCACCCCAATGTTCATAGCAGCACAATTTATGATAGCCAAGTGCCGGAAGCAACCTAGGTGTCCATCAGTAAATAAGTGGGTCAAAAAACTGTGGTACGTTTACACAATGGAATTCTATGCAGCAGAAAGAAAGAAGGAGCTCCTACCCTTTGCTACAGCATGGCTGGAAATGGAGAGCATTATGCTAAGTGAAATAAGCCAGGCAGTGAAATACAAATACCGTATGATCTCACCTATAAGTGGAACTTAATCAACAAAACAAGCAAGCAAGCAAGACATTGAAATAAAAAACAAACTGACAGTAACTAGAAAGGAATGGGGAGGAGGGAACAGGGGGAACAGGGGAAGGGTCATCAAGAAACGTGTATAAAAGACCCATTGTCAAAGCCAAAGGGGGGAAGGATTAAGGGTGGGAGGAGGTGGGCTGTGTGGCAGGGGAAAGTGGTGGTAGGAAAATGGAGACAACTGTACTTGAACAACAACAAAAAAATAAATCTCTCTTCTAATCTTATTGATATAGCCTACCCTCTTGACAGTATTTCTTAATAAGCATCTGCCATCATCAACTCCAATTAAGGACTTTCTTTATGAGTCTGTTAATTAAAATGAGCTTTTGGGTCTGGCAGTGAACTGTGAGATTGTAACTGTCATTCCAATCTTTTTCTGTTCTTTTGTATTTTTATTTTGAAACATGTAATCTTATCTTCATAGGAAAGAAAATTAATGCCCAGAGAGGTTAAAAGAACTTGCCAAGTTATTTAGCAATAACAGAGTCGTGACTAGCACATCACTAACATAGAACTTTGTGCCTTCCCACTCAAAGACCTCTCTCCTCCAGGCTTCCACATGCTGTTTGCAAAGACTAGTCAGATGCTCAGAACACTGATTTTACTTCTCCTTTTTATCATCCTCTAGAGCCAGTTGTGTGGATTAGCTTCTTAATTTCCCTTGCATGTATTACTCCTATTCTCACTCCTGCTATCCTCACTTAATCCTTCATTTCTTTTGGAAATCCAATTTTAGCCTGCTAGCTCAATTCCCGAGTGATCCCTGCCTCTTACTAACTTTGAAGGCTCCTAATTCCAGAGCAGATGTCTCTGCAGAGTTTGCAAGGCCGTTACATGAGAGTCCGTATGTTTAGTATGGCCTCGTTCCTCCAATTGTACTTAGATGCATGGCTGCTAACTCTGGACTTGCTCCCCAAATTCTATTCCTTGGATCACATTATTATGGAATTATTTGTCAACTGGAATTAACGAAACACAAGGAACTTGTTTACTAGAGTTTGTCCTTTCAGTAATCCAGACAAAAAAATTAAAATACTCAATTTCTATAGGGGACAGTCCTCAAGATTATTCAGTGACATTTTGGCATGTCTGTCAATGTTTGTTTTTTTGCAAGAGGCTGGAAGGCAAAACATTTTGGTTACTGAATAGTTTTCTGGCCAGGGGGTTAAAACAGTGCTCATTCGAGAGGGAAATTTTCAATCTCAAGATAGAAATGAAAGGATCTAGATTCAAGAATAATTTTGGAAAGGACATACTCTGATGCTTTCTCCTGACTAGTTTCTTTCTCTTCACCTCACTTTCTGAATATTGAAGAAGAGATGTTTTCCAGTAAAGTAATACAGTAAAATAAGAAAATCTAGCTTTCAGATTTTCTTGATAACATATTGATTCACTTCAAATGTCATGGTGAAAATTGATTATCAATTATGGCTTTTATCTTCCCTCATCTGACCCCTTTTCCATTAAACATGAATCAGGTTACTGGCCCTTGTTTTAAGAGTTGAAACTGACATTTTCATTTCAAAGATTTGCAGATGTTCCACTGGCCAGTGTGTCTGGAAGTAGTGAAGGCAGGCATTTGTCCACACAACAAGTATCTGAAAAATTGCTTGTATAAACAAAGCAAATTAAAAATATACACTCTTCCCCTGGAACTTACCAAGCAAGCTGTATGGTGTTGAATTTATTGAAAAAAGTTTGAAGATTTTAGCCACGCTAGTTCTTGAAAGAAGAGTATGTGGTATGTCACAGGACTTGATTCTTCTCTAGTTATCTTCCCTTTATGAGGCTCAGCTTAAAATATGAAGTCCCTTCTAGTTTCTCTAGTGCCTAAATGTCCCTGGAGTTAATAAGTATAGGCGCAAAGCATTTTAAATGTGCTACCCTCTTTGAATAGTTCTTGAACCTCAGATGGCATTGGCTTTGCCTTTGTGAGTGGCTGAGCTCTGAAGGCAGCACTTTCTGTGACAGGGTTAAGTACGGGTAGTTCAGTGCCAGGGTCTTCACCTGTAGGGCTTAACCATGCAAGATCTCAAGGGATCTGTTGCAGCATTTGTTTCTGTTTGTAATTTTTCTTTCTGAGTGGATTCTAGAGGACAGAAAGAGGAAACAGATGCCTTTTGGAAAGATAAATCATCAAAAGCATTCCTTTAGACAAGTTTTTCGTGACTTCTTTTTCTAAATGACTTTCTCTTCGCCAATGTTTTTATATTTCTCTTATAATTCAGTATTTGTTGAATGACCTGAATTGATAAGTAGCATGATGTGAATTGGCTTTTTTAGACTATTTAACATTTCTGCAATATACTTCAGATATTTAAATGACTCTGCATAGCTTTTCCTATAACCACAAGAAAATTTTTCAGAACTTTGTTATAGAATCATCTAGATATTCTATCAGTGAAAAATAATACTATATACTTACACATTTACAGGTTTTGAAAGAGTGATTCTGAACCTCTTCCATGACTCCTCATGTTCTTTCTTAGTTTCCAACTTTGTAACTGGAACAGAAATAACAATTCCAAATCCCTTGATTCAGACATGGCATCTAGTCAAATATGGTGATTACTTGATCTAATAACATATGCTTTTCCCTTGAACCCTAGATTGTTTCGTGGATGTTGTGGTAGGATTTGACAACTCAACTCAGCAGAAGGGGCAGACTTTGCTCGACGGTCAGCCTTGGGTGGAAACCTACCTGCAAGACATCTTACGTGCCATCAGCTCCCTTAATGGAGTTAGCTGTGAGGTGGGCACAGAGACCCAGGTTAGTGTGGCTTTTCAAGTGACCAATGCCATGGAAAAATACTCACCCAAGTTTGAGATCTACAGTGAAAACATACTGAATAGCTTGAAGGATGTAACAGTTAAAGGACCATCTCTTCTCAATGCAAACTTCTTGAGTTCCCTGTGGGATGCGTTTCAGAATAAATCGGCTGCCCGAGGCAAGGTAACTCAGTTCTATTTTATGTGTTGGTCTGTGGCTGCAGCAACCTCATTTTCACTCATGTTTCCTTTTTGAATACTTTCCTAGGTGGTTCTCTTATTTTCAGATGGATTGGATGATGACATTGAAACACTCGAAAAAAAATCTGACGAGCTGAGAAAAGAAGGTATTGAACACGGGGGAGGTGTCGGGAAGGGATGTTTATTAACTTTTTAATCTTAGAACTCAACTCTGGCTCTTCAGTGTCCAGGCACTCAGTTCTGAATTCTCCAGCCTTTCCACTCTGGATGCACTTGACAAAGCAAACAAGTTCTCAGAATATGCTGGCATCTCCTTTCTTCCTCAGGCCCTATGTATATAAAACAGCACTGAATACAAAGTCCTGTTCTTTCTCTTGTATTACCATATTTGTTCTTCCTCAGCTTTTCTGGAGAGTCTTCCTGCCTCACCCTGCCTCACCTTATCTAATATTACTTCTTCAGTATCAGCAGAATGAAACCATGTGTTTCTCTTCGACCAAAGAATGAGAGAGTGGGATTATTTTCTTCTAACACTCCTAAAATTTTCAGAGTTGAAAGCATACTTGGACATGTTGACTTATGTTCTGGGACTTTCTAATTAGTTCCTTTCCTTGGACCACAGAGAGACCAACACCGTGGTTTTTATGAGTTTGTACAGCTCTGGTGTGACTCTAGGCTTAACAACTAGTGCCCAATCTGGATGATTATTGTTCCTACTAACATTTATGGATCAGTGCAAGAAAAATGCACCCAAATGTTTGGGTCTGACGAAGAAGAGAAAATCTTTCCTATAAGTGGGTGCTGTTGGTGCCTCACCCAGCCTCCCTCTTCCAGCCAGGACCCCCCAGCCTCTAGCTGTGAGTGTCAGCTGCTAACAACTCCCAGGTCTCCCTTCTCTGAGGACTTGCCCTTGGCCAATGAAAGACCCTCACCTGGAAGGTTACTCCCTGTCCCACCCCTGGGCGGCAGGTAGAATACAAAGGGTTGGATCTTTGCCTCTAAATAGCAACATATGGTGTAATTTATGCTCCAAGTTCCTCATGGGACCAGGCTGATGCTAGACTGCAGCTGAAACCCTGTCGTGCTCAGCTCCTGTCCTGCCCTGTCCTGCTTCCCTCACCTCTTTGTTCTGAGAGCATTTCTCAATAACTTGTGTGCATCCAAATTGCTATCTTGGACTCTGTTTCTAGAGAATCTGACCTAAGACATCTACCTCCAAGGTTAGTTATTAGAGACTGGGTGGATTTTGTCTTTGCTCTTTGGTTCTCTCTCTCCAATCTGAAACAAATTGCAAAGTTCACTGAATTTACAGCTGGAGAATGAGGATTTTTTTATTTTGCTCTTTGTTTCCTAAAGCTGCTTTCTGTGTATTGTATCAAGTCTTGGCATTTCTTTTGCAATCTGTAGTGGAAATTTTAATTAACAAGACCTTAGAGTGCTTAGTTTGGATGGGAAGGGTTTGGGGTTTTTTGTTTGTTTGTTTTTTGATTTCAGCTTTTCTTTTGTGAGAAAAGATGTACCTCTTACAGACCACATCAGAGTTTTCTCCGGGAAGTTTTTCTTAGAACACCTAGATTTCTAAGACCAACCTTTATTTTTCTAACTCCCAAGGAAAATTTAATAAATAGATTTCAACTTCAGAAACTAGATTTCTCATATCCTTAGAAACTCAGAATGTTTGGGGAGAGATAAAGGGATGATGGCCATAATGCTCTTTGGAAAGTATCAAATGAACCAGGAGTATCTCTGGCTCTGGCTCCGGCTCTAACTACGGCTTCGCCATATTGAAATACACATGACTTCAGGTGACGCTGGGACCTATGACTGGATTGACCTAGGAGAGCCTCCCTAACGTTAGGCCATGTAAACTGCTGTATTTTACACCTGTTAACTCTGCAATCACCATGAAACTGGAAGAAACCAGGAGAAAATGACCCTCAGTGGTAGATGTGGCTTTATAATGAATCCAGGTGGACTGGGGTTTGAATTAGTCTCTTAATTTTTAAAGATCCAGTACTCTAGAATCTACTCAGTGATTATGTATCTTGCCAATTTTTGAAGTCTTTTCATCCTTAATATATTTTTAGGACTTGAAGACACTGTATTTAAGATCATATGGTTCATTTATTGGGGGCTCTGAAAGGAGCAGGATTGGAATCCCTATCCTCAGGAAAGCAGTTACAAGTGATAGTTCCGTGAACATTTCCTGCAAATCAACCATTCCATGATTCTCCTAATGCTTAAGTTTCCTGGGAACTTATAAGTAGATGTGAGATCCCCGCCCCCATAAATAAATTCACTAGCACGCCTTCTCTTAATCATTTACTCCAATTGATGAACTCGGCATCCTCATTGCCTCTCCCAGCCCTCCCCATCGTCCCTTCTCTCCTCATCTTCCTTTTTGGAATGGTCACTAACTGTCCCTGTTTGCTCCAGACAAGCCAGAGGCTATCAGCACAAAAACCAGGAAAGTCCATGCAAACCAGGACAGTTTGTTCGCCCCATTCTCTGGTGTTTCTTCCTTTATTTCACCTCAGCCGACCACTCCGTTACCCTCTTCTAGAACTTGCGCCTCCCCAGTGTGTCCCTGAAACTTTATTCTCTGCATTCTCCTCTTCATCTACCCCTCACTCCATTCAAAATTACATGCAAACTTAGATCAAAAGGGATTCTTAGCTCTCAGTGAAGTCCTTGAACATTTCTTTACTCTAGTCCATTGGCTTCCATGTCCCATCCGAAGAATCCCTTACCAAAATGAGAAATCCCGTCACAAAAATGAGAAAACTTATGCCAGTGGGGTCGGGTTTTTTTAAAAGCTAAGTTTATTCAATTTTAGGACTGGTGTTTATGACTATGTCCTTAGTACATTTTTGTTATTAAAACGTCCTTTGGGTCCAGGCTTTGGAATTGGGTTCTCTGGGTATAAACCTAAAAATAACCATCTGAGCCAGTCATTTAACCTCTGCAATCCTCAGGTTGACTGTCTGTAAAATAGAGCTGTAATCATACACACCTATACAATTGTATTTGTATCAAATAAGATAATTTATGTAAAGCACTTAAGCAACTTCTACGCACGTAGTAGCTGCTCATAATTGAGAGCACAGCTGTTGCTATGGTTACCACCACCATAATGATTGCCAGCTTCATTACTATCATTATGTAATGTTCCTGCTTTGCAAAATACATCAGCCCTGTCAAGTCCCTAAAAGTTTTCTTTGAACTCTCCTGGTCTATACAATTCCAAAGCCCTCGGGCCGCAGCTCTTGCTGCTTATGTGTCATTTGTTTCTAATTACTGGATAAGAGGTCTTTTACTGTCTTTTGCTACCTACAATTTATTATCTGTTCTTTATGAGGTCATTTAGGTCTGTGCCCCTCCAACTTGAATGTGCACACCAATCACCTAGGGGTTTTATTAAAACACAGATTCTGATTCCGTAGGAGTGGCATGGGGCCTGAGATTCTGTATTTCTGATGTGCTCCAAGGTGGTGCCACCCTACTGCTCCATGGACCCCCTCTGAGTGGCAAACATTCAGAATACTTTCTTGATACATAAATTCCCTTGTACTTGAACATGTTCTGTGGACCCTTTGAAACTCCCTATCTCACTGTTGTCATTTCCCATCTCCAATTTAATTCATTCTGAAAAATGTAATTCCTTTTGTGCTCTGATTAGTCTTGTTACTTGTCAGCTTTACAGTGTGTGGTCAGGGGAAGTGGACAGTGAAAAGAGGGTTCTTCTTGCGACCATTTTCCTAGAATAACAGTTTGGATATGTGTGCACAAAGATTAAAATAACAAGCCCTCCTCACCTGGAGAATTGTACATTGTGTTGGATAGGCCTGAATGCCCTCATAACTGTCGCTCTGGATGGAGCCACAGATTCAGGTGACCTGGATGATCTTCCCTACATTGAATTTGGGAAAGGATTTGAGTACAAGACCCAGTTCACTATTGGAATGGGGAATCTTGGGAGCCAACTGTCAAAGCAGCTGGTAAGTTGTTCAGAAAAGGCAGGTGAGTTCAAATTTTCTATTTCTTTTGTATATAGGCTTAATATTTATGCTTATGCATTTGAACTGATTTGTTCACTTGGAAGTGAAGAAAGACTTTTCTGAATTAGTGGACAGCTAAAATAAGAGGGTATTTTGAAAGAATTGTAAGATAGTAGAAGTGTGTCAAAGCATGTTTAATTTATATACATGGCTGAAAAAGAAATGAACAGCACCTACATTGGACATTGGGCGGTGGGCACACAGTGTAACATGCAGAGCACGTATCATGGAAATGTATACTTAATCCTACATGAGCCCGTTCACCGTGTCACTCCAATACATTTAATTTTAAAAAATAGCAGCTACACTCCTCTCAAATTACAGTCAAGGAATATAAGTGCCGAAGGGAATCTGAGACTTGGGAGGCAATCGGCAGCTCCCTCAGCCAGCTGGTTTTCACATCCCTTGTGGATCCTCAGGGCCACAGCTCGCCACACCAAGTACAATTCTAGTGTCTGCGATGTGTGTTTTCCCTGCAATGAGGCCTGTAAATGAGAGCCAGTTACATTTAGGGTTTAATTATAAAAAATGCAGTCTGCTCCAATGTTGAGGGAAAACTAACAATGTAATGATAAGACCTCTTATGTTGTACTTTGTGAGCAATCGAAAGATTTTGCTGTCTTGACTCATAGAGATTTTTGCCTTTATCACCTAATGTCTGCATGAGATGCATTTCAATCATATTTCTTTTAGAAATGTACAAGAATTCAAACTAGAGTGGTTAATGTTACCAAGTCATGTGGCACTACTTTCACCTTAATATAATCTGCTTATAATTTATAAAACCCATAATCTGCATATTGGGACACTTTCCAGTAAAGTACAAGCTCCTGCTATTTTGCACCTGTAGAATTTCTATATATGTAGATGTTTCAACACAATTTATTCAGTGTAGTAATCATGTAAAAACAATTGATTAAAGAATGTGGAAGTTTTGTTTGAATTTCTTTGTACATAGGAAAATATTGTCTATTTTTTAAAATGTATTTTTCTGTCTACTACTCTTTGAAATCTGTAATGGTAGGTCAGAGACGGAGGAAGTTATTCCTCAAAACAAGACTGTCAGTTTTTAAATATTACATAAATGCATCACTATACAAGAAACATTTAATTTTAGGCATATATTAATTTTAATGTTAATCATAAGAGATTTGATATTGTAGGATTTTGGTGATCCAAAGAAAATTGATATCTAATATGAACTCGGTGAATCTATTTTGCTATTATTATTTGTTTTCATATATTTCAAGTGTTATTGGTTTCTCAGAGATTTTCAGAAAAATAAGAATTTTCTGATGTCAGAACAGAAGCATTATATAATAAGAAACAAAGAGGAGAAATTGCCAAATAGTTATAACAGAAAATTTCATTTTCATCACATTTTAATTTTGATAGGAAACTGCTCAACACAAAGATGGATTCTATCCCACTAAGGCAAATCATGGCATTTACTATAAATAGAACTTTTCTAAGAATAAATTTTGTGGGTTAATTATAAAACTGCCATGGAATATGTCTATTTTTCAGGGAATGATTAACTATGTCCAGGATGAAATTCACTCACATTTTAAAATATAGAATATGATGAGAATATGATTTTTGGCCAGAGTAGACAGAGGAATATTCTCCTCGTGCCCCCACTTCCATAGCAAGTGCTCCTGAAATGCTGACTATGCAACTGGTGTTCTTGAAATCCCGTTACACACAGACTGTTCTGGAAGTGTGTATCAGTGGACTCGGTTCCAAGCAATGTGACACTGGGCATCATCTAAATCCTTCAGCATGCAAAGAATTCACAAGACAGGAAACAAAATAGCATGCATTCATTTTATTGAACAGAACACTGGGGACAGAATTATACAGGGTGATCAGCAACACTATGGTCAATGCTGGGATGGTGGAAGCAGGAAATCATGCAAATAAATTATTGGGTCAGCCAAAAAGTCTGTATGATTTGTTCCATAAAATAAAAAATGTATTTTTCTTTCTCATCAAATAACTTTATTGATTTGGATATTTTGAGTATGTCAGCTATCTCCCATGTGGTATAATGTTGATTGTCCTAATTTATTTACTCTTTATTCTTACTTATTCTTTTACAGTTTTCCCAATTTTCTCCACTTTGCCCTCCTCTGTCCCACTCACCCCCAGCTCCCACAATCAATCCCCACACCATTGTCCATGTCCCTGGGCCATTCATACATGATTCATTGACTAATCTCTTCCCCTTCTTTCCATCATTCCCCCATCCCCTCTGGCAGCTGTCAGTCTGTTCCACATTTCCAAGTCTCCGGTTCTGTTTTGCTTGTTAATTTATTTTGTTCATTAGACTCCTCTTATAAGTGAGATTATATGGCATTTTTCTTTCACCAGATGGTTTCTTTCACTTAGCATAATAGTCTCCAGTTTCATCCATGCTGTCACAAAGGGTAGGAATTCCTTCTTTCTGCTGTGTAGTATTCCATTGTGTAAATGTACCACAAGTTTTTATCTACTCATCTACTGATGGGCATTTAGGCTGTTTCCAGCACTTGGCTGTTGTAAATAGTGCTTCTCTGAACATAGGGGTGCATAGGTTCTTTTTAATTAATGTCTCCATTTGATCGCTATCAGCTTCAACTGGTCTACCTGACCATGGAGCATCATCCAGCAAGAAATGTCCAACACTAAACCTCACAAACCACTTTTGACACATTTCATCAGTCTCAGCACCTTCTCCATACCACAAATCTTTTTTTGCATTTCAGTTGCATTTTTACCTTTCTTGAAATAATAAAGCATAACATGCCATAAATGTTGTGTATTTTCCTTCATCTCAATATTAAAATGACTACACAAAAATTCACCAATTTTGATGTTTTTTTAAATGCACACGGATATGCCAACTGTCACAATACAATCTCAAAAAATTGTTTTGAATGCAGTTAAAGACAATTAAGCACTATTAGAGCCATCAAACGGAAAAAAAACAAATGAAGTTTTTGGTCAGTAGTATGCAATGAGTTGGTCATGGCTAGACTGATACCACTTTGAGAACACAAAAACACCTTTGAGGTTATCCTGAATCCCTCATAGTCCTCACATGGTGGAGAATGCAGATCACAGAAGGAAAAATGGACGCTAAAGAATGTCTCATGCATTCTGTCTAGAGCACACTTTAACGGTGAACAGGCTTCTGAAACTGACAGAAATCTGAATCACACCGGTGAGCTTATGTGTGTGATTGGGAAGCAATGCCACCTTATGTAAAGTATTTCCTACCCTCCCTCAAGGTCAATGTTGCCGAAAGGACATGCTGCTGTTTATTCTGCAAGTGCATTGGAGAAGATGGCACAAGGGGAGATCCTGGACCACCTGGGAATAAGGCAATTTTAAGATTTATGACTCACTTTATTTGAATGTAGTATGGATTTCAGCCATGAGTTTAGGTAGGAATAAGGGGTGATTTTAACTTCTGGGATAACCTCTCAGATAACCTATTATTATACTTCTCTTTGTATATGCCAAACTAGGCAGTCACAGCTTGTCTTTGGCATTCTAAATTGAAATCTTTCTAAAAACTTTTGTTCAAGTCTCAGGAGAAATAACTGCCAAGCTCCTTGCTTACCCAGTATTTGAGCATTGATAATGGTGATGGGGGAAAAATCAATTGTCATCTTTCATGTTGAATAAAGAAAACCTCCAAATTCCATTGTTCTTTCAATTTCCATTTTTAATGACTGCAGAGTCATTTAAATCAGGTAGAAAACATTTTGTGTAGTCTACTAAAATCAAGCTAGGTCAGTTCACCCTATCATAGCAAAAGATGCTAAGATGTTTCATTCAACTCTAACCAAAGCAAAATGTTATCACAGATGCGTAGACAGGAACAGGCTGATTGTGAAAATAGTAACCAACTGTAGGTAGAGATGTTTCCTAACCAGAAGAAGTTAATGTACCCATATGTAAAACTATGATTTAGGAGTTTAGGAAATGGTCAAATATGTAAAACATACCATGGATGTGTTTAATAATAATTTCAATACTGCTTGTGTCCATTTTGACTCTAAAATAATTTACAGATAGAACTATAATTCCCAAATCACCATGGTTGTATCTGTAAAGAAGGTTTTTGGACTAATTATTTCTTGGTTGTTTCAATTTCATGTAGAAAGAGTGGTAGAATTAAAAAAGAAAACAGGGCTCAAAAAGAATGGCAAGGAATGCAGGTGGTCTCTTTTTTGCATGTAGCATCAATCCTAGAGCTCATTCGAACAGTTGTCTGCACAAACACTCCAGCACTATATATAACACCAGAGAGACTTGCAGACAATGGTTGTGATTCACCCACACACCCCTGAGTTGTCTGGATACTTGTCAAAAAATTTCAGTTATTTTTATGTGTATAAATGCAGCCTACGTTGTGGCAGAGAACTAATTTTTCCAAACTCTTCTAAATTAAGTAAAACTGCGATGCTGAAGAATTTTGCTTGATTACCTCTGGATTTTGCTCTATGGAGTGCTAATGTACTCTACCTTTCCTTATTTCCAGGGATCCACAGGTTTTAAAGGCAGTGAAGGCTACCTGGGAGAGGAGGGTGTTGCTGTAAGTCAAAGGGTTTTTTTGTTCTGTTTGTTTGTTTGTTTGTTTGTTTGTTACAGCCTCATTTATTCCTAAGGACATCTCTACAATATTAAATCGTGGCTAGAGGCATGGGAAAAGTCAGATTCTAAGGATGTGTGTGCAGAATCAGAGATCTTTCCTAATCGTCTTCAGGCTTTGCTTCTGGTGATGGTTAGTGGTCTATTAACCTACTGTCTCTTCTTTCACCATCCACCAATATTGCACAATGAACCCCATGTGAAAGTTATCTTCCTCACCAGGGGAGTCAAATTGCTGCCATTTGCCCCTTCCTGATCCATTTTGCAGAAGCAAACCAACTCGCCACATTGTTTATCAAGGATCTCACTCTTTCTTGCATCCATCTATCCCCTCTTTACTCCCTTTTTCCCTCCCTTTCACTCTCCCTCCCATTTAGCCATCAATCCAACCATCCATCCATCCACCCAGCAATTATATATTACCATTTACCACAGTATTTACCAGCCTTCACAAATTCATTTATTCACTTAAGATATATATTAAAGCATTTTACCATGTACCAGGCAGAGTGGTAAGCCCTAGAAATAAAAATAAATAAAAGACAAATATGGTTCCCATCTCAGGGAACTTCCAGACTAGTGGAAAGGCAGATGAGACAACCATGGTCCCAGCTGTTATACACAAGGACTATAGTGGAGGAATGGTGAGATGCAGTGTGACAGAGTGTAGCAGAACAAACACATAACAATCTCAAGTAACAGCCTTGGTGGCAGTTAGGGCTTGGAAGAAGGGTACATGCACATACGGGCTAATGCTTGGGCAGACATCTGCAGGACAAATAGAGATTTCTCTGGGGAGAACAGTGTGTTCAAGAGCATGTAACTGAGTCAGAGACTTGTGTGTTTGCAGAATGGCAAAGGCACCCAGGACACAGTGAAAGGAGGTTATATGTCAAGCAAGACCTAGATTGTTGGGAGCCTTGAATATCCTGCGAAAGGTTTGAGTGGTAGCTTCTAGCTGTTGCGTGGTCATTGAATGATGTCATGGATAGAAGTATAAATGATGGGGATATGTATTTAGAAAGCATATCCACGCAATATTATGGATGATGATAAGGCCAAGATTACAGGCGGAAATCATGCAGTGGTAGTTGCAAGACAAAGTGGTCCTAATCTTAGTTTCAGACAGTATGAATGGAGGTAAAATGGACATAACTTATTGACCTCTTGGGAAGAGAAAAGCTGGGGATGACACCTTTGTTTCCAGCTCACAAGATGTACAGATGGGTAGGTTCATTGTGAATAGGACTGTAGGAAGAGTATTTATTTAAGAAAAAGAGAAAGCCCTGGCTGACATAGCTCAGTGGATTGAGCACAGGCTGTGAACCAAAGCATCACAGGTTCGATTCCCAGTCAGGGCACATGCCTGGGTTGCAGGCCACGGCCCCCAGCAACCGCACACTGATGTTTCTCTCTCTCTCTCTTTCTCCCTCCCTTCCTTCTCTAAAAATAAATAAATAAAATTAAAAAAAAAAGAAAAAGAGAGAACAATAGATTTTGGTCTATAAATTATGCCTCTTGCTTAGATCATACCTAGAGCATCCTTCTCTGATGTCTCACCAGTCTTCTGTTGTCTTTTCCTGGAGTACCTCCTGAAATCTTGAGAACACCATTTAGCTGCCAGTTCTTGGTATGCCTGTTTTATTTAGATACTATTCTACCCACAGCAGAGTGCACACAGGATCTGAAGCAAAGCAAAGTTGTCAACAGAGTAGCTCTGATTCACTTCCATTCTTAGTTTTTATAAGCATGAATTCTGGATTGTCAACTGTGAGCAGTCACACATTTGTTTTCCAACATAACACTTGTCAAATTTCCAAGACAGATTCCAGATTACCATAGAAAAAGTTCACCCAGTTCTGTGCTCTTTCTTAGGGAGAAAGAGGGGCCTCTGGACCAATGGGAGAGCGAGGTACTAAGGGATGCAATGGTGCCAAAGGTCCTAAGGTAAGGGTCATGTAAAACATTGTGGAGTCTTCCCAACATGAATTCCATTTTCTTACACTAACTGCTACTGTCCTTTTTATTTTCAGGGAGACAGAGGACTAAATGGATATCAGGTATGGTACCAAACATATCCATCTATCTTCTCAGTTGCTGTCTAAAAATGTTTTATTTGTGAGATTATTGGCCAGCAGATTGTGGGAATGAAGTTTCTGTTGACCTTCCTTTTTCATTGTTAATAATTGAATTCTGTTTATTTCTATATTTTATTGCAGGCGATATGTACTATTTAATGACAGTTTCTATTACTAAGTAAACTTCGATTTTACCCAAGGCCAGCCTAGCCAAGAAGCTGTATAAGAAATACAAAGTTAGACTTCTTGTTTGGTGTCTGACTTCTTTCCACATAAATGTTACACACTCTGTTTTGGTCACATCTGTCTTTTTAGGGAGAAGATGGGGAGACTGGAGTTGACGGATTGAATGGCATACAGGTAGAGCTTTCTCTTCGTGCTGTAAGACCCTTCTGAGCTATTTCCGCACTAAAAAAAATGGGGATTTGAATTTATTCTTCTCTGTTTCTTAGGGTGACAGTGGTCTTCCTGGAAGAAAAGGAGAAAAAGGTGATGAAGGATCGCAGGTAGGGATTCAATAAATAGACATCATGAAACCTGTACTGGGAATAAAAGGTGTAATTAATAGGGTAGAAGAGCTGTCCTAGGTGTATCCGTTGGCCAGTGCCACAGGTTGCTGTGTGATGAACCACCACAAAACCTCAGTCACATGCAGCAGGGAACTTGTTCTTACGTGTCTGAGAGGCTCACCTGACCTAGGCTGAGCATGGCTACCCTTGGCTCCTGTGCGTCTGTAGGTCGTCTGGGGCTTTGTTCAACATGCCTCTTATCCTACTCCTGGGCCCAGAGAGCTGCCTGTCCATGATGACCATGACCTCTTCAAGGCCATGGCAGAAGCAGAAGAGAGAAAATAGAAACACATCAGGTCCCAGGTCTTCTTGAGGCCTAGGCTTGGAGCTCTCTCAGTGACATTTCTATTTCTTTCTGTGGCCCCATCAAGTCACGGCCAAACTCAGGAGTGAGGAATCTGCCTCCCCCTCGCTGGTGTGCGCGTACACATACACCCACACACACAGTTGAAAGGCAGTGCAGAGCTACATGGTAAAGAGCACAGATTCAGAGGGGAGTGAAGAATTGGGGTCACCGATGAAAAGCAGCCCATTCCTATCTAGAACAAAAACCAACGGCAGCCATACTTCCGTCATCTACTTTATCTGTCTTCAGAGTGTGGACAGAGGAGTCAGAAACCCACTTTCTAGCTGACACAACCACCTTGAGGAAAGTGGATAAACTCTCTGAGTCTCAGTTGCCTCATTAAAAGCAAGATAATAAACAATGCCTGGTGTATAAGGTAGTTG
This sequence comes from Tonatia bakeri, assembly GCA_004024845.1. Classification (NCBI taxonomy): domain Eukaryota; kingdom Metazoa; phylum Chordata; class Mammalia; order Chiroptera; family Phyllostomidae; genus Tonatia; species Tonatia bakeri. The sequence continues at coordinate 67,248 of PVIA01001148.1, read as the reverse complement.
TGAAAACTAAACAGGATGATAAATGTGTCTGGAACAGAGCTCACCACTGTGGCAAACAACTGGGGTCACTCTTAAATTATTCATATGATGCCTGAAACTATTTTTGGTTGTTTCCCTTTCTAGTTTAAAAATAACTTTGGAACAAATATGTAATTATTCAAATCAGGGAGGAGATAAACTCTTTGTTTCTATTAATGTTATTAAAAATTCTTGTCTTCTCCCTCTTCTGATTTTTGTTACCTTTAGGGAAGCCCGGGAAAGAAAGGGATTCCTGGAGACCGTGGAGCAAAGGGCCTGCGAGGAGAGCCTGTGAGTGCCGGCTGCGTGGGCTGTGAACTAGCGCCAGGGCTCAGCTCCCGTCAGCACTTTTCACGGGAAAAGGCCTCCCCACTTTAAGGTCCTACAACAGCAATCCTGAGTTCAGATCATCACAGGCATAACTGTAGAATTTTAAAAGCAGTTTCGTTATGTTAGATCCTTGTCATACACGAGATAAGCATGGATAGGGAGAAGCCCTTGCACTTCACTTGCACGTGTATCTTTTGAGAGTAAAAATGCAGAATCGTCCTTGCACTTCAGAGCTGGGAAGGGATTTCAGTCTACTTCCTTTTCTTCCTCTGGGTGACTCAAAGTATGGACAGAAGAGAAGAAACAAAGCCATATCCTCTTTTCTATTCTCCAAAAGCCTTTCTCAATTGAGTACATTACCTTCATTTTGTTTTTTAATCCAAGCCAGCTGAGATTATATTAAACCAGACATAGGGCACAAAAGGGCCTGCTCTCATGGGACCTACACCCAAAAGGCAGGGCTCATGCCGACAGGGAACCTACCAAGCCAAATGGGACATTCATACTGGAGGGCTTGCTTTCAGCACTGTGCTCATACATTAACGAAGTCTCCAAAACCTTGACGAATTAGGATTTCGGTTTGTTTTTAAACATTTATTAAACTTTTTCGTGAGATATAATTGACGTGTAACATTGTGTAAGTTTGAAGTGTACAAAGTGTTGATTTGATACATTTGTATATTACAATGTGATTACCACCAGAGCGTTAGCTAACTCCTCTATCATGGCACACAGTTACCACTTATTTTTTGTGCTGAGAACATTTACTACCTAGGCTTTTAGTATATTTGAAGTATATAATAACATAGTATCATTGTATAGAATTGCTGGCCTGTGCATCAGGTCTCCAGAAGTTACTGAACTGTCAATACATCAGAAAAGTGCACAAATGATCCATGTAATAGCTCGATGAATATAAATACACCTGTGTACTCATCACCCAGGTACAGAAATAGAACATTAGATAACAACAGAACACCTAAGAAACTCCCTCCTGTCCACTCCAGTCACAATTTTTTTTTTTTTTTTTACTGATTTACAATCCCACTGGAATGTGCCTGAGCAGAACAGCTAAAATTTATAAACACTGACAATACCAAGTGCTGATAAGGACGTGGGGAAGCTGGGAATCTCTGTCTTTAAGAACTCCCCCTCCAGGACACGTGGGTCGATCCAAGAAAGAATTTGGTGCAGTATATGCTGACAAATGTAAATGTTAGGTGTGCATTGAAGGCAACTCCATTTAGAAAGCAGAGGAATTTGCACCTGCAGACAGCATTGTTTGCTAAGTGACGTCTCCTGACAAGTCTGGTGACCTGAGGGTTTTCAAACAACTTCAGACTATCTAATTGAAAACAAAAAAACTATCCACCAATACAGATAATTAAGAAATAGTAGTTCAAATACAAAGGCATTTCAGTCGTCTGGATATGATAGCCAAAAGCCCACTTGGGGCATTACTATAAAACTGCCATTCACTATGATCAGAATCACTCCTAATTGTCTGCTAAATTGTATGGTTATGTAACACCTTTAAAGAATCTGAATAATGTAAAAGGATTTTTATTTAGAAAGAAACGGTCTGTGGCTTCAAGAGACAGCTGAAAATTCAACCCACTAGAGCTTTTCTGAGTTGAGTGCTTTGTTGTTGTACTAACTTTAGATGGCTTTTCAATGCATAATAATTCCTCCTGGCCACTTGGGAATATATATCTCAAGTTGAAGACAATTCCATGCTTTTTGTGGGTTACTATTTTAGGAAAAAAAATTTAAATGTCATAAAAAGATCGACAAAATGAATAGAACACATAGGATCAGATAATTTATTAGGGATACATGCAGATGACCCAAATTCCTGAAAAACCCATGTGTTTTCATTAAGAATGTCCAATCACATGAAAGTTAGCTTGGCTATTTGAAATTTCCTATTTAGACTTAAATATTTTTTTCAAATCTCATGTAAGGTAGATCATTAATCTGAGCTACAGAGTTTATCATTTGAAAACATACCATTATTAGCAGCCCATGTTTAATCACAAATTTGAGTTATATGATGCTCTTATGTCCAGTTTCACAGAATTTGAAAGATTTGACCAGATATTCCATTCAGACTAACCAAACATGAGAATTAGGATGTTCTAGTCTATAGAATGTGCTGGAATGTGATTTCTTTTTATGTCATCTCCTAAATCAAATAGAAGTTGGACCACAATAAGAAGTTTATACAGGCAGGGGAATAAAATTTGGGGCTTCATATTACCTCATTACCTTCCTTTCCCTTACATACTTTTCTCACCAAATATGATGATCTAATATTATAATTTAGGTATATCCTGCTTGGAGAACTTAACAGAGCAATATTTAAAGAATAGGGCAGAAAATGTAGAAAATAATCTTTGGCTTCAATATGTGGAAGAGAGTAATAATTTTTTTTTTAAACACCTGCTTGGCCAGCATTCAGCTGTCTCCACTTTCAGTCATAGCCAACCCTAGTGCAGTGACAAATGTCTACCCACTTTTTTTTAAAGATTTTATTTATTTATATTTTTAGAGAGGGAAGGGGGGGAGAAAGAGAGAGAGAGAGAAACATCAATGTGTGGTTGCTGGGGGACATGGCCTGCAACCTAGGCATGTGCCCTGACTGGGAATCAAACCTGCGATGCCTGGTTCGCAGCCCACGCTCAATCCACTGAGCTACACCAGCCAGGGCTGAGAGTAATAATTTTTATTTGTTTTAATAATATTGGTTATAAAGTAAATTCTAAGCCCGTCTTTTTCACTCCGTTAGCCTATAAGCCCTGTAAGTGGACAAACTACTTGTTTGAAAAGCTTACTGACCCTCTGGAACAATGACATGTCCCCATTGGTGATCACAAATTGCTTATTGATTGATGAAGGTAATTGGGCGGCTGTCAGCCAAACAGCCGGCAGCTGGCACTCAGTAGGACTGGGTAATTGCTTTTCCTTCTCAATGTATTGGAGCGCTGACTGCGAGGACTGGCCCCCCTGATCCTCCGGCACCGGCACCGTGGGGCCGCTGCTCCGTCTGTGGGCCTAACCCCTCCCCCCGAGGTAGAGAGCTCTCAGCTTGGTGCAGGGGGGACAACACCCCACGATGTGTGCCTGTTTGGAACTAGTTTCTCCGGGAACGTCCGTGTGACTGTTGGGGAAAAAACGCCAGGCTTTTTTGAAAACGGAAAAAGTAGGGGCGAGCGTACGTGGGAAGAAAGCAGCCGGGGGCGGGGGGGGGGCAGGGGGGAGAAAGAGGGAGTGGGTGGCAGGTGCTGCCCCCGCGCTGCTCAGCGTGCTTGTGTTCTTGTGGTAGAGCCCCTGCAAGCATTTGCCTTTCCTAAGGGTCGGGGACAGCCACGTCTACCAGCCCCCAAGGATAAACTTGCCTAGGCCCCAAGAAAAAAGAACAAATGGTAAGAGAAAGGATTGCAGGAGCCAGAAGGGGGACCCCAGACCCCGGATAAAAGTTGTCACAAACAGGTCAGGCCACCCTGCTGCCCTGGGCTCTGCCTTCTATGCTGAGCTCCACCGTCGCCCCACCCCGTTGCTCCCTGCGCACACCTTAGGTTTCCACTCCCTTCTGATGATACAAATCGCAGAAAGAAAAGAAAAGAAAACACCGTCCTAATCCACTTCTGCTTTCCATTGGGTTGAACCTCTGTCTACTTTGGGGGGTAACTAAATGTGTCACACACAAGTCACATTTTTAAGGAGAAATGTTCGAAATCTATTAACTTTTCTTTTTATTCCCTATTTTCAGGGAGTTCCTGGACTTGACAATATCATAGAAGGACCCAAGGGCTTGAAAGGAGAACGTGGACGACAGGTAATTCCGGGGGCATTTGAAAGTGAACTTGTGAGGCCCAAGTCTTAGTGATAGAATATGAAATGCATAGGAAGAATTTCAAATCAGAGTGGAGATAACTTCATACAAAGTTATTTTTAGGAACAAAGGGATCTTTTAATCCTTATCTGCTACTATGGGATTCAAGGAAACGTTCTCTTCTGACCTTGGGGTGACTTGCTTCACTAAGCCATACCCTTGAGGTCATCATTTATGAATGTAAACATCCAAGCTCCAACTTAAATGTAGGGCTCGCTAATAAGAAGAACCATTAAAAGGGTTGTTGGCCTTCCCAGGATCCAGAGGACACACACCCTACAAAGCCAGCATATTCTTCATAGTACATGATAAAAAAGTACAAAATCTGGCATGCTGTGCAGCCCACACTCTGGAGACAAGTCTCCTGGGATCAATCTCATGAACCTTTCCAAGTAGCAACTGGATCATCTTAAGTTATTTTCTTAGAATTAAAAAAAATACTATCTGGATAATGCTGGATCTTCTGGCTGAGGAAGTGTCCTTGGCCACTCTACCTGGCGGGGGGTTCTGATACAGTGGAAGGACTTTGCTTTGGGGACAGGCTGGGCCCTGTTTCAGGACCTGGTCCTTGCCATCCCTGTGGCCTTTGGCCACTTTCTGTCAACCTTAAGTTTCTCATCTGCAAAATAAGACAGAAAGCCTACTTTTGACGATTATGGTGGGAGTTCAGGGACTAATCCTGCCATATGAGAACCCTTTAGGAAATGTCACCTACAATTTTTATTAAGTGGTGAACGTAAGTTTCATTGTAGACTCATAATTATTTCTTCCTTTTCTATCTTGGGAAGACTTGTGAGTATTGTGAGATACTCACACTTTTGTTCACATCAGGGTGTAATCTATGCAGGTTAGCTAAACAGAACAAGAAGTCCAAAGGTAGAAATCCAAACCAGTAGTGTCTGCACTGGGCATGTGGCATGCTTTAATTGTCCACTCTGTGGGGATAGTTTGATTTAAATATTCTAACTGCACTGTAATTGCACGTTAGGCAGTGGTGATGAACAGATGAAGCCGTGTCATTAGCATTTTGTCCTGCAGTTCCTCATTACCCACACAGATGATTTATGACCAGTGGAAGCAGAGCTACATTCCAAAAGAAGAATAGTTCTCCGGTTGGTGGGTACCCATCCTACCTCCCTGGAGCGTACCGGCTGAGGTTGAGGAGAAATGTGTCTGCACTGTGTAATTACTGTCACACATCTTTTTTGTTCATTTGACAGGGTAGAAGAGGCACGCCAGGCCCCCCTGGGACACCGGGCTCCAGAACTGACACCGTAAGAGCCTTTCTAGACAAGGAGACCCGCTGCTCCAGGAGCCCATCTTGTGATGAAAATGGCTGCGTGGGGGGAGTGGTGGGCTGGTTCTGTGGGGCTCAGTACCCTGGGGACACTGACCTGAGAACAGAGCTGGAAAAGGACTTGGGGAAGCCCCAGAAGCTCAGACAGGAGAGTGCTGGCTGCAGGTGAAATTATTGATCAGGAGAACAAGCTGGGCTCTGAGGACAAAGCAGCAGCCCACAAGGGGAAGAGGTGTCAGAGTTTGGCCTCCTGAATAGGCTAACTGAGGTGGCCAGTGATGCTGTTTTAAGTCCAAAACTGCATTCCTTGCCAAATTGTATAGCTATGCACTTGAAAAAGTGAGTCCTGGTTGAAGTCCTCTCTCTGTTCTTTCTTCCATTTTTTCCACCTTGTAAATATTTTCTTGATGGAGTGTAATAGCTGGTTCTATGAACTTCTGCCCAGAAAATACAATGCATAATATATGCGATGTATTAAACTAGTTTTTATTTGTGCTCAGTTTTGCAACATTGTATATTTTTATTGAGATGAAACATTGTATATTTTTATTGAGATATAATGTTGTATTCGTTCCAGGTGTTCAGCATGATTGGGTATGTGTAAATGTTGCAAAACAATCACCACCACAAGTCTAGTGAGCATCCATCACCACTCCGAGTTACAGATTTTTTTCTTGTGATGAGAACTTTTGAGATTTACTTCTCGAATAAACTTTCAAATATACAACACAGTATTACTAACTGTAGCTCCCATTCTGTACCTTACATCCTGTGGCTCATTTATTTTATAACTGGAAATGTTTATCTTTTGACCACCTCCGCCCATCTCCATGCACCTCTACCCTCCACCTCAGGTCCACCTAGGGCAGCCTCCGATCTGCTCTCCGTGCCCATGAACTTTTTTTTGTGATTCCACATGTAAGTGAGATCACAGTATCTGTCTTTCTTTGACTTATTTCACTTAGCTTAATGCCCTCACGGTCCATCGTTGTTGTTGCAAATGGCAAGATCTCATTCTTTTTTAATGGCTGAATAATATTTATTGTGTAAATAAATTCATTGTGTATATATACACCACATTTTTTAATTCATTGATTCATCAGTGGACACTGAAGTTGCTTTCATGTCTTGGCTTTTGTAAATAATACCACAGTGAATATGGGGGTATGTCTTTGAATTAGTGCTTTTAATTGCTTTGATAAATACCCAGAAGCAGAATTGCTGCTAGTTCTGCTTTTAGTTTTTTGCAGAACCTCTGTACTATTGAAAATATCATATGTTTTTGAGGTGTAAAAATATATACCTGAGAGTGAAATTTGGTTACTTGCTTATGGAACCTTTTGGGACCTTTTTTATGTATTTGTTTGTTTTTTCAGTGAGTATTTTAAACAAACGATTCTACACATGACTTCTTGGAAAAGTACAGAGGTTGTAAAAGAAAATCTTTACCCAAAGTACCCAAAGAGATATTTTGATAAAATACACTTAAATGCCAGTATTGGATTCTAAATTAGACCTGGCTCTTCTCATTGGGCACCATTTTCTTTCATTCTTTATGTAGTTATCCAACCTTCTGCAATTGCCTTTACCTCCCCATCCTCAAAATATATAATGTTTTTAAAATGAGCACAAATAAAAACTAGTTTAATATATTGCATCTATTATGCATTGTATTTTTCTGGGCTGAAGTTCATAGGACCAGCTCTAATACTCCATCAAGAAAATATTTTTCTCTCTTGGAAGGCACTCATTTGCAAAGCAGAGAGATGGAACTAAAAACAGAGATTACAATGAAAATGTGCAGAATCTGATCACTGGGCACGCACTTTACTACTGCCATTTTATTGCATCTAAAGTTAAAGACATACATGTGTTGTTCATTTCACCTTTTAAAAGGGTGTCACCAGCTTACATGCCCCAAGAAAATATTTTGAACTGAAAGAATATCATCCAAGAGACCCTGGCATGGAAGATGTACTTTTATCATTTTATAGAGGCTGTAGTCTGTCTAGAGGCTAATGCTGTGTCACCAAGTGTCACCCTGCACAACTCCTGAGAAGTATGACATCATCTTGGGTTGTAGATTCATTGGTGTCATTCACGAGTCAAAGTAGGACTTCCAGCTAAAGGAGGCAAAGTCAACGTGTTTTTTTATGCTATTTCCCATTTGTGCATTTCACCAAAAACAACAAAAGAAATTTTAAATAGTTTAACAAGCCATGACCCCAACATTAAGCTACATGGGACAACTGTTGGCCCACTGCTTTAAAAGCTGGGTCCTCCTGCAGGAGACTTTGGAGAGCTGACACAGGCCACCTCAGACCTCAAGCAGGGGTCAGGGTTTTCTAAAAGTAGCTGCCCTATTCCTGAGAAAGCTGGTGAACAAACCCCAGGGATACTATAAATTTTGAGAAGATCAGGGAATATCCTGATGGGCACCATTTAGCAGAGGAGACAGAAACAGTGAGAAACTGAAGAACATTCCAGTCTTAGTATCTGCAGCACTGCAGCACAGCAGTCCAGGCAGGCCATGGAGCTGCAAAGACAGGAGAAGAAATGGTGACTGTCACAGAGCAGAGAAGCTGGGAGTTGCAGGGCTTCGTGTGAGCTCCATGAGTCTCTCAAAAGGGTGAAAGATTGTATGATCTGAAGAGACACCGGAGTATATCCATGAGTCTCTTAAATGTCAAAATTTGAAAGAAGAGGGAGCCAGAAGGTAAAAGAAATAATTCATGATGCAAAAGTGCTGGAGGCAGCATACCTATATCAAAGCTATTGACCCAAGTCCAGGTAGCGGTGAGTTATTCAGTAAATAGGTGACCTTATTCAAAGGTGATTAATAATGAGAAATATTAATAATCTTTATTGTTAATCAGAAGATTACTAACCAGGACCTATGCATTGAAATGGCAAGAAAACAGGAGGAGAGCTAGATGAGCACAGGGCAGATAAACCCTTTTTGGAAGAGGAACTACTTAAAGAAAAGGTTTAACAACTCTGGCAAGTCATTCTCCAAAGTCTCAAAAAAGAAAAAAAATAAGACAATATGACTGCTCTAAAAAGAGTCTAAAGAACTGATAAGACAACAAAAAATGAAAAAAGCAAGTTAGTAGTGCTTGGGGAACAATGGGAAAGGGGAAAATATAGAATTTAAGATGTATTAGAAGCAACAAAAAATGAGAATAAATATGACTGAAAAAATATAGGCAGGCATATGGTGATCAAGAAGCCACACAAGCAATAATTGAGATAGAATATCAACAGCGGAGAGCCAAAATGTAGAATTTGCATTACTAAATTAAACGAACCAAATGCAATGTAAAAACATTCATAAATGTAACAAAATGTAACTTCTAGAAGCAAAAGCTCAAATATGCGGATAGAAAAGACATACTCTGACTTAGAAAAAATTCATACACACACATCATCACTGAGCTACATCCTATGGAAACTACCAAACTTATTATGTAAATAAAAAAACATGAGAATTTTTTCTTTACATAAGCAGAAAAGATAGAAAATTCAATCTGTCTTCAGTTTTCTTCCCGACATTCTGGGGCAAATAGTAGAATGGCTGGAGTTCTGAGATAGAATGGTCCAAGGTTTATATTCTCACCCAAGTGGTCCTGCCAGCATATACCGAATTTTTGGACCATAAGATGTACCTAGGTTTGCCCTGGCTGGCATAGCTCAGTGGATTGAGCACAGGCTGTGAACCAAAGCATCGCAGGTTCCATTCCCAGTCAGGGCACATGCCTGGGTTGCAGGCCACGGCCCCCAGCAACCACACATTGATGTTTCTCTCTCTCTCTCTTTCTCCCTCCCTTCCCTCTCTAAAAATAAATGAATAAAATCCTTTAAAAAAAGATGACAGAGCTAGTAAGAATTAGCAAGCTACATTAAAAAAAAATGTACCTAGGTTTTAGAGGAGGAAAATAGGGGGAAAAATTTTTGAAGCAAAAAATGTGGTAAAATATTTAATAACATAAATAACATAGGCCACCGCCCCCCCATCACAGCAAGCCAGGCAAGCTACATTTGGACTATAAAATGCACTCCCCCTTCCCTCCCAAATTTGGGGGGTGCGTCTTATAATCTGAAAAATACAGGTGAGTCCTCAATATGACAAAGCTTTCAAAAACAGACAACATGGCTCTGATGTTCCTTTCTTTAAAGTTTTATAATAATAAATTTGAATCCCTTTAAGTGCAGAAATGAGACTAAGTCAGAAATTGTGATTACAGAACAAAGTGTAAATTTTAGACATTTGACAATTAAAAATCATATGAAAATGAGAAAGTGGGGAAAGTATTGAACTACTGAGCCTTCATCTTGCATTGCAGGGACTCAGTCTCTAAGCATGTTCTCAAGCTAAAATACACATTGCAAAAATCCCCTCACCTTCTAATTAGTCTTCATGGTCAAGAAATGTTACCACCTGACATTTCCAATTCTTTCAGTTTTATTTTTCCTCCTCTTAAATTCAAATACAATTAAATATATTTTAATTTTAAAATAGCATGAGTAGCATGATCCCTTTTTAATCAAAAGTACCATATTTAGAACTCCATCTGTAAACACTCATAAAAAGATGCCAAGAATCATGATTACTAAATGTTAACGATAGTTATTTTTAGATGAAGGATGTGGGATGACTTTTACATTTTTATTCTGTGCATTTTCTGCATTTGAATATTTAAAAATCAACGTGTCATTTTCATAATAACAGTGAAGTCATTATCCTTTAAGAGAGAAGAAAAATCTATAGTGCTAAAAAACTTTAAAATGTAGGTGGATCAGGAGCATTGAGGATTCCTCAGTGTGAGGGGTTTCTGCTGGACTGATCAGTGAAGGGAGGATGATCTGTGGGAGGGTGCGGCACACAGGGAAATCCCGGAGGGGACCGAATCTGACCCTCATTCATTCGGTAAACCCTACTGAACACCTACAGTGTGCCCGCAACTCTACTATCTATCAGAGCTACACACTTAAATGAGATACGTAGCCTTTGCTCTCGAGGAACTGAGAACCATGTTGAGAGCATGGCATTTCAACATTTGGGCTGAATAACCCTTCGCTGTGGGAGACCATCTTGTGCATTGTAGGATGTTTAGTGTCATCCCTGGCTTCTACCCACTAGGCACTGGAGTGGCACCCCTGACCGTGACAACAAAAATTGTCTCTAGGTAGTACCAAATGTTCCCAGGGAAGGAGGGGGTGGGTGCTAAGTCTCCCCTTGTGGGTAAGAACCGCTGTTATGGAGGAGGGGGACGGCCCTGTAGGGACATGAGCACTGTGCCAGGAGTCTGTAGTGGGTTGGGAGGAGGGAGGACCAGCGCCAGGCAGCTGCCGTGCTGGGGATGGGGTGGGGATGGGAGTGGGAGGTTGGCTTTTTCCAAGCCAAACATTTCTGAGAATAAGAATAGATTTTTGTGCCATGGCTAATGAGAAGCAAATGTAGCCCCAAACTAACACATGATCTTCAGTGCTATTACGTCCTGAGGGTCTGTTAGTTACGCTTCGCCCTTTTCCTCTCTCTCAGCACTGCTCATGGACAGCTTGAAGTGCTGTAGGACAGTCATTTATTATTGTGAGTGAGCTTGCCATTAAGATTTAGGATTAATGGGATGCTTTGCCATTAAGAATGTCCTTTATTTTCCTGGGGATTCGGAGCTCCAAATCAGTCCAGACGTATCTGGGGAAGTGGGGCATGGTAACTAACCAGGCTGCAAGGAACCGAAGGGCCAAGGACTCTTCTGCGTCTTCTAACTCTCAGGTCTCCTTTGGGGAGATTTTCTTTCTCGCTCCGCCCATTCACATTCCCGTTCACAGGTGAGTGATGCCAGGCAACTATGAGCCTGTAGGGAAGCCATTAAGATATCGAGGGATTTAGTGTTTCCCATCCAAAATATTTGAAAATTTGAGGCAAAATTATAGAAATCACCTCCATATTTCCTTGTGTTTCTCTTTTCCTTTTTCTCACATCTACCCAAGGTATTTAAAACCATGACTTTCATTTGGAGTTTAAGTCCCCAGGAGCCATTAATGAAAGTGCTAGCTGATTACTTCTGGAAATGTCTCCGTTATTTCAGTGAATGGGCTGTTAAGGCCCGTCCTCTCCGCTGGGCTTACAAACTCCTGCCTTGGGACAGGAGGCCAGTTTTCTCGGCACCACACTGATAAATGCCTGGGAGGAAGCAGGAGCTCAATGAATATGCGTAAAGATAAGTCATTTTAATCAAGCTCTGTCGAGGTCAATCAAAGACAGAAAAAAACATTCATGGATGTTTCAAACACTGTGACAGTGGACCAGATTTTTGGATGTGGGGGCCTGTTTCATATCCTTTATTACACAGGAAGCTCTATTTTGCCCAAATATAAGGTTCCATTTCATTGTTCCTACACAAACAGAGGTGTCCACCTAAACCCCAGGTCTGGCCAAGTACATTTTCTGCTCCAAGAGCCACGGTGGCTTCTGCTAACAAAGTATGAAGCCTTTGTCTTGTATTTCCAGCCTTCGGAACCCCACAACTGTCTTTTCTTCTCACATGTTTGACCCAAAACCACTCCTATCACACACACTCCTAGTTTCCCATTTTTATTACTCAGTCTGGTATCCTCTGCTGGAAAGAGGACTTCTTACATCTTCTCCCTGTAGAACTCCTACCCATCCTCCAAAACCCATCTTTAAAATCTCTTCTTCCAGGAAACTTTTTCCTGATTTGACTAATGAAATTATTGTGTTCTTCAAAGCCCATATTTCTGCCACTCCCATTTCCTGTGGTGTTGGCCATACTCTGCCTTGTAAGCATTCATCCCACCCGTGGAGTGAGGGGCCCCTGAGATCAAGGACTCTGTGCCTGTGTGTATGTGTATGTGTGTGTGTCATCCTTATGCTGTATGGTTCCCACCAGTGTGCTTTGCAGGTAGTAAACCCTTGGTCAATATTTTTCTTAATGGAACTGAAGTGAATTGATTCAGAACAGAGAAAGGTCTTTCCTTTTCTGTAAGAAAGAAGATTTAGACTTATCTCAAGCTGATTCATCAGAGTTTTCAAGGAATAGGACTCCAACCATTTCCCCAGATGCACAGTCTGTTTCCTAGATAATAATAAATTTTGACTGAAATATGATTAGTAGAGTTTAAAGTCTGCAATAGTGGCCTCTCCAAATTTTGACCTGAACAGCCCAAATAAGTGTCCATTAAGGAAACACTGTGTGATAGTTATTGAATTTTGCAAGTCCTGGACGTCAGTATTGCTGTTACCTCACTAAGAGATCCTAAGTTAGACAATAAAATGTCTTTTTCTCTTGGTTTCCAGATCCATGAAGTACTGATCTGGAATATACCCAGAGCCTAATCTTAAATATGAGATTAGTAGGAAAAAACCCTCTTGATTATGTAGCACCATTATTTTTATTGGATATTTTATTAACAAACTAAATTGAGTAACTTTGGAATGCTTGTGGTGATTCTTTCATCTTTTGACAGGTATTTGGCTTTGGGGGATGGGATAAAATTAGTTTGGTTATCCTTAGCTTCTGAAATTAATCTATAATAAAGCTCATGATCTTAAATTTCTCAGTCGTTCCTCTGGCTTCCTGCCTATTAGCCACTCTATTCTTGATTTTTTGGCTTATGTAGTAGCACTTTGGAAGAATGAAAAGAAATAAAATTCAAACCAGTCAATTTTGGAGCTTGTGCGAACAGCTCTAGTAACAGTTTAGTAGAGGATGAATTATTGACCAAAATCGCTTCTCTTAAGTATCGATAGAATTCAGTTGTCTATGATTTTAATTACCTGTTGCCTTAGAATGGGGTTGGCAGCATTTTGCTTTCATGGTGCAGTGGATAATTTAATGTTTTGAGCAATAGTTGGAAACTTTATTTTTAATGTCAATGCATTAAAGTGCCCATTTCTAATTTAAATGACATATAAAAGCATTTTTTTCAGAGCTACTAATATATACCTTTTCCTCCTGTTTCAGGCAGCTCCTGGCCGAAAAGGACACACAGGCCCACAGGTACAGTGCTGCTTTTCCCCTTAACTCCGACAGTGCAACCAAGGAGCTACAATGGGGACTCTGAAAACTCTCTTCCAGGCCTTTTGACAATATTGGTTGTGGAAGAATAAATTGTTAGAAAAATTTTAGGCTGCAATTTCAAATCTTAAAAGGAAATGAAAATTTGGGCACTTAAGTCAAAATCATAAAAATCGGCATGAGACATGACTCGCCCAATCATTGTTAAGTTGAACTTTGACTGGATTACATGTACAAACTCTAGTGACTCAGTAGGTGACTTTTCTTTTAGATTTTTGCTCAGTTAACTCTGAAACCTTATTTAAAATTTACATAAATGCCTTTTAAACCAAGAGGGTACAAAAAACTCTAATATAAATGGGATTTCTGAATGTTTTTTTCAAAAGTGGGCTACACCAAGTATCATAATCACATCCCCTTGGGATGTGTTGGTGATACAGTCAGTAGACAAGCTTCCTGAGCCTACAATATTTATGAAAGAGTGGTTGTGACTTGGAATTTTTCAAAACTGAGAAAGCACACAGCCTCCTATTAAAAATAAATAATAAATCTACTCTTAATCACATCATGGGGAAACTCCAGAATGTTAAAGAAAACATTTTAAGCACTACCAGCAAGAAAAGCCAGTTAGTTTTACCCATGAAAGGAATAACAAATTAGAGTGCAGCAACCTCTGTTCGCTCATAATAGATGCCAGAAGACAGCAAATTAATATCTTGCAGGTGCAGAGGCAAAATGGCCAGAAACCTAGAATTCTGTATGTAGCTAAACTAGAAGTGAGGAAAATGGACCTTTTCAGATAGACAAAGAGTTTACCATCCACAGACATCACCCCGTCCACACATACTTCAAGTTTAGGTTTCAACAACAACAAAAAACAAATCCAGAAAAATGGTGTAAAATAAATGAGATGGGGAGAGAAAGTGTTGAGAAATTTCCTCTTTCTGATTTCTTGGAAAAGGCCTCAATGAGGGACATTTAATCACACCCAACTGTCTGACAGCTGAGACAGAACTTGTGCGGTCCCAGTCCTTGCCTAAATTAGATTTCCTTAATCCTTTCTTATTCCTCCTGGAGTTTGTGTCAGTGGCAGAGTTTAAGGGCAACGTGAAGCAAAGGCTCAGCTGTTGATCCTTCGATATTTTAACTATTTGAACATAAATGTAATGTTGTAAGATGCCCAGAGATTTTTGAAGAATATGCAAAGCAAATTGAGAGATTTTTCAAGCCAAACGGCCAAGTTAGACATAGCATGTTACAAGTGTTATAGGACAATAAGGGTGTGTGTGTGTGTGTGTGTGTAAAGACTGAAAGCTGTGGCTAATTCTGCCTGATGAGACTATAGAAAATTTTTATTTCATCCTTTGTATTTTCCTGTATTCATATTTTTGCAAAGACCCTGTGCTGTCATTGTGATAAAAAAAAAAACATTTATAATCTTGCGCATAAAGGGGACAAAATTCTCAGGAAACACTGTTAAGAGGTTGATTCTTTCTCAACACAGGGGACAACAGGCGCTCCAGGCCCAGATGGACTTGAAGGCTCACCTGGACCTAAGGGCCCTCAGGTACATATTGAAACTAATCATGTGAGAACTTAAAAAAATCTGAAGTGTCAATAGAAGCCCCTGATGTGTCCTCCCACCTCCTTGCAGAATTACAGTTGTTTAAAGGGTCTTCAGGGCTATAAAGTAGGGAAGCAACATAGTCCTGACTTGTACAGCACTTGGTGTCCTTTATCTAAGTTGTATTCCAGTCAGGAGGTAACATGAGGGTGAATGTGCTGGGCAGTGGTCCCTGAGCTGTGGGTTCAGGCCCGCTAGGGTACTCTAAAGAGACCTAGAGTCAAGGAAAACATAGGGTCTCAAAACTGGGGATGCTGGTCAATTCAGCACTGTAAGCGTTCAGTGTTACATATCTGGGTGCCTGTGCTGTAGAAAAATTGGCTCCGCTGTAGGAAATAGTTATTGCAAATACAGCTGAAGTCTTCAGCAGGGAGCTCTGCAGTGTGGCACTCGGCCTGTGCTTTCTAGCTCACTTCTCCTGGGAGCTGCCTCCGGCGCTTTTCCCTTGCAAGGAACAACGCATGGCTGGCTCTCATACGGATCACATGAGGGGAGGGGAAGCCTGTGCCAGAAAAAACAAAATGTAGCCTAAAATAATGAGAAGGGAAGGGAAGTCCTAGAAAAGGTTGAGATTTAAAAAAAAAAAAAAAAACTACAGAACATTAGAATAATTTTTCTTAGTTTGAAATCTTGGAAAATAATGTTGCTGTTTGACAAATGCAGGACAAGCAAGGGTTTTGCAATTTTTTCAATGTTTTAACCCACGTAGTTAAAAAAAAATAACTGAAGTCACCAATATATGTTGGCAGCTTGGTGCATGGAAGTTGGGCAGAATGTCCATAGATAGGAGAAGAGAAACTTTGTTCACATTTCACCAAGATTTCAGAGCAGTAAACAGTCTTCCCCGGACCTCTGTCTCTTTCCAGCTTGATTGCTTTTCTTTGTCTTACTTGCCAGCTGAGGAAAGTTCATCTTTCCCACCTTCAAATGAGAAATATCTGCCATTAGGGTGGTGGGGAAGCATTTCCGTGGATTGACTGGCTTTATTTGGTGTTAAACAAGAAATACTTCTGTTTTGCAGATTCTTACTTTTTTTTTCATGACGTAATTTAAAAAGAGATGCAAAAACCAAACACAGCATGAAAGTTTCTCTGCATAACATGTGGAAGCCACAGTTAATAAACAATTTAAATAATATCCAAGAAGTAGAAATATCCCAATTTCATCTTCCTTCATGCCCTATCTTATTTATGACCAGTCGTCAGGGCAGTTACTGAATAGAAATCCATCTAAATAGTTCATTTTCAGGCTTATATAATTAAGGATTATTTTCTTTTTTAGGATTATTTTCTTTTCACATAATATATGCAATTGGAGTCTAAAGATGCTTAAGATTATTAGAAAGCGGTACTGAACATGTCCCCTGCTCGGTATTTCTTCACTGTGAATACAAATGCCTAGCCTCCCAGACGCCAGGTCCGACGCCCATCTCCCCACACAAAGGGAGGGCTCAACAGATCAAGGCAGAAACAAAGACATGCGCAGACTTCTCACTCCAGTTTCTGGCTATGTCACTGACATAGCATTTCCATTTTAATATTCATGCTAATATCCAAGTATTCTGTTTTAGGGAGAAAATAATGCTTTCATTCCCTGTACCTAGGGCCCAAGAGGAGAGGCTGGTGTGAAAGGAGAAAAAGGAGGCCTGGGAAGTAGAGGTCCCCAGGTACGTACTGGGACAAAGTGACTGCATCTGGCTTTGATCTTGGCTTTCACTTGGATGTCTTTGTGGTTTATTTATCGCCTATGAACTAGCAAACGTGTACAGGGTTTGATTTCATTGCCTGATGTGGCAACACCCCATCCTGGTGTGTTGCCTTGCCTTACTAAGCAGGCTGTCATTCTGTCCAACACAGAGTGGTTTCTAGCCCTTCGCCTCAGCAGCTTAGCCACTATTGTGAGGTTAAGGATTCCTCCTCTATGTAAATCAGGTCATGTCACTCCCCCTCACTCACTCCTCAGGAGCTTCCCATGAACCCCAAATACAACCTACTACAAACACAATCTAGCTACACCTGAGACTCTCCTGGACAGACTGTAAAACACTCCACCCACTGGGACCTTCCCCACACCACTGACATCAGAATCTCTGGAGGTGTGGCCACGTCTCAGTAACTTTAATTCTCCCTGGGTGAGCCTAATGCACACACACACGCAACAGCAATGGTGGGAATGACCCATGTCAACGCTCTCAAACTTCAAAGTCAGTCAGAACCACTACAGAACTTGCTAAAATGCAGAATTGAATTCAGTAGGTCTGCAGTGGACTTGAGATTCTATACTTTCAGCACACCCCCAGGGCATGTTGATGTTGCTGGCCCCAGCCACACTTTGAGTAGCCAGGTCCTGCATGATTTGTTTGGCCCTTGCCTACCTGCTATCACAGTACATATTTGTTTCACTGTTTTTGTCCCTTCTAGTTTGTAAGCTTGGTGAGGGTCAGGACTTTGTCTTTCTTATTATTTCAGAGCCCAGAGCAATAGTGCTGCTACATGGTGGAGCTCAAGGCATAGCTGGGTAATGAATCCATTAGTAAATTAATGAATGGGAATAGTTGGGACTTGGGCTCTGGGCTAACAGGAGGATAAAGGGAATCCACTACTTTGTGTCCATTAATTACACTGGGCAGCAGTCCAGCACATGTGGGTGTTATCATCAAATTAAGTTAGAAGCTATTTGCATAAACTTGTATCTCATGACACAATATTTTAAAGCATATTAATTACTGCTCATGGGGATATTTGTCCTGTTTGTTTGTTGTTGTTTTTTTTTTTGATGAATGTATGCCTTCAAAAACCATGAAAAATTTAAAATTTCATGGTAGGATTCAATTTATGAAAAGTATTTTGCATTCACATCTTTGAATCATTAAAAGCTTGCTGGCATCACAAATTGAGATTTTTTTGAAAAAAATTAATGCCAAGGGAAAGATATATCTGGTGATTATCTCATCTGTTTATATAAAATATTGAGATGTAGATGAGTTGAAATTCAAAGAGTTTAGTAATTCCCTTGCTCTAGTATCCAAAATTGTATCCAACTGGCTGTTAACCCCAATAAATGATTCCATGTGCCCTATAGTGAACTTCTGAGTGAGTGCCCTTTAATGTTGCCTTGGCAAGATCAGTAAGAGTCATAAATCATTCAACCCCATGGCATTGCCAGAGGTAGTCAAAAGGCACCACTACTCTGTGGCTTAGCTCTTCCATTGATCTGGCTAGAAAGCATGGTTTTCTTTCTTTGCTTGCTTGCTTTTAAAGACCCATGTCAATGCAATGAAAGTACTATTTCAAAGATGTGTAGAATTTTCGATGTTCAGGGCGTGATGAATGAGACCTCAAAATTGTTGTTTCCAAAGGAAAACCATGGAGACAAACACAATCAGGTAGACAAGAGGGTGTTATTCTTTACTGACTCTAAATCCACTCATCATAGGCTCCATATTCCCGAGAGCAGAAGGCCAGCCACTCGGGCAAAATCATATGAGTGTTTTCTAATTGCAGGCTGGAAAGTTGTTCTTAAGATATACACTTAGAAAAAGGGATGTGATGTCTGTTGACTGTTTTGAAGGCTTGTTAATTTATGGGGTGTTGGAGCATTCGGCACAAATCAAACATAGTAACCCAGCCTAGTAATTGGCTATGATATAAGAGAAGTACAGTCCATGGCACAATGAAAAAGAAGAAAGTATTTCGAAAGTCACAGCATATTCTTTTGCACCTTCCTTTGTTCCTTTTCTCGATTGGTTTACCAGAAGGTCCTATAGTCATGTAACCACGGCCTAGAAAAAGAATGGATTATTTCGCTTAGCATAATGCTTCCAGTTCCATCCATGCTGTCGCAAAGGGTAGGAGCTCCTTCTTTCTTTCTGCTGCATAGAATTCCATTGTGTAAATGTACCATAGTTCTTTGATCCACTTATTTACTGATGGGCACTTAGGTTGCTTCCAACACTTAGCTATTGTAAGTTGTGCTGCTATGAATATTGGGGTGCATAGGTTCTTTTGGATTGGTGTTTCAGGGTTCTTAGGATATAATCCTAGCAGTGGAATTGCTGGGTCAAAAGGCAGATCCATTTTCAGTTTTGTTAAAAAATAAATAAATAAAAATAAATACAAAAGGAATGAAAAACTCAAACACAAAATGCTAATTCCAGTTAGAGCTGGAATTATTTTTTCAATCCATAGGGGGTTTTGTGAAACAGTCACTGGTATCATATGCAATATCAAGGAAGGTTGAAGTTATTCAGGGCAAATTTGGGATACAGAGTATGATTTAATCTTTACGCAAAATAGCATAGGGGTCAAGGGCAGAGAGTGTGAAGCCAGGCTTCCTGGGCTGACTGCCAGCCTTGTGCCTTCAAAACTGTATGGCCTTCAGGAATTAATTTAGCCTCTCTCTGCCTCAATTTTCTCTGCTGTGAAATAAGAATAGCAATAGTAGCTACCTCATCAAATTTTTGTGGAAATGAAATGGTTTAATATATGTAGGTGCTTAGAACAGTGCCTGCTTTATAGTAAGCACTGTATAAATGTTTATTAATATTATATTGCATCAATAACAAGGACATTTTCTACCCAAAGCACACTCATAGCCAATCCAGGGAAAGCCATAATAATAACAACAACATAACAATATGTGACCCGTATTGCAATCACCAGATTTCATCATTCTGCATCATCTGGGTTAGATGATGCCTCAGTCATTCCCTTTACCCATTTATAGATGTTTGCTGAGTGTTTCCTGTTGTCAGGCCCTGAAGCAGGACAAAAGGATGAGTCAGACACAGAGCCTCGCTGCAAGTGCTGCCGGGCTCATCAAGGAGACCCATGCAGACAGAGAGTTGAGAGGTGGTGTGCTAAATGTTAAAGGAGAATTATACCTTGGCAGGATTTTCCTTCTCTCCTACATAGACCCTTGCTTGACTCTCATGGGACATTTTTAAGGTTTTTGATAACAAGAGTTATGATGGGAAGTTCTTAATGAATGAAATAAGTGCGTATGACTATAGAGATGATGGGTGTTTCTAACAAGCATTTATGTCACTAATCCAGAAATAACTATTCTAACCATCTCATGTTACATAGGATGCTTATTTTTGAAACAATAAAGCTTCCAGCCAGAAAGAAAATAGAATTCTACCCAAGGTAGAATAATGGGAGAAGAATGGAGTTATAAGAGGGGAAGAGGAGCTTAGCTTTTGCAGGATAAGGAGTCTTTCTGTAGGTGACCAAGGGAGAGAGGCAGGCACGCAAGGAAAGGCATCAGATTATATGAAATTCACATTAAGGTGAATTTGGGGAGCCACGCATGGTTCCATATGGATGGAAGGTAGGATGGACTAGCACCGTCAAGATCAACATCTTCTCAGGTATCTTGGAGGTTGGTTCTTGCATTAGCTCACCCCTTGCTGGCTTCTTGATTTTTTTTTCTCAGATTTACAGAAGCTGAACATTTAATCTCCTGGGATTGTTTGATGTTTGCTTATCAGGTTTGATATCACAACCTGATATTTGCTGGTTGCCTGTCAGTGTAGCTAATGTTTTACCTCCATGAATATAATTACTAACAGGATTCCTTTTAAAGGTGAAAAGAACATGCACCTCTTACCCCTGCCCTGGTGTATTCCACCCAAAAGGGAGGTGTCGTTGGCAATGCCCCAGCCATTAATCCCAAACTCCTAGTGCAATCCCTTCTGATACAGTGCTACCTAAGGACAATTAAAAAAAAATTCTAAGCCTCTTTCTTCTATCCTCACTTAACACTAAAGCAGTTATGACTGTCAAGGACTTGGCATGAACCAACGACCCCCAGCCCAAGTCACCTTATTGCAGGTTAGATCTGGCCCCAGCCTCCTGCATGAAGTTGAGGGATTCACATTTTTAAAACTCCAGTCTTAACTGGAGCATGGATGGTAAGAGTTTGGGAGTCCTGTCCAAGACTTGGGCCCCAGAATAAGAGATGGGGTGGCTGGGGGTTCAGTCTTGAGGGTGAGAATCAGGCTCAGTTCTTACCTGATCCTCCTATTAACTGAATGATTTAGGGTTAAACACTTTGAGAATCTGTTTCTAATTTGTGAAATGGTCTTAAAACTCTGTGTCTCACTGTATTGTTGTAAGGACTGAAGAAGCCACATATAAATATATACCTCTCAGCACAGTGCCTTACACAAAATTAATGTTCAATAAAAGGACACCATGACAACGCCAGAGGAGATTTGACCTCTAGCGAATGCCCTTCCTCTTTAAATGCCCTGAGCTGCTATTTTAACTCAGAGCTACTCTTGATCTCTGATCAAGGCAGCCTTTCGACTCTTTGATGTCTTAGGGTGGCAGAGAGTTTTTCTTATTTCCTTCAGAAATATGGTCCCTTATATGACCAGCAGTATTTGTGTAGGTGATTTATCTGAGTAACAACTCCCGGAAGCTTGTGCTCCATTCTACCAGTCAGAACCCCCCAGTGTGGTACTTTGTATGGTGTGCCACAGGAAACAGAATCAGGCTTTCTGATGTTCTCAGGAAAAGGTCCTGTCTGCAGCCTTCCATCCACCAAGGAAACCCTTTACTTCGGCAGGCTTTCAAACAAACTAATCTCTCATCATGCTCACATGTGCTTGAGGTGCCTACACATGAAGTAATCTCCCAGAAATATTCTTCACCTGTCAGAGCTTATGATGTCAGAAGGAAGCACAGAATGTGGGCTCCTAGGCAAGACTCCAGTGTGTCCCTGAGTGTCAAGAGCACTTAAAGTCTCTCTACTTCTTCCATCTGTGATCTACATGAAAATTTCATATGGAGAACCAACAAATCAAACACATGATTTTATCTCTCCTGGGAACCATTCCTGGATAGGTGGTTGGATGAATCAATGAAAAGGTGGGTGAATTGATGGCTTCCAGGTACTATGCATGGGTTCTGGAGGTATGAAGTCAATAGTATATATCTTTGCCTTTAAGGAGTGTACAGGCTATTCTCTAGTGGATGAGAGAGATAGTGAACAGTTACATGCAGAGTAGAGGAATCTTTGGGATGGTTGAGAGATCCAGCACAGCCAGGGGGGTTCTGGGATTCTTCTTGAGACAGTGATGTCAAAAGTAAGATTTTCAGTATTGGGAGATTCTTCTTCTTCCCTAGATGGAAAAATGGCCCTAAGCAAAGGGAGCAACTTGCACAAGTGTGGATGTGTAAGGCACAAGAAGTGTTTGGGACTCAGGTGTTTGATGAGCAAAGAATGATCGAAGTAGTCACAGATGACTACGGCGGCAGGCAACGCCAAGAGTTTCAGGGATTTTACATATTAAGAATGCACTAAAACTTTATTCTGAAAGCTATTCAGAATTCAGAATTTCAGGCCAAGTGACAGCAGCAGCCGCCTGACATTTTAAATCAAAAGCAGAAAGGAATGGAAAATGAGTTATAGAGAAGCCAGGCCACAGCAAGGAAAGCCAGGAATTCAGGAGAATACAAGGAGGGCCAGAAGGCAATGGGAATGGAAGAGAGATGGTTACAGAGAGGGGATATGATCTGTGTGCACTGTAGCTAAAATCTGATTTGTTTGGGAAGATGAGTGAGAGGGAAGGGTCTGGATGATTCTTGGTTTTCAGGCTTGTGTTTCAGGGGGAGTAAAAGTGGCACCATTTCTTAATGAATGAAAAGCATGAGACTAAGCATGACTTATGGTCAATATAATTGTCTTTGGTAATCACTTCCTGTGGGATAGCCATGAGGCATTTTAGTGTGGGGGTCTGGTTCGGACTATGGATCTGTCTGTCTAGGAGTCATTGTGTGGAAGTGGTCTGTGGATGTGTGGGGCTGCCACTCAGCAAGAGGGGATGAAGTGAGAAAATAAGGTCAGAGGATGGGTCCCTGGGGCACATGGAGACTTAAGAGGCAAACAGAAGAAGAAACGTCTTCAAAGTTTCCTGAGAAGAGACGAGAGAGGGACCAGGAAGACCATGGTAACTTGATGTTACAGAGTTAGTGGAAAAATCCCAAAAAACACATAATTAAACTCAAGTAAGGTCAGAACAAAAAAGTCGACTGGGCAGAAGATACAGGTCATGGCAGTGGACATAGAAGAAGTATACAGATTGTGATCTATGGAGACAGACAAAATTGAGATTTTTTTTTAAGACAAAGAAGAGAGGGGAAAAGATGAAAGGCTGTGGAAATATCACATTATCTTTCTTAGTAACCAATTCATTGTTCAACAGTCTTTCATATTAGGAAATGTTTTTATGCCCAACTTACTGTAGTTTTAATTTTTTTGAAGATGAAAGATTAATGTCATAATTTTTTCTTCTGAACACAATCTGCTAAGTACCATGCTTATTTCTTAAATTATAGTAACCATGGTAAAAAAAATTCTAAAAGTGATTTCAATGCACTGGTACTGGGATTATTTACAAGTATTTATAAACAATCTAACCAAAAGACATTTTTGTTGCCATGTGTTTTGATAACCCAAGGGAAAACTCTAATCCCAAATGTCAATAACATAAGAAGGCATTTAGGCTGTCTCTGAACTAGAATTTTTAAATGTTCAGCTTTAAAACTATTCCAATAAAACATTCTTTTAGAATGTTGGAGAGACTTCTATTGCATCAAATAGATTTTCCATATAGATGTGTGGTGCATTTATCCATCTTTTTAAGTTTTGTTATGTTCTTCAATAAAATCTTAAAGCTTTCTTTATGTAGGTCTTTTATCTTTTTTGTTAAGTTTATTCTAAGAATTTTATAGTATTTTTCCCACTGGTAAATGAAAATTCATTTAAATATTGCTGGGAAAGAGAAACTTATTTCAGAATATTGTACTACCCAAATACATCTTGTTATTGTAAGTTATTTTCAGTAAAGTTTCTTGATCTTTCTATTGTGCAAATAATATAACAAGGGGGAACACAGAAAAAAAACAGAATTATCTTCTGGAGGGCAGACGCCCCCAGCTGTATCAGTATACCAGCTGGCATTGTTGTGAGAGGCTGAGTTTGGCTTCAGTGATTTTTTTTTTTTTTGAAGACTCTTTCAACGCATTCACCCACTTAATGATGGGTGATTTATAAGTGCACCTGCCAACACCACACAGGGTGTTCAGCAGTTTTTGACCAAAAACAGCCTAATCCCCATATGCCACCCTCCCTATTCCCCTGGTCTTGCCCTGAGTGACTTTTTTTGTTTGTTTGTTTCTCTGGATGAAAAAAGTTTTTAAAGGAAAATGTTTTGCTGATGTGGAAAATGTGAAACAAAAGCAGCAGAAATACTAAAAGGCATCAAAATTGACAAGTTCAAAAACTGTTTTGAGCAATGGAAAAAAGTCTTGATAGGTGTATTGCATCAAACAAAAAGTACTTTGAAGGTGACTGGAATTTAAACATGTGAGAATAAACACACAACATTTAAAAATAAATTCTGGAGTTTTTGGATCCCCCACCCCTTGTATTCGCAAATAAAGATGTTTACCTTAAAACACACACACATACATGCAACCTGTTTTCTACCAAAGCGAGGAACCAGGAAGAATGCAGTTCCAGGCAGATGTCATCTGGAATACTTACTGTGCATGTTTGGCGTTTCAGCAACATCTGCTCTAACAGCGAAACAGAGCCCAACGTCTCTTTGGAAGAGAAGACTCACACTCATTTAGGCAACATCTGGCATGAATTACTTTATTAATTTTCCTTTATTTACTAGTCTTCATTTGACTGCTGGGATACTTTTTTCCAAAGCAGGAATCAATGAAGCCACACGTCTTTTTGCATCTGGGGTTCATTTTCTTCTTAGAAGAGACACAAATGGTTTCAAGGAAAGTTGCTGATGTTCTGCTGTATTTGCAATTCTTGTTTCGTTTCAGGGGCCTCCAGGACCAGAAGGAAAGGCAGGGAGTCAAGGCCATTTGGGAAGCCAAGGAAATAAAGTAGGTCACATTCTTTGTACCCACCAAAGTTAAGGTTTTTTCCTCAAGGGAAATGTGTCTGGCTGTATTAGCCAGAGCCCTTTCAACAGAGAGGAGAATGTGTCCCATTGCCCCTATACCCTGGCTTGATTCTTAGAGAGCCAGCAATAAGTGAGTGAGTACATGGGTGTGGACCAGGATGAGATCAGGGATTCCAGTTCACAGAGTCTCACCAGGGGCTACTCCCTATCTGAGCTGCGGGCCCTCAGGGAAGGGGGCCTCTTCTGGGGTCATGATCTCCTCCCTCCCTCCTTCCTCCTTCCCCCCTACCACCCGCCCCTCCTTCCCTTTTTCCCTCCCTTCTTCTCTTCTCCATACATACAAACCTTTATTTCTCCCATTATTTTTTTTCTCCATTCATATAAATGTTTGCTGATCACCTTTTGAAACAAAGGCCTTGGACTAGCACTCAGCTAGATTAGAAAGTCAGCTCCAGGAGAGCAGAGATCTTTGTCTGTTTTGCTCACCAATTCATCCTTAGTGCTGAGAACTATACCTGGCACATAATAAGTGCTTAGTAAATATGTGTTTCCTGGAAGAGTTTCTGGGTTGTATAATGACAAATATGATATGGAGTCAACTCCACAGAATTTAGAATATTTTCAGGACAATAATCTACACCATAGAGTCAGGAATAGGAAACTGAAGTGGAGGTTTTAACAGCACTCACAGCAGTATTCTGGACTGGGGAAGGAGGCATCCCAGAGGCTACAGATTCTGAATGGGCCTTAGAAGATAAACAGGACTTTGGCAAGCAGAGAGGGAGCATGGGAAAGTTCACAGAGAAGAAATGGGGGAAGGAGAGTCCAGGGCTGGAAAATCCTGCAAACGGGAAGTTGGGTTGAACCATGGCTCATAAAGAATAAGAACATCCGTGGTGACTGACTTTATTAAGTAGCCAGTACAGTGCTATTTGCGATTTTTTATTGAAGTGTATGAACATAGCCAGACTTTGGAAGATTTTTAAAGAGGCAGCTCATCGCGGAAATATTTTGAAGGCTGAGACTGGAAGCTGGGAGACCAGTTGGTATGTGCTCGCAGTTACTGGACCCAACAATGACTGGGTGACTTAACAGGGGGGCACTCTTCCAGGAGGAAACTGAATCAAGAGGGGAGATGGCTGGTCGGGTGCGCACAGGCTTCCATCGTGAGTGGTAACACAAGTCAGAAGGTCATGAGGGAGAGGGGTACAGGAGTGAAGACACTCCTGTGGTTTGGGGGACAGAGGAGAGGGTTTAGGGCCAGGTGGAGATGCAGATTTCAGAGTCATTCAGACTCTGGGGAAAGGTCTGTTTTTAAGAAGGGGAAGAGAAGACACACAATGACTTATCAGAAAGGAGGGGAAGAAACCAAAAAGCATACTGGATGCTGAGAAGAAGCGTTCAAGGAGGAAGGGTCAAGAGCAGCAGCTGATGCACACTTTGAGAGCCACCGCCCAGAAAGAGGCCTCGGGGCAGACGGTCCACTTCCCTTCCACGGAGCCCTCTTCGGTGTCACCCTGAGCTCAGTGCTAGTGGACATGTGTCCGTGTGCACTTCTCACATGTACTCTGCTGTCTTTCTATCCCTAGAATGAGTTAACGACTCCCACAGTTTCTTCTAAAGGCTACACGATGCAAAGGGCAGGGGGCAGAGCTAGACAATGGGAAAACTCGCCCAGCTCTGCCTCAGCCAGATGATTACAGTTAGTTAGCATCAGTAGTAAGAGCCACGTTGACGGGATATACCCTTGACTTGATGTGATGAGAATGGCACTTTACCGCTGTGGTCTTTATCCCCCAAACCCATAAAAACATAATTATGAGGAAAAACATCATAGAAACCCAAACTGAAGGACATTCTACAAAATACCTGACCGTACTCCTCAAAGCTGTCTGCATCATCATAAACAAGGAAGAGTTGATACACTGTCACAATCTGCAGAGACTTAAGTAGCCATGACATGGGATCCTGGAACAAAAGTAAAAAAGGATATTTGGTAAATACTAGGGACATCTGAATGAAGTATGGACTTTTGTTAATAATGAATCAATATTCTTTTTTTTTTTTTTTTTTTTGAGAAATGTGCCCTATTGATGTAACTAATGTAATGGTCAGTAGGAGCATATCGGAACGCTAAGTCCTGTCTTCACGTTTCTGTAAATCAAAAACTTTAAAAGTTTGCTCATTTGTTTTTTAAGAAAAGAAGGTAACCTTCTTTTGTCAACCTGTGCCAACTTTCCCAAGTAGCTGGAACTTCCTCAACATAATCCTAAGATCGGTTTAGAACCCACAGCGGATGTTCTAGCCGTTAGAAGTCATTGCCAGGGATGCCATGCTACGTCCTTGTATTGACGGGCACTTCTAGATTAATAGGTCTGCTGTCTTTGCAGCAGCCAGATGATTTGCATGGATCATCATGGAAAATAGTTCTGTTAATTTCTAAAGCAGTAAGAGCTTCCTCTTTGACTCAGGGTAAGGCACTTCCATGGGTGCGGTTCATGGCACTGAGCGGCTAGGGTGAAGCTTGCACTAAACACATACGTCAGACGCGTTGAAGCTTCACTTACCAGTAGAGGAGACCTCAGCAGCCAGCAGCAGCAGCTCCTCCTGTATTGGTTGTACAATTCTCAGTCCTGGCCTCAAACCCGGTGTCACTGTGTGCTACACATGGATGCAATTGAAAGTATTGTCTCTGTGCCATCATTTTTAATTTTGTTTATGAAAACAACCTAACAAGGGTCTGTTTCGATGTTCTGTGTAACAGGGCGAACCTGGAGATCCGGGAGGAAAAGGAGCCATGGGCCTCCCTGGCCCCCGAGGCTTGCCGGTTTGTGTTTCATTACGTTTGGCTTTGAGACAAAAGCATTGCCCTCGCAATCTTTTCGTTCAGTGGATATCAGGTACAATTCTCAGAACAGGGGGTTAAAGATACCATCCTAATCCAGCCTTACAACTTTCTAGAAATTGAGATATTATCCTCATTTTGGATGAGTTCCTTGGCCAGCTTTTCCAAGGTGGCATCTTCCTAGGTACCAGACATCCTGGCCAGGAGCTCTTGAAGCCAAAGGATAAGATGGACGGAACTTGCCTTAAGCAGCCCTAGAGCCCTTCTTCCGTTCTTCCCCCACACCTCACCATGAGAACCCAGTCTCAGAAACCCAGCCCACACTTCCCCCCCAGCTCAGGACACCTCACTAAGGCCTTCTGCAAGGGTCCAAGAGTAGCCAGTGCCCAGTCATTCAGAAGGTCTTATTTTTATCTGGCAAAGTGAGAATGGATTAGTGTTAAGGGATTAAAATACCTGTGTTATCTGGAAGACATAACACCACTACTGCCTTTTACTGAAATTACTACATGCCTGAAATTTTCTCATTTACTCCTCATAATAACACCAAGAGTAGATATAATTATTATTCCCACTTTATAAATGCTACAGATGAGACTAAGGGACAATGCTGTATGTGTTATTAAGTGATGTCTTTAGTGCCGCTGTCACCAAATGTCAGTGGCCTGCCTCAGAGAATCCTGCTTCCTAATTTCTCAGTCACACCCCACAGCTGGCTGCTTTGTTTTCTTGTGAATAAGCCTGCCTCTTTCTGTAGTCTGAGCATTTGTAATTAACTGCTTTGTTTACAGGGTGATGATGGCAACCCAGGTTATGGTAGCGTTGGAAGTAAAGGAGCAAAGGTAAGACTCGTCAGCAGCAAGCTGGACATTTTGTTATTATGTTTTTGTTCCTTGTCCCCACCCCACCCCCAACATACACACACACTAAAGAGAAAAGAAAGTGAGCAGGGCAGTTTTGGACTTTATAGAGATAGAATTTGGTAGTTTATTTGCTGATATCCTATGGGGAATGTGGTAGAAGGAAAAAACAATTTGGTGGTTTACGGTGATTGTTGCAGGCAACAATTGAAACTTGAAAGCTAATGTCCTGGTCTTTGTAGAGCTGTGCAGCCAGGGCCCGATGCATTCCCACCCTGTGCTCAACTGTATATTTAGGGTTACAGTCCGAAAGGTGTCCTCATTTTATTATGTTTACTGTAGCCATTCGTGAGAGGTTCTGCAAAGCCTTTGTAAATGCATTGGGCCAAGTAGTAACTTACAAACCTTTTAACTATATCAGAAGGATAGTTTTATATTTAAGTGTCTGAAAGTAAGCTAGAAAAGTTTATCAAAACCAGTGATATATATATATATATATATATGGTGACCACCTAGAAATTATAATAACACCCACAAAAACAATAAAGTTAATATCCTTTATGTAAAACAGTTGAGACCTATGAAAAAGAATTACTGAGATATGAAAGAGAAACCTCAGTGATTAGAAAGACATGCCAAGTTCATGCTGAAAGTGTAGAACGTTATAAAGAATCAGTGTAATTCCAAGTGAAATCCCACTGGGGATGACGCAAGAGACTGGCTCTCTGGGAGAACAAACAAACAAGGCTGCAAGTTCCTTGGAAAAAAAGAACTTTGAATGAGAGATTCCAGTGAACTGTGCTTTACCATAGAAAATAATTGAAAACAACCTTAATGTCTCAAAAGGGATATATTAAATAGCCTACAGCATTGGAATATTATCACTATTTATAGTATATGTATGTGAAGTGTATAATTATGTGAAGACATCATTATGTAACATGTCAAGTAAAATATCAGAATGAGTTCAGGCAAAAACCATTTATCCCAATTGTGCTCAGATACATTTGAAAAAGCTAAAAGAAAATATAACAAAGTATTGTTAATGGGTAATGAGATTCTGGGTAATGAGTGACTTTTCTTCATTCTATTCTTTTGTATTTTATATATGTTTGAGGAGATACTCTGCTTAATAATCAGAAAATAAACTTTATTCTAAATCAAGTATTTTTTCATCAAATGGGGCTTATACTTCTTCAACTATAATCTGTGGCCAAAGTAAAGTAAGCAGACAACTGGAAAATGACGGATCAAGTTTAGATTCCAGGCTTCCCAAATTTCTCCACTGAAATCCATTCAAAGAGGACCATTTCAGAAATGCGTGACCGAACGACCAGCTCTCCGTGCTGCACCTGCAGTGGAAGGAGAGCTGGTTTGTATTTCCTCGGCTGCGTGCAGCTGTCCACTTATCTTAGGTTGTCATGATATTTTGGTGAAATCAGTAAGTAGTTCAATTCAGAAGTTGAAGTCAGTTTCTCAAATGCTGCTTTACAGTTTCATTTTCAGTTGTTTTGGTCCTTCCTTGGTTCATAGGCACTAAAAACAAGATGAGTCAGTGGGTAAAATTAAAGTCAGTATAAACCTGCCTTGGTGACCTATGCACATACTAATTTTCTGTACTGTCAATTATAGGGACAAGAAGGATTCCCTGGAGAAAGTGGATCTAAGGTACTGTGTGCTTCTTACTAACTAGAGATCCATCAGAGATGCTTCAGGTTATAAACTGTACCATGGGGCAATGCAAGGACAGTTCATTATAAATGAATTTCTAAAGTCATTATGGGGGAAAGGAGGGGAAACAGCAGGCTTTTTTAAAATAAAAAATTTAGCCCTGGCTAATGTAGCTCAGTGGATTGAGCACAGGTTGAGCACAGGTTGAAATCCAAAGGGTCACTGGTTCGATTCCCAGTCAGGGCACATGCCTGGGTTGCAGGCCAGGTCTCCAGTGGGGGCCACATGAGAGTCAACCACACACTGATATTTCCCTCTCTTTCTCCTTCCCTTCCCTCTCTCTAAATATAAATAAATAAAATCTTAAAAAATAAATAAATAAATAATTTATTTTTCATTGTTGAATTCATGGGTAAGGAAGAAATTATCCTTATTTTCCTGAGCACATGTGCTACTGCTCCTCTATTGTATCTATTTTCTTATGTGTTCAAAGGACAGGGAAATGTAAGGAACACCAAACTTACCTAACCTCGTCTGGCCCCTTTTTCCCAGTATGTTTATGAATCACCTTCAGATACTAGGTTAGCAATGCTGTCACTTTTGCTAGAAGCACTGACTGAGCTCAGTAAGTGCCAACTCCTCTGACAGGATCAGGGGACAAAATAAGGACAGTCCGTGTTTCCAAAGAGTCTGTGTTCTGACTGGAGAGGCAGAAGTAAAACAGTGAGCTGTAAAATTGTGGGGTTTGGGGGTGTACCTCAAAGAAGACTGTTAAAAGATACAAATGTATATGAAAATGTCAAAATACCATGTGATCTCACTTATAACAGGAATCCAGTGGGGGCGGGGGTGGGGAATGAACGAACGAAATAGAACCACAGGCATGGGAACATGGAACCGACTGAACGTGACCAGAGGGGAAGAAGAGGCGGACAGTGGTGTAAACAAGGGGAAGGGAGTAGTCAAGAACATGCATGAATGACCCACAGACATGGACAATGGAGAGGGGATTGACTGCGGGAGGAGGGTGTGGACTGGGAAGGGGAGGGCAAAGGGGGAAATTGGGACACCTGTAATAAAATAACAGTAAAAAAATTTGGGAGTTTTATAACTCTGATTTGGAATTTAAAAATGAAAAGAAAATGTCTTCATGTTGGAATTAGTTTAAAAACACACTGAGGTATCTCTTTGATTTTAATAACTATTTATTTTATTTTTCCAAACTTATTCAGGGTGAGACTGGGGACCCCGGTGGTCCAGGAGAAGCTGGACCCAAGGGAGCCAGAGGCCTGACGGTAAGTTTGTTCAATGCTTACAGTGTTGGCTACTTTGGAAAGTACTTTTCCATGTTTTTCCAATCATTTGAGTTGTCACTTATTCCCAAAGGCTTGTAAAATGTATTTTTTATTATATTTTATTGATTATGCTATTACAGTTGTCCTGATTTTTCTCCTTTTGTGCCCCTCTACCCAGCACCAGCCCCCACTCCCTCAAGCAATCCCCTCACCATTGTTCATGTCCATGGCTCATGCCTATAAGTTCTTTGGCTACTCCCTTTCCTATACTGTACTTTATACCCCCATGACTATTCTGTAACTACCTGTTTATACTTAATCCCCTCACCTCTCATCCATTTTCCCACAAACCCCCTCTGAGCTCTTTATCCTTAGCCTTTGCCATTTTAATCTTGATGTGTCTTGGTGCCTCCTTGCATCCATCTTGTTTGGGACTCTCTGTGCTTCCTGGATTTACATGTCTATTTCCTTCACCAAGTTAGGAAAATTTTCTTTTATTATTTTTTCAAATAGATTTTCAATTTCTTGCTCTTTCTCTTATCCTTCTGGCACCCCTATGAAACTAACGTTAGACTGATTAAAGTTGTCCCACAGGCTGCTTATACTATTCTCATTTTTTTAAATTCTTTTTTCTTACTTGAATGGGAGTAAGGGGGTGAAAACTGTACTTGAACATTCATTTAAATAAAAAAAAAGGGGGAAAAATTCTTTTTTTCTTCTTGTTCTGATTGGTTGTTTTTTTGCTTCTTTATGTTCCAAATCACTGATTTGATTCTCAGCTTTGTCCATTCTACTGTTGTTTCACTATAAATTATTCTTTATTTCAATTAGTGTGTCCTTCATTTCTCACCAGGTCTTTTTTATGCTGCTGAGGTCCTCAGTAAGCTCCTTCAGCATCCTTATGACCAATTGGTCTTCTCTATTTCATTTAGCTCTTTTTCTGGATTTTCAATTTGTCCTTTCATTTGGGCCATGTTTCTTTGTCTCCTCATTTTGGCAGCCTCCCTGTGTTTTTTTCTATGTATTAGGTAGAGCTGCTTTAGCTCTGTGTCTTGGTGGTGTGGCCTATGTAGTAGGTGTCCTGTAGGGTCCAGTGACACTGCCTCCTCTATCATCCAAGCTGGGTACTCAAGGGACCCTCTGTGTGGGCTGAGTACAACCTCTTCTTTTGTTGAACCTTGATTGCTGTAGGTAGATCAATGGGAGGAATTTACCCAGGACAGTCAGCTGTAAGGACTGGCAGTAACCACTACCACAAACCTCCACCTTCTGTGGAGGATCAGCTGTGCAAAGGCAGGATGGTGGTGCTCCGATGTGGTCTGTAGCTGTCCACTGGGTCCGCTGGCCCTGGGGTTTCCCGGGAGGTGCAAGTGAAGGTCAGCCCCCACCTGTTTTGGCCAGGGTACCCTGCCTGAGCCATAAAGCAATCTGAGATGGCTGCTACTTGTGCTGGGCTTGGAGTTTCCCAGGTGAAGCTGAGCTGTGAATCTAGGCTGCTAGTTCCAGGCCTGGCGCTCACTGAGGCCACCTGCTACTTGTTTGTTCACATGGAAAAGAAGCTTGGGTGGACCCTTAAGTTAGGTGGGTCTGAGTCTGTGGGAATCTCCAAAGCAAGTCAAACAGTGTTGGATCAGGTTGATGGAATCTTAGATAAGGCACCACTCTGCTGGCTCTGTGTGGGGAGGACGCAGAAAAGAGATGGTGGCCTCTGCTTGCCTTGATGCCAGATACTTCAGCGTCCCCCTGCACACCATTGGTGTCTCTCTAGACACCACTCCTGTGCCAGAGCTCAGAGGGAGTGAGTCTGACTAGACAAGTCTGCATGTGGGTTCTTTAAGAGGAACTGCTTGGTGCTCCAGCAGTTTCTCCACCGACCAGTCCCCACTGGTTCTCACAGCCAGAAGTTGTGGGAACTTATCTTGCTGGCATTGGAACACTGGGCTGGGGGCCTAGTGTGGGTCCGGGACTCCTTGCTCCTGAGACATCCTCCCAAATTTTTAGCCCCCACAAGTAATTGCAGGACCAGCCCTTGCGGCGTCTATGCCCTTCTTACCAGTCCTAATGGATGTGGGTTCCTTAATTCTGTAATTGTCAGTCTTCCACTCAACTTGATTTCTGTTGGTTCTGAATGATGGTTGTTCTATATTTTAGTTATAATTTTGTTGTAGTTGTGTGAAGAGGCCAAATGTGTGTATTTTTTTAAGGCAAACTTGGGTGAGGAAATGGATGTGTTGCTCATCCTTCAATGTCAGGAAGAGGGCAATGACTGTTTGCTTTTAGTGACCAAGTTCACCTGTTCTGGCTGCCAAGGTACTATAATTCCTGTTTGTTTGTTTGTTTGTTTGTTTTCAGGAATTCTAATGGTCCAAAATATGTTTTTAATAGAGTTTATTGGGGTGACATTGGTTAATGAAGCTTCCAAAATATGGTCCGTTTAATCGCATCTCCCTGGCAGCTTTGGTGCAACCTAACGCCCTCTGGGAGTTTGTCTGCCCTGTCAGGGCTTTGTAACTGTTGTACTCTCGTGAGCTGTGTGCCCAGAAAGACCCTGTCTTTACTGAGCTCAAGAGGGTATCCCTTGAGCTTTGAGGGCCAGTTTCTGTGTATTATGTAACCAAATATACCTTTATTATTCCTGGAAGAGGGTCAGATGTTGCCTAATGCTGTGACTCACTCAGACCGAACACGAGTCTCCATTACACTTTGCAGGCATCAGGGGCCTTGGGTTCCAGGGGCTTCAGAATGGATTTTTGCATTTGCTGACTCTTTCTACATCTTAGACTTAGTGTGAGATGACTGTTTTATAAGAGAGACAAGTGTAGTGTAATTGTCTCCAGATGTGTTCTTTGTCTCATTGGGACCAGCACTGATCAGGTGGGCTGACCCGAACACCAGGTTGAGCAGGAAAAGAAAAATACAGAATCTGACTGAACTTGATACTTGAGGCGGTCTTCCATTCTTGTCATCAGAGTTGATTTTATTCTGGATATTTTTGTTTTACATCAGGTAGCAAGCACTTCAGGGACTATATATGTGGGTTTAGGGCTGCAAAATAAAGAAACTGCTCTTTTCTCCCTTCATCCTGCCTCTCCCAAGAGAACTGCCTCCCAGCTGTGACTCTTTCCCTCATCATATTTTTGGATTACTGTCCTTTAACATTAGGCTTTTTAAAAAAAATTGAAGACTGATATAATTAGATAATTGGAAAAGACTTTCAAGTTAATCTAGATGTCATCTG
Organism: Tonatia bakeri; assembly: GCA_004024845.1. NCBI lineage: Eukaryota > Metazoa > Chordata > Mammalia > Chiroptera > Phyllostomidae > Tonatia > Tonatia bakeri. Next base: position 32,199 of record PVIA01001148.1, on the reverse strand, counting down.
CATTGAAGTATCTCTGTATCCTCTTTCCCTCTGCTTGTTAATGAGGTCGTTTACCCTTGAACATTGGAAACCTAACAAGTTCAGCTGCTTGTCGGTTTCCCTCTCTCCCTATGGCACATTAATCATTAAAAAAAAACAACAACAATAAACTAGTGGGTAATATATTAACTTTTTCTCTTGGCCTTTGGTTCCTTGATTTTTTTTTCTCCCACATTGGGCAATTTATCACTGTTTGTAACTTGCTAATTTCTTCTGCCAAGCTGCATTTTCATCTACATGAGTATTGTTGTATTTGAAGTTTAGGCACTGAAAGCTTCCAGGTTTTCCTTCTCAAAGAGCTGATGTTTCTATTCTGTTGGAAGATTGTGGTAAAGTGTTGCCTTACTTGTTGAGTGCCTCTTTAGTTCTCTTAGAATACTTACATTCCTACTTTGTCTTCTGAATCTTCACCTTGTTTTTTTTTTTTTCACTAACTAAAGAGTTTTATTTTTAATTTGCCTCAATTTTTAATCTGTCTTATTTTGTGTATTCTTGTGTGTTTGTATGTATTTATATTTTTATTAACTTTAAAAAATGCTCATACTTCAAGGCAGGGATGCTCACACTCAGTAGCGACGTGTCGGGCTGGATAACTCTTGTGAGCGGGCTGTCCTGTGCACTCCAGTAGATTTCGCAGCATCCTGACTTCTATCCACTAGATAGCAATTTTCAACCTTTTTCATCTCATGGCACACATAAACTAATTACCAAAATTCTGCAGCATACTAATATTCTTTGCTGATCTGACAAAAATAGGTATAACTTTGATTCGTTCACACTGGATGGCTATTGTTGTGTTGGCTGTTGTCATTTTTAATTTGACAATCTAAGGAAAAAGAGGTCAGTACCCCTGACTAAATGGTCAGGTATTGCATGTTTTAAAAATTCTCACAGCTCACCATTGGGCTATGGCACACGGGTTGAAAATCGCTGCCCTAGATGCCAGCAACAGCCACCACTGTCTCCCTCCCCCTTATGACAGCAAAAAATGTCTCCAGAGATTGCCAAGTGGCTCCTTCAGGGGGTGGGGAGGTTCAAAACTCTCCCTAGTTCAGAACCACTGGTTGAAAGAATCAAGTAATTTCACAAGATTTGTTAGGAAAAAATGGCAATCCCTCTGCCCCCATCCCTTCTTTCTTAATTTTTTAGGTTGTCTTTTTGCTCTACTTTCTGGGAGATTTCATTGACTTTACCTCACAATATTCTATTTTAATTTTCAAGAGCTCATTTTTTTCTCTCTAAATATTACTTTTTTTATACTATTCTCTTCTTGTTTCATGGCTAAAATGTCTTGCCTCTCTTAAGGATCTAAATTAGCATTTTTTAGTCTTCTTTGCCCAAATAGTCTGTTTCCTGAAGTTTGTTTTTTCCCCTCTTTTTCTCTATATTTCTCACATATCTGGACAATGAAGTATGTCTTCCTATTTCAGAATTGAGGGCAAAAAGGCTGATCGGAAGCCTCAAGGCCAATGGGACTAGTCAGCCACAAGTTCACTGAAGAGTGGTCTGGCTGAGCTCTTAGCAAACCTCTGATACCAGTGTCTGAGGTCTTCTTTGCCTAGTCAGAGTCTCCTGAGAAGATCCTTTCCATCTCCTGCCTGGGGTGGAGGTCTGATGGCCAGCTTTCCAGGGACCACGTGGAAAAGAAGAGCCAAAGGGCCTTCTATCTACTTCACATGCCTTCGTTCCATCTCTCTGTTCTCAGGGTGGTACCAGCAGCCTTCAGCTCTTCCCGGAGATCCCTGGTGTAGATCCCTCAGTTTTACTTCTGTCTGGTGTTGGGGTGGAGGGAGGAACATTCACACAGCTGTTGAGAATGGAGCGGAGATGGTGGATTCCTCAAATGATTTTCAGCCAGTCCTCCTTAGTTAGCTTTTCCCCTTTGCTCTGACAATGCTTCTAGAGGTACCTGGGCCGACACTTCCTGAGCCTTCTGGGCATGTGCTACAAAACATGTGAATTTTTGGCTTTCCCTGCTGCTGACTTAGGGTTCAGCTTTTTCAGATCCATTAACACGTGTAATCTACCTTCTAGCTTCCAAAGGCTTATGGCTGTTATCTCCTTTCTCATTCTTTCCATGTTTGTCTTTTTTTTTTGCTTTTTTAAAAATCCACTTACTATTATTTTAGAAAGGCATTTGGAGGGCTCAAGAGTAAATGCATATGCTCAATCTACCATTTCCCCCTGGAAGGTTAGTCTGTATCTTCTAAATAAAAGATGATAGGTAAATTTTTTTTTTCTACTCAACCCAGCATACTGTGACTATCATAGGAATACCCAAAGGACATCAATTGCTGTTCCCTGGGAAATGCTTTTCTACAAATTACATTGATTTTAGACAAGTTCATTTTTTATTCCTATAAAGGTTATAAATCCTGTGGCATTTTGACTGAACAGAGGAATATGGTTCTAATTTTTAAACTAAATTCTAGCTTTACTTTGATAAATTATACTGTTAAACGAACATGGGAAAATTCTTGGCATATAGTAAATGTCGACAACAGTTGTTTGCATGATCACTGCTGTTCCCCATTTCACTAAGGATTTCTAGCCAACTGTTAATGTTTTCTTTTTGTTGTTTTAAGGATTTTTATATTCAATTTTTTTGTTTTCCTGGGCGTTTTTTTTTTTTTGTTCATTTGTTTTCCATTTTAGTCACTAGTTAGATTGAGATAAAAGTTCATTGAGATAAAAATTTCTTCCTTTACCCATCAGTTCCAGTTCTAGTAAGCTTCCCCAAGGAAGTAACCAGAATTGCACATACAACCTTATAGTGGCATTGCTTATTACCACAGCAGCAAACTTAAGTGCCTGTGGTAAGGGAGTGATTAAATAAGCCATGGTATATCTAGGTATTAGGATACTATACAGCCAGGAAAAGTGGTTTTGCAAAAGAGTATTGAAAGTGCCCAGAGATACCATATATATTTAGTTTAAAGGGAAACAGAGGAAAAGCATAAAATTATATTAAGAAAAAACATATAGATTAATACTAAAAGAATAAAGGACTAGAAAAAGACACCAAAATGCTAGCAAGCATTATGGGGGGTGATTCTTGAGGACTTCTTTTCCTTCTGTGGGCTTATTATAAAATCTCAATTTTCTTAAATGAAAGTGCCTTTGAAATTTAAAACACTGAAACCCCCCACATACTATATATGTGTGTGTGTGTGTGTGTGTGTGTGTGTGTGTGTGTTTTAAAGTAAATAAATTCTACTTCAAGATATCCGCTGGGCTTCCAGGAGAACCAGGATCCCCTGGGGAGCTGGGACCCCCTGGACGCAAGGTAAGCTGAAAAGCCATAAATCACACCAGATCCTTTTCCAAGTAAAAAGTCAGTGCACAGGGTCTTCATTGTCCAAATGGACGTGCTTTCTGTCTCTGCAGCTTGGCAACTATTTTCTACCTCGATGGGCTCAGAAAGAGGAAGCAAAAAATGCCAATTAAATATCAGTTGCCATTTCTTGCGAGGTGGGGGGACTTGAGGGAGGAAATGAAGAGTATTCAGACTAAAATGAGACTTCTCAATCATCAGTAAATTTTATTTATTCAACCCTTGTCGTCTTCTTATATTCAATAAATGATCAACAAATGAAGGCAAGAGAAAATTAATAAATAGTGAATAAATAATCAAAGTTGCATTCACATGGAACTTACTTTCTTTAGGAATTTAGGTGGGCTCCATTGCATTTTTTAAAAAGATATTATTTATTTATTTTTAGAGAGAGGGGAAGGGAGAGAGAAGAGAGGGAGAGAAACATCAATGTGTGGTTGCCTCTTGAGAGCCCCCTACTGAGCACCTGGCCCACAACCCAGGCATGTGCCCTGACTGGGAATTGAACCAGCAAACCTTTGGTTCTCAGTCTGGTGCTCAATCCACTGAGCCACACCAGCCAGCACCATTGCATTTTTCTCTGGGTGTCTCTCTTAGCCAGACTCTTTCTGTTCTAAAGACGGGATTGAACACATGGATTTCAAACCAGTTCCACTTTGTTCTTTTGATCCTCACCCAGACAGACACACATTTGCATATAAATAAGTTATACAAGTATATATTCATTTTGGAGTACAAGTGGGATTGCCTTTCCAGATGTTCGAATTGAGTCTGGTCCCTTTGTCATCCTAACCGATGATGGGAACAGATTAAGGATCAGCTCAGCTGCTGCTCAGTGGCCAAGGCAAAATAAGTAATTGAAGAACTCCAACCTCTCTCTCAAGGAGAGGCAGCCATATGGATGGTTCGGCCTTACCTTGTTCTACTAGGGGTGTCCAACCTTGTGGAGTCTCTGCAGCACACTAGAAGAAAAGTTGTTTTGGGTCATGCATTAAATACATTATGACATATAACCACAAAAAAAAAAAAATCTCATAATGTCTTAAGTAAATTTATGATTATGTGTTGGGCCACATTAACAGCTGTCTGAGGCTGCATGCAGCCTGTGGGCACAGGTTGGACACCCCCGTGAACCACAAGCCTCCTCTGAAGCTTTTCATGCTAGCATCAGCTGGTCAGCTTCATCCCAGATTCTGGGCAACCCTCACCTGGACATGGGGCTGGAGGAAATTGGTTTGTCAGAGGTCTTTGGTGGTGCTGCTTATAGGTTATAATTAGGTGATGAATGTCTACATGTGTCCTTTCTTTCCCTCTAACTTAATAAGAATAAACATCTTTACAAAGTTATCACTTTCTTAGAGTAACATTGGTACACATTCTGGCCTCTGAGGTGTGTCTAGAGCAGTGAAACCACATTTTCTTGTTTGTTTGTTTCTCTAGGGTGTGAAGGGACCCAAAGGATTGGCTTCATTTTCTGTATGTATCTCCTGGCTCCCACAGAGTGTCCCAAGCACTCCATTAAGTTTGTTTTGTTTTTAAACTTCAGGGACTGGCAGTCTGTTGGTTAATTCTCTCTGTTTTATTTTTGAATTATAGACATGTGAGCTCATTCAGTATGTGCGGGACCACAGTCGTAAGTACCTTGCTGAAAACGATCATACAAGTTGTCAGCAGTCATAGCAGAAAAGCAGCAATTTCTGCACTTGAAATTGAGATAATTCACCAGCCAATCTCTTAAAATTAGAGATGTCACTGCATATATTTTGAGTCAGCACAGACTGGTGATGATTAACTAACTCCTTCTCTCAGTGCTGGCGTGTCTAATGGAACCTGTTCCAAGCACCAGGTAATAGTATATCTAGGGCTTTGAATCTGGGGAACATTGAAACAGGAGGTCAGAACTCTCCTGAGGGTGAAATCACTCAGTGGACAATCGCGGTGAGCTCTTTCGAATGATATTAACACCTGACCCTAAGTGGCAAGATTGCATTCACCTGGTGAGAAAGATGTGCTGTGACCATAGGTGTCCCGGTGGGTGGGTGGGAGTCCCGACTCTGGCTCATAGATTGGAAATACCTGGAAAGGTATGCTTGATTCCTGTGATATTTTTCCTCTTGAAATTCTGTAAGCAAGCAGGCATTTTGATCTGGAAAATGCTCTTTGGAATTTGCTGTAAGGCCCTGATGGCTGCTTATTCTATCAAAACATGTGTTACCACCATCAAAGGAATTCATTCCATGTACAAGATCAGGAGAGAGTTGACTATTGAATGTTCATCTACAAATGCTCATTCACTTCCCAATTAAATGCTATGACTGGCAGGGAAAGTCAAAATCCCTCAAGATATTCTGGGGAAGAAAAATAGACAAATTAGAGCCCCTTTCTTTAGACAGCATTGGTCTCAAAGATGCAGACTGAAAAGCTTTGAATGCAGGGCTGATCTCAACGCTGCCCTTATGTAGCAGAATGGACCCTTCCATGGTGGGAATCAAAACATACACAATGGGGCCTGAAGACCAGTGCTTTGGGGCTGAATTAGCACAGCAGGCTTTCTGACATGCAAGCCTTGTGAACTATAATGACCCAAGGGCATGTCCGAGTATGATGAGGCCTGATCTTTTAAAATGGGAGGGGCTCGACACAAAATTACAAATCCAAAGGTGGGTCCAAAATTATTTCAAAAGCAAGTGTTCTTTAGAACCAGAAAGGAAGTCACACATAATGGTTTCTGCATATCACAAAAGTGCGTGTTCATGTGAGCACATGGCTGTGCACCCTCCCAGGGCCTCTCGAGGGGCCCCGGCAGGTGAGAGGTCAACAGCAATGCCAGCCAGCGTACTTTCTGCGACGATCGAGGTGCTCCAATGCACTGTCCAGTGTGGCAGTCGCTGGCCACGTGGCTCTGAGGACTGGAAAACTGAATTTTTTATTTCCTTGCATTTTAATTAATTAACATTTAAAGTCACATGCAGCTCATGGCTTCCATATTGAACAGGGCAAACCTAAAACTTAAGCTTCATTATCCTCAGATAAAGAAAAATAGACAAATAGAAATCTGTCTCTGATGTTTATACACACACACATGTTTGTGTGTGTATATAATTAATAGCTATAGAAATCTGCATGGGGAAAATTTAGGGCAAAAAGAGGGTAGGACCTTTTAACTTTCCAAATTCAGCATACCTCTCTACAACCTAATGTTCCCTTACAAGCAAAAGGGAACATTTTCTGCCAACAGCGGGCTGCAGGCTGCTGATTCATGGCTGTAGATTGCCCCACCTCTCCCTTGCTATTCCCTGTGGAAGCAGCAGTGTTTGTCCCAAGATGCTGGGATGCATCTGCATTTTCTCTGAACCCTATCTGTTGCTTTGATATTTGAGTCGTCTACAAAAAGCACACACTGCAGAATCTCAGCTGCCATGATGTCCCTACACAGAGCAGAGTTCTGTTCTCCTACCAAATAATAACCTAATCTCCTTTGTTCTTCTCCCCAGCTGGCGGACACGGTGAGTAATCTTTATTTATAGCATATTATAATCAAGCCCAAAATGTCATACATCTGGAAAGATGAGTTAGAATAATGTATTGCCTGCCAAACGATACAAATTTTACCTGGGCTGTCTTTGCTGCCTCATACTGGTAGCACAGACAAATAAATCACTCAGTTTTAGCTGAGTTTCACAGCTGTTTCCTGGACCAACTGGTTTGATTTTTTTATGATTAATATTTTAATGACTAACATTACCATATCTTACTGTTGGGTTTTTTGTAATAATATCTCTTTCCCTTCATGTTCTCTCTCTCTCTCACTGTTTATCATATTGTCTCTGTAGTTTGGATGTTAGGAATTAAGATCCAGAGGGGGAAATATGGAAAATAAAAGTAGAGATAATCAGATAGCAAGTAAGCTGAATGTGCAAGCTCAGATAATGCTAAAATCCACGAAGTTCATGCCTGATGGTAATGACCAAGTTGGTTTAATATCTTTCAGTATAGTTGTCTTTTTACAAATGCCTGTTACCTAATTTTGTACAAATTTTGCCTTTTACACCTTTATATCCCTATGCCTTTTATGTAAACCCACCAATCCGTGCCCTAGGATTGCTTGTTCACTCATTCAACAAGCACTTATTGAAAGCCTAGGATGTGCCAGTCTGTCCCAGGAACTCGGGACATGAGGCTGAATAAGATAGACATGATTCCTGTCTTTAGACCTTTTCATTCAGTAGGGGCCCCAGAGAGTAAACGAATGAAGGGATTACAGACTCGAGGTTGCTGCCGAAGAGGTAAAGAATAGGAGGCAGTGCCACAGGATAGCATTAGGGGAGGTGAGAACCCCTTTGGGAGGAGCACTCCTCTTTGAGGCAGTGACATTGAAGTCACTGAAGAGTAAAAACAAGCCAGCTCTCTAAGAGCCAGGCAGAGAGAAGTGCAAGTGCAAAGGCCATGAGCCAAGACAGACCTAGGCATTTCCTAGCAACTGATGGAAGCCCCATAGGACTGAGACATAGTGAGGGAGTGAGGGGGGGGGGCATTTGAAAAAATGGAGATGCAAGCAAAAGCAGATCAAGCTGAGCTTTGCAGGTTGTAGTAAGGCAGCTTGGTTGTATGTGAATTGCATTGGGAGAGTATTAAAGGTTTATTGAAGGTAGGAAGGGAGGAGCATGAGCTCATGAACAATTTTTTGAAGCTCCCTTGGGCTTCTGTGGGATAAGTGTAAAAGCCGGAGGACTAGTTAGGAGGTGCTATGGTGTTTTGGGCAAAGAAGACTGTCCTGGACGAAGGCCACCATTGCTACATGTGAGTTCCATGTTGGTGGTGTGGTTTGCCTCTCTCTGTCCCCATGATCACCTGCTCAGTGTTCAGGAGCAGCTGTCAGTATGCGGTGTGTGACTACAGAGCCATGTTGGGCCCAGTGCGGCAGTCCCTGCCTGGAGGAGGGCCCCTCGGTGCCCCCACCGTGCGGCCTGGCATCCTTGGCGGCCTCGGCTCCCTGGCGGCCTGCTGGGTTTCAGACGATGTATTTGGCAAGTTGCATTAGCCCTTTGGTGTTTTTCCAGAAAAGTTGAATTTGTTTATATCTTCAGCCAGTGCTGTGGATCTTTTTCCCCTTTATCTCTACATTACATCTGAAGCTGAGTTGTTGTCATAGGCAAGGAACAGCCTAAGTGCAAAGCTGGTGGAACCACTTCTATGTTTGGTCATAATTCCTCTCATTTTTACTGTAAAATTGACATGACCTCAATTGTTAAAAATCAGCTACTCCACTAAATTAGACTCAGGGGCTACTAAATTCCGTCCTGTCTCCACTGAGATGCAAAGTTTAATTGGGGTTGAATGTTTCTTCTCACTGGTCCTTTAGCCTGCGAAGGTCACGGCAGTCTAGGACCAGGAAGAGATGATAGTCTAGCACCAGGGGGCGGGGCAGTGAGGCCCAGCCGGCCACTGGAGAGGGACTAGCGAGTCCAGCCTGGGCGGGAGCCAGCAGGTCTAAGTTCCTGAGCTCCTTGTGGAGACCTGGTGGGCCTCATGGTGTGCGAATCGTCTTTGAACATGACTTGCTGGCATGTGAAGAGGAGGAGACACCCCTCCAAGAGAAGCACACCGTCGAGATTTCCTTTTACCAGCCTGCACCTCAACACCAGGCATCTCACCCATTACTGAAGTTCACTGCTGTCCTTTTTTTTTTTTTAGGAGTCAGATGCTTTACTTTTTTTTAATGTTTTTTGAAAGGCAGGAGCAGTTTATTTTTATTTATTTATTTTTTAAATTTATTTATAGAGAGAGGAGAGGGGAGGGAGAAAGAGGGAGAAAAACATCAGTGTTTGAGAGAAATGATTTCCAAGAGAAACATCAGTTGGTTGCCTCTCTCATGCCCCCAGCTGGACACCTGGCCCACAACCCAGGCATGTGCCCTGACTGGGAATCCAACTGATGACCTCTGAGATTGTGGGCCGGCTCTCAGTCCACTGAGCCACGTCAGCCGGGGCAGACTGTTCTTCCCGTACCTGTGGCAAAGAACTGTCCTGTGGTTCTTTTTCATTCAGTCAACATTTATTAGAGCCCTGATATATGACAGGGACTAATAACTTGGCAGATCGAGACGCAGTTCCTGTCTCCGCACTTCCTAAATTAGTGGGAGAGGCAAACATTAATCAGGTAATCAGACAAGTAGAAAATGCCAACTGCAGTAAGTACAGGGAACTGGGATTAGAATGAAGGAATTAAGATCATTGAATAAATCTGAAGGTAATTCTTACATTTGAGTTTGACCGCCATAATTCAAAGTTTCTCTAAGTGATGAGATATTTATTGCTTAAACTTGCATTTTAGCTATTATGTAAGTCAACTAAAGTGTTTCTTATTCTTTAAAGTGATAGAGTTCTCTGTCACAGTGAAAAAGTCTGCAATAATAATTATTATAGTTAGTAATGGCTAACGTTAATAGAGCACCTACTGTGGGCCAAGCACTATTATCCTGTGTGCTTTATCTGTGTTGACTCATTTAATCCTCAACACAGGCCTACGCAGAGGGCGACATTAGTACTGACATTGCTCAAATAAGCAAAGTGAAGCACAGAGAAGATGAAGACACTGGGACAAGGTCACACGGCTAGTCAGTAGCTGTGCCAGGGTTCTACACACGCCCTGTAGTGCCCGCTGTCTTTGCATTTAACTGTCTGTTCTGCAAAGTGCGGGGTTGTCGAGCTCATTTTCACTGGGGGCCACATCAGCCTCACGGTCGCCTTCAAAGGACCGAATGTAATTTTAGGACTGTGTAAATGTAACTACTTCTTAACCAGGGAAAAGGAGCTCAGTGCTGCCGCTGGATAAAACAAGGTGGAGGGCTAGATTCGACCCATGGGCCTTGTGTTTGCCACCTGTGACACAGTGAATGTCACTTCTTGCCAGAGCTATTTTACCCATTCCTTCTTATCCCATGTTACATTTCCTCACTAAGTAATAAAAATACGTTTTAGTTTGTTTAACTGGGTGAAGTTCCAGCAACAGGATGCCATTAATTCAACCTCTGTAAGTAAAATGAAGGCCATATCCAGGAGCTCTTTATCATTTACAAGGAAATTGGTAATTAATTTACAAATGCCATTAAAACTCAAATTGATTTATAGACTTTTCCTTGGGCTTTATTTGAAAGAGCAATTTCAGATGTTAGAATAGCATTTTTAAGTATTCAAAATTTAAATATGTGGTATTTTGAATGTTTTTATATTTAAATTCCTGTTTAAATTGGAATATTTAACACTTAAAAGTACTTTGCTTTCTATGGATCTTTTTTTTTTTTTTTTAACTCTGCATGATCGGAGACCTGTTCTTGCCTTTTAGGAAACCCCGAATGCCCCGCGCACCCAACCGAGCTGGTCTTCGCCCTGGACCAGTCGCAGGATGTGACCAAGCGGGAGTTCGAGCAGATGAAGGGGGTGATGTCCTCCCTGGTGAGCAGCCTTCGAGTCCGGGACGGCGGCTGCCCGGTGGGAGCGCGCATCGCTGTCCTGTCCTACAGCTCCCGCGTCAGACAGCTCATCCGCTTCTCGGACTCCTACCAGAAGAACCGCCTCCTCAGGGAAATCGAAGCCATCCCCTACGAGAGGTCCTCAGATGACCGGGAGATCGGCAAAGCAATGAGGTTCATCTCCAGGAACGTCTTCAAGCGAACCCTTCCAGGCACTCACACGAGAAGAGTCGCCACGTTTTTCAGCAGCGGTCAATCTGCTGATGGCCAGTCCATCACCACGGCCACCATGGAATTCAGTGCCCTTGACATCGTTCCTGTCGTGATCGCTTTCAGCAACGTGCCCTCCATCAAGCGTGCATTTGCGGTAAGAGGGTTTAACCTTTTACATGACTTTTTCCTCCAAGGCGGAGGAGGGACTATAATCAGAAGCCTCTATAAGAAAGGATTGAATTATGCTATTTATTACTGTTACCAGGCCCATGCTAAGCCCTTGGTGTGCATTACCCTGTTTAATTCTAAAAGGTACATGTATCACATAACTAAACTGAGTCTGGAGAAGTTAATCAATTGGCCCTGGGTCACAGAGAAGAAGTGGCAATCTCAGGACTTGAACCCAGGCTGGCTATTCTGCCGCTAGTGCAGGGGACTGCTCTGAGCCGCATCTGGATGTAAAGATACTCATTCTGGATGTCACTTTATGGCCAGAGTAGTAATTGTTCCTCTACCTCGAAAACCAATTGACTTATTTTATAACTTCTTCCATCATGTAATTATCAAATGTTACAAAGGAAAAGCCATTCTAGTTATAGCTTCTTCGGTTGAGGATTAAATTCTTACTGTATAGCATTCCTCAGTAAACCTGGGATCAAGATGACCTTTTTAAAAAAAGTTGTGGTATAATTGACATATAACATTATGTTACAGGTGTAGAACATTATGATTCAATATTTGTATATATTACAAGATAGTCACCACAAAAAGTCTAGTTACCATCTGTCACCATAAGTGGTAACTAAGTTTGTTTTCTCTTGCCATGAGAACTTTTAAGATTTACTGTCTTGGCAACTTTCACAGGTACAATGTAGTATGAACTCTCATCATGCTGTACATTACATCCCAATGATGAATTCTGTTTAATCCTCATCCAGGGATATGTTTATTGATTTTAGAGAGAGGAAGGGAGGGAGGGCAAGAGAGAGAGAGAGAGAAACATTGATCAGTTGCCTGCCATACATGTGCCAACTGGGGATTGAACCCACAGCCTAGGTGTGTGCTCGCCCTGACTGGGGGTCAGACACACAATCTTTCAATGTACAGGGTGATGCTCCAATCAACTGAGCCACACTGGCCAGGGCATATTTATTTAATAACTGGATACCTATACCTTTTGACTCCCTTTACCCATTTCACCCATCTTCCCATCCCACACCTCTGGCAACCTGTTCTCTGTATGAGTTCAGATTTTGATTTATTTTTAGATTCCACACATGAATGAGATCATATGACATTTGTCTTTGTCTGATTTGTTTCATATAATGCCCTCAAGTTCTATCTAAGTTGTCACCAGTGGCAAGATTTTATTCTTTTTTATGGCTGAATAGCAATTGCATGTATATGTACCACACCTTCTTCACCCATTTCTCATTGGTGGACACAAGTTGTTCCCGCGTCTTGGCTATTGTAAATAATGGCACGTGACCATAAAGTGCATGTGTCCTTCCGAGCTGGTGTTTGGGATTTGATTTTGTTTTGTTTTTTGATAAATACACAGAAGTGGAATTATGGGATCATATGGCAGTTCTATTTTTAATTTCTTCTTGAGGACCTCAGTCTGTTTATGATGGTGGCTGAACCAATTTACACTGCCACCTATTCTCCACATCCTGGCCAGTACTTGTTACTTCTTGTCTGCTTTGATAACAGCCATTCTAATGTTTCAAGCACCCTGCCAGTAGTGGGTCAGGGGCAGAGCTGCCTTACAGAAGCCCCGCTGCACCCAGGGAGTGTCCCTCCAGCCACCTGAGCTGGGCCAACATGGCGTGTCGTTCTCCGCTCATGTGGCCACCGTGAAGAGGGGCCCCTTGCAGCAGCAACAGGGTCTTGGAAGATGCAACCTGAACAAAAAGGCCATGCATTTGAAAATTATTTCATTTGGAGGAAGGAAAGTAAGAAGCCACTGAATCACTGTCTGCAGGTATGAGAAACATTTTTACTAGAGACAATTTGCCAGCTGACCTCCATTTTAGCAAAATTCCGTATTAAAGAAACTGGGATTAAGGGCAGTGGGAGACTCCAGCTTAGAGTTAAGAAAGAATTTTCTGAAGGCAAGGTCGATTTTCTGTCAGCACGGACTAAATGACCAACATAGGTGGCTGAGACGTCACCTGTTTCTGAAGGCGTTTTGCAGGGGCAGTCACTCAGCTGACAGTGACGTCTATCTGTCTTTCCTGGAAACTGGTGGATTAAGTAGGCTTTTGACCTGTCCTGCTTCATCATTTTCTGTGAAGATGTTCAAATATGCAGAAGGGAGTTGAACTAGAGTACTTGTCTGTGGAAGGGAGAAAGCAGTGCCCACTGCCTGGAGTTGCTGTGGGGATGAGGTGATGGAACACTGTGCATCCGTGCTTAGCACATAGTAGACACTCGAGGAGGTAGCTTTTACTTTGTTGTCATTCATTTGCTTGATACTGAACTGAAACCTACAACAATATTGAAGTCTCTGTTGTAAAGGAACTGAAACCACTTTTAGCATCACTGACTCAGAATTATGCAAATGAACAGGCTGACACAGCAGACTCAGAAAAGGAAATGCAGAGAAACTAGGGAAGACTGGGGCCAGCCATGCAAATGAAGCTGCTAGGCAATGCCAGAGCCCCAAATTCTGTAAGTGGATTCGGTCACTCACAGAGTCCTCATAATTCCCTCCGTTTATTGAGAACCTGTACTGTCCCTTGGCTTTATTTAGTCACAAAACAAGAGATAAGTTAATATCCTAATGCAAATAAATAATTGAGCATACTTGAACTGACATGATTCCACCATTCACACAAAGATACACTCACAGAATATAACTTCAGGAAACGTATTCTTTTTGGTTTATTTTAAACCTTTTGTGTGTTGACAATCTCCCTTAAAGACTCTCCCGAAATACCCTAGAGACTCTTTGCTTCTTTCTTGAAGGAGCTCATCTCAAACGGGTACCAATGAAGGTTCAAATTCTTGACAAAGACCCTCATAAATCGAGCAGAATTGGCTCCAAACACCCCTAGGACTGGAGAAAAGTGAGAGATGCAGACAGAAGTCAGAACTGGTCCCAAAGTTCATTCATCCAACAAATGTTTGGTGAACAGCTCATAAATACCAGGTGCTGTCACTCTGGGGATACCAGAGTGAAGTGGAAAACCAAGGGACCCAGCTCGTGGAGGACAGAGTGAGCAGGTTGCCCAGGACGGCTAAAAACAGAGGCATGCGCACTGGTCGGTGGGGGCCCAACACCTGATGTTACAGAAGAGAAATTAGGCTACTGCTTCTCCCCTTGCCTCTTGTTCTTTCTTCTCCTATTCATTCTCTTCAGCGGTGCTTACCTACACTTAAACTGCGCTGTATTATTATTTTAAGAATAGAACTCCAAACTTCCATGGCAACACCTCTTTACTTGGGGGCTGTGTTTTAAAACCTGAGGTTATTTCATAATTATTGTGACTTTTCTAGGTCTCCGCTGACCTAGTGTTCAGCAGTCCCGTGTGACGTCTGGGGCCTGACCAGATGTGTGTGGCTGGGCTCTGATGGCACGGTCTGATGTCCCTGTGATCCTCAGCAAATGGACGTGGCATCAGCATCTTGGAAATTTTCCATGCTGGGTCCAAACTGAGTGACCAGCTGCTTATCCCCTCTGAAACAGACGGCCATTTTTGCCTAGAAAAACTTCAATCTCAGCTTTGTTTTGCCACTAAGGTTTTCCCTCTAACTTTTCTTGGCAATTAACCTCCTCTGGTAAAATGATACTTGCTCTACATTAAGAATTCTAATATAGAATGGTCTCCCTGCCTGGTAAGCTTATAAGAAATGTCTCTTTTTTAGCTGGCCTATTTTTTTTTCCTTTACTCTGCTGCTTGGTCTTGCAGGTGGGGGAAGGACTCAGAGTAATATCTGACATTACAGATTACCCTTGAGAGCAAAGACAGAGAGACAGTGAGTGCGGTAGGACTTTTCATGGGAAGCATTAGCACTTTGAGCACCCAACCTTTTACTGTATGAGGATTTCCTTCATTAATATGGAATTATCTGAAGAAAGAATATTACTCATAGCATTAATTGTATTTTTTTTCCTGTATGCACCCATTTATGGAACCCCATAATGTTTAGAAAAGAAAGAACAGATTATCATCCAGAGCCACTTGCTGAATGCCTCACTGTGCCCATCTGTGGGCTTTATAGCTGTACTGTTATCCACGCTGGTGCTCCTTGGAATCCCCAGAAAAGCAGGAAGAAAGTGGACCCTTTTATTTTTAATAATTTTACACAGGACCCTTTTATTTTAAATTTCCAACCCACATTCATTTCAAGGAGTTTTCTGTAACATATGCTAACTATAGTCACCCCAGTGGTGCATGAGAGGATGGGTGATCTCTAAAACCACCTCTGGAAGGCTTTATTGATTAGGAGATTATTCAGACCAGGGAGGGCGAGGAGCATGGACTCCCCTCGGACTCTCCCCGTGAAGCAGCCCCATGTAGTCAGTGAGAAGGATGATGTTTCAGGTCAACCCCAACGTGTCGGTACATGATTAACTATGAAGCCTCAATTATCAATTAGTGCCAGCGCCAGAAGCATGACACTGTCACATTGCAGACGTGCAGGATGCAAACTAGTTCAGTGGTGGCAGTCCCTGGATGACATCGTGGGAGTGCTGCTCCAAATTAAGGTAGAAGCCCTGACATAACACTGCAATCGTCAATATAGCACATGCAGAGGATGGGAGGCAGGTCTGGCGTTGGAGAGAGCAAAGCTTAGACTGCAGCTTCCATACCCCACCCCTGTCTGGCCCCCTTTCCTCATCTGTCAGAAGGTGGGTTTGGGTCACATGGTTTCTAAGATTTTTTCTAGCTCAAACATTATGTGGGGTTTTTTTTTTCTGGATCCTGATAGTTGGCAATAAGACAGCATTCTGCCCACACCACGTACTCGTCCACGCTCTCTGGGTTTGGTTTCCCCATCGCTCCTCACGATCTGGATGAAGGAAAGACATGATTTGCTCACAACATTGCCCAGAGACCTGTTAAAACCATTAACAATACAGACTAGTTGTTTCTGCTGGTGCGTTTGCCAAGACTCTTCATTTACAGATCACCGAAACCAACTAAGCCAGCTCGAGTACACACGGGCACACACCCCACGGGAGAATGTATCATAAGGATGCAGATATAACCCAGGTGTCCTCTGCCTCTGAGCCAGGTCAGCAGCCTCTGTTCTTCTGTTTTCACCCTGTGCCCCCCAGACACACAACTCGGCATTTCCTCAAAGGCATCCCTTGCACAAAGCACCAGGGAGCAGAGCCCTGCCCTCCACTGCAAACGTCCCCGTTTTGTCGTCACCACTGTCCTACCATCACAGGTCTTCGTTTCTCTTCTCTCATTCCACACAGTGCTCCCCTTTGCTGCTTTGGCTGCTCTCAGTCTTTCCGGGGCTCTACATGTTCCTTCCACTACACATCTGTGCCTAGGCATTTAGTGAAAAGCTCCCTCCTCTGACCCAGATGGCTTGTGAAGGCAAACACAGTGGTCTCTCAGGGATCAATTCCAGGAGCAGAGATTTCTCCGTCTCTTATACACCGAGTAAAAAATGGACAGAAACACAGAAAAGCCTCAGGGAAATCCTCCACCCCAACCCTCCTTCCCACTTCCCTTGCTCCTCTGTCCACAAGATAAAAGATGGCAAGCCTGCAACTCTCTTAGTGTTTACCTCGAGCACGGAGAGACCTCAGGACGCCAGGTCAAAACACCTGACAGAATGGATCTGATGGGCTCAGATGTCTGTCCTGGTGCAGCCTACTTGGAGAGATGGAGCCACCCCATGTAAACTTGGCTGCCAAAGTCCTCCCTCCATGGATAATGTTCGGGTGGGAAGAAGCAGTAGGATTCACAGGGGGAAGTAAATGCCATCTGCCCCATCTCTCAAGCATTAGGATCATGCCTACCATTTTCCTCCTGCTGTTCGAGATCCCCGAGTCCGTTAACCGATGAGCTCGTTGTTCTTCATTGTGTGGAGCCTCCTTATCCTCTCCCTGCTCTCCAGCCTCAGACTCCCCAAGTGGGTCACTAACATTGGGGCCACCTCGGAAGGGGTCGGGAGCTGTTCGGAGGAGAGCTGCCTGGACGTGGATGAGGGCCCACATTGCAAAGCCAGCTCCAATGTCCAGTTCATAGTGCGGACTCCAAGACCATTGTAAAGCACATCCTGTAATTTCTCTTGGTTCTCTGGGGTGGGCGGGGCAGACGGGGGAGGGGGAGAGTCTCTGATCCTGCTTCTCAAAGGCTTCTTTCTGTGTCCAGTGTCCATAGATCAGTCCTTTTCTTATGAAACTAAGGGGTTTGCTTCTCAGGGCATTCTATTAAAAACAAGACAAGGTTGTGGCTTTCGTCAGGTGGTTCTATTTACTGTCAGCAAGTAATGGAGCCTGGGGTTCACTTCACAAGCTCTGCCTCCCCCAGGGGAGGCTTAGCCACTGCTTATGTATGCTATTTGGCTAATTATACATTGATTTCTTCTTTGCAGTTGGCTACACTTATCCGGTTAGGTTCTAGTCAAGTTCATCCTGTTAAACTTGGGTCTGCAAAATACTCTGCTACATTTTAACATTTAGCAAGAACAGCATTTAGTAAGAACTGCCCAGACCTTGAGGCCATCCTAACACCTAAATTTCCTTTGAGCTTCAGTTTCCACATCTGTAAAATGGGGATGATGAACAGAAGAAAAAGCTCACTGGGTTGTTGAGGGAATAGATAGGAAAGTGCCTTGTGGTCTCTAATGATCCACGTGGCACCCACCCCGTGCCAGTAAGTTCTTTTCAATTATGAACACATTCAGTCGCCCGGTTAGCTAGTGTGTGTGATTGTTCCATTTTACAGAGGAGGGAACAGCCGAAGGGAGCGCCCGGGCTCACACCAGGCGGTGCTCTGACTCGCTGCTCCCTGCCCTCTGGCCTGGCCCGTGACCTCAGAAACAGCGCCCCTGAGAAGTTCTTGCAGCCCCACCCACTCAGTTGTTCTTTCTCTGGCTTCTGCTTCTTGCAGATTGATGACACTGGCACATTCCAGGTAATAATGGTTCCATCCGGGGGGGACTACACGTCAATGTTGGAGAGACTGCAGAGGTGCACGTTCTGCTACGGTAAGACCCCAGAGAGAACATAATTTGCCCAGGACTGTTGAACACATTGGGTCACCCTTGGCAGGAGTGGCTGGGACTTGGCAGCAAGGACACGTGTGGCTGTGGGAGAAATTCCCCGGGGGCTCTGGGCTCACCTCATCACACTGCCTCATCCACAGATGGAGCCTTTCAGCTGCGAGCAGGGCCTCCTCCTGAGTATCACAGCCAGGGATCACATTCCAGGCACTGGTTTTTAGAAAAATGTAGCCTGTCCCACTGCCAAGTTGTTCATGCTATAAAAGTGTGTTTATGTGTTTTCTAAATCTCAAATGTTCACAACCCCAAAGAAATGTTTTACAAGTGGCAATTAGCAGAAAGTCATGCATTTCTCTTTGGAAAGGTGCTTCCTGGACTCCCAAAAGTTAGGCATCAGGAAGATTTGAAGAGCTGGTTTGTGCGATGCTGTTTCATACAGTTTGCAGGTCTAGCTGGAGCGTTGGCTCAATCTGTATCTGAGTGTTCTAATAATGTGAGTGTTCTGGTAATTAGGAAATGAGCGAAAGCTGCTGAGACTACTGGTGGGTGTGACAGCTCAGTTATGGAGCATTTATTAGAAACTGTGCACTGTTCTACTTGTTTAATGTGACACTGATGCTGGTGATGATGATAGCTAATACTTACACTATTTTGTTTATTGTGTTCCAAGCACTTTTCTCATCGTCTCCATTCATC
This sequence comes from Tonatia bakeri, assembly GCA_004024845.1. Taxonomy (NCBI): domain Eukaryota; kingdom Metazoa; phylum Chordata; class Mammalia; order Chiroptera; family Phyllostomidae; genus Tonatia; species Tonatia bakeri. The sequence goes on along the minus strand of PVIA01001148.1, from coordinate 13,252 downwards.
ACTATAATCCAAACACTTGAACTATTAATAGCTCCATTTTACAGATGAGGAAAATGAGGCTTAGAGAGATGAAATCATTTGCTCAGGGCCTCGCAACCAGAGCACACCAAAAAACACCAGCTTTAAAAATCCTGCGATTTATGAGTAACACAGATCACATTATTCTGCTTCTCGAAACTGTACTTGGCCTTGAAGACATGCCTGATTCCTCTCCTGCTCCTCCGTGTGTATCCATGAGTTGCTAATGTGTGCCATTGAACTGACCTCACTGGACAGTGGGAGCTCTGGGGGGGGTGGGGAGCAGGATTTCTTCTACTAATCCTCTCTTCTTCCTCTCTTCCCCCTGCTTCCCTCACTCTCTCCTTCCATCCCTACCTTGATATCGCCTTCTCTCTCTCCCTCCCAGCTCCTCTCAGTTGCACAGAGCGTTAGGCACTGGCATTCTTACTCAAAGCACTCAAAGTGCCGACCACACTGTAGCACTTAACGCTACAGCTCCGCCTCTAGGTTCTCAGCTGGCTCCCACCCTTGTCCGTGACAGCAGGGCGCTGGTATGTTGCACTGTCAGAAGTTGCACATGTGCGGCTGGGGATAGATTTTGGCTTCGTTTCTTGGCTTAAGCCCTTGTTTTGTCCCAGAGGCATATAAGGGAAGATATTTTGGCTGCCATTTCCTACAATTAAAAAACTCCACAAAATTGAGCAAATGGGCAGCCTGCTGTCCCTGATTTCAGAAACTGCCTTGCACACAGGTGACTGTTCTGTCATCTGACCATTAAATATGGTCGTAAAATTTTACTGGGTTTTAGTAAGGGAACTGTAACTTGTCCACAACCATATCGAGCCCATGAACAAGAAATGAGGTTGGGAGGCTGGCTGCATCCCCTAGGATCTGCATTCTGGTTATCACCCTTTCCTCTAATAGCCTTTATTTGCAGCTCGGGCCCCTAAGTACCAGCTGTCCACACACATGTTATCTCATCTCTGTCTTCTCTTAGATGTTAGAGAGGCCATTCTCATCCTTAACCACTATTACTGAACACCCAGGATTACGGAGTGTCAGTCCCGGAAGGGTCCCCTGGCAAATCCGATCTGGCCGCCTAACTGTGCCCAGGAACTGGGCAGCGCTGAGGCCCGGCAGTGGCTTGGGTGAATGCACATAGTGTTCCTGGGAACAGTGAGGCTGAAGCCTGGGTGTCTCGGTTCTCAAGCCAAGGGGCCTCCCCCGCCACTGTACCACATGGCCTTGTCTCTAGCCACAGAACATGCACTTCACATGCAGCAACTTCCAGAAATACTGCTGTATCCTTGCACAAAATTGTTTTTCTGTCCTGCTCTCGGTGTCATCTGTAAAATTAGAAGATTAGGTGACCTTTAAGATCTTCCCTTTTTTTTTTATTTCTCTGAATATTCATGTGGTCGGAGTCAATACAATTTACTGTTTTTATTATGACTACACATTTTTTGCCAAATGAGATATGCATATTTATTAAAATGACCTCATGCTATGAAATCTCTTTAATATACAGTATGTATATTCACTTATTTAATAAACAAATATTGAGCTTTCAACTAATAACCACTGTGGGGATAACAAACAAACAGTAGCTTTGTCCTTCATGTGCAGACATAGACACTAAATTATAACCCTTTGTTCAAACTGAAATAAGACTCATGCTTTCTTCACTCTGGCTTTTTAAGCAGAATACTTTTCCTAGAACGGTGTGGGCATAATAATGTAGTTCATTGCTTTAAACTGTATATTGTCAACTAGAGAGATTATCAGCTTCTATGACATGAGACAGTACACCCTTTCAAGCATGAGATAAAGTGTCCACTTTGATCTTTATAAACTTAAAAATAAAACAGCTAAGAAGAAGCTTCTGTTGAAAGCAGCTAAAGTTTTAAGTCAGAGAGTGTTAGTGAATGGACTTGAAGACCCAGGCTGGGTATAAAATTTGCAATAGATGCAAACCATGGGCTGGGAAATCTTCCTGGTGTTGATATCAAAGTCATCGAGGAGCTATTTTAAGATCAAGACTGTGCAGTCTCCAAATGTTGAAATACCTGGGATGCTGTTTCTCCTTTTCCGTCTCCTTCCATGTAGTAACCCTGAGTGACCCTTGTTCTACAGATGTGTGCCGGCCAGACACCACCTGCGATGAGGCCAGACCGCCCCCTGCGCAGTCTTACATGGACGCGGCTTTCCTCCTGGACAGCTCCCGGCACATGGGAAGTGCCGAATTTGAAGGCATAAGAGACTTCCTGGGAGCACTGTTAGATCACTTCGAAATCACCCCAGAGCCTCAGACCTCTGTCACTGGAGACAGGGTGGCCCTGTTAAGCCATGCTCCCCCCAGCTTCCTACCCAACACACAGAAGAGTCCCGTGAGAACCGAGTTCAACCTTACCACCTACAGCAGCAGGCGCCGCATGAAGCGGCACGTGGAAGAAACCGTCCAACAGCTAAATGGAGACGCTTTTATCGGTCATGCCTTACAGTGGACCCTGGACAATATCTTTTTGAGTACCCCAAATCTGAGAAAAAACAAAGTCATATTTGTGATATCAGCTGGGGAAACCAGTCACTTGGACAGAGAAACCTTAAAGGAAGAATCTTTGAAAGCCAAATGTCAAGGATATGCCCTGTTTGTATTTTCCTTTGGCCCTACTTGGAATGACAAGGAACTGGAAGATCTAGCCAGCCACCCCCTGGATCACCACTTGGTCCAGCTTGGTCGAATTCATAGACCTGACCACGGATATGGTGTGAAGTTTGGGAAGTCTTTTATAAACTCAATCAGGCGTAAGTCGTAAAAGCTGTTTTTTTCTTGCACATTTAGAGCATGCTTGGTATTCCCAAATGAAGGGTTGACATGAATGCTTGGAAGCCTCTTGTGTGTCTTCAAGGGCACTGCAGGGTCACAAAGGAAAACACGTGGTGATGAATGGTGGAGGGAGGAAGCCTCTGATTCCTAAGCACTTAATATTCTGGCTTATCTTTTTTTATGTCTCTGGTTGCTATGGAGAAGCAATCAAAACCAAACACGCAGCTGCTCACATGTCTGAGTGCATGCAACAGCCAGTCTGGGGGCGTGAAGTCTCAGCCTGGACATGAGCTGCAAAGTAGAAACCCTTGCCATGTCCCATTAGCACGCTGCCCTTTGATGGAAAGTTTCATCGGTTAACACATCCAAACAGAGAGGCAGAGGAAAAATCAACAGTTCTGGGCTTTGCTTTTACAAGATCAAAAGGCAGAGAGGTTGAAGCATTAGGAGATACCATTTTACCTGTCAGAATGAAAGATAGCTACTTGCAAAACTTTCTCAGCCTTGTTAATGACTTTCTTCTGATGCCAGTAATTAGTGTAATTAGTGATGCCCATAAAAAAAATTTTTTTTAAAGCATGGCTATATTTCTTGACATGACCTTGCCTTGAAAGAATGCAGTTCATTTTGAATGCAACAGGGTGCATCACAAGAAGCCCTGGCCTAATACTGGGCGATTCTGGAGGTTGTAAAGCACTCGGTTGAATTTCTGCATGTGTTCATGATACATGAACCCTTGGGGTTCAGATAAATAGAAGTGAACACCCAGGCTTCGAATTGTCTCAAACTTGTCAGACCTGAGAGCAGCTAAGGCTGCAAAGACACCGATGAGTCAGGGCAGGTGAGATCTGAGGGAAATGGCTGGTGGGACTCTGCTACTCCAAGTGAGAATCCAGGACCAACGGTATTGGCATCCCCTGGGAGCTTGTGGAAAATGCTGAACCTCAGGCCCCACCCCACATGGGCTGAACCGGAATCTGCATTTTATCAAGATCCTCAGGTGATTCCCATTCACATCTGGTGTGAGACACACGGATACGGGAGCAGTGAGCTCCCAGAATGAAATGTGTGTGGATGTGTTCTGGAACAGGAACCAAAAAGAGGAGCTAGGAAAAAATGGCGGCTAGGGGCCGTCCTGAAGGAAGCAATCAGAAGGCATTTGTAAGGGTAAAACAAAAGAGCACCTTGAAAGACTCTGAGAAACTTGTAAAGAAACACTCCTTATGAGGCAAAACCCTGAAAGTTTAAGACAGAATTTCCTTGTGCCACCCCGCCCCAGATTTCTTAGTGGTGTTTCATGGTAATCAGTCACACCGCAGGCATAGTTTGGAGATATTGCCGGGTTGGTTCCAGACTACTGCAATAAAGGTGTATTTATATTTATTGCAATAAAGCAGACCATAATCTTATTGCCAGAGGAAGGTCTTGCCTTCAATTTGTAAAATACACAACATCGGTGAAGCACAATAAGTGAGGTATGCCTGTACATGATTAGAGAAAAGGTGCCCGCCACCACCCAGAGAAAGGGGGAGCGAGGTTTTAAGAGTGACTTGGGGTAGACGAGAGAGGTAGAAAGTGCTTTTTGGAAGTCAGTAACCAGGACAGAGTAATACACCACTTTTCTAGAAATTCAGTACGTAGAAATCATCAATCTTGAAACCGTGGCTGTAAAAGTATAGGAAGCTGAGAAGAGCATTGACAAAATCGTGTGCAAGCCTGCCTGCTTAACCCCACAGCCAACCCCCAGACTCACACCCACCCATTCAACATGAATACGCAGTTGCCAGGTGCAAGCACCCTCCTGGATCCCAGGCCACCTCCCTAAGCTGGGATTCTCCTTTAACGCACTGCTGTGGCAGAGTTGGCTGTTAAGCACAGCCCACATCAGCATCGACATATTTTCTAAGAAAAACAAAATGACTGACCAGCAACCTGATGCTTGGAGTTGAGACAGATAAAGAGTTAAAATTCAGATGCACGGTCGGGGAAGCATCGCAGTCGTGGGCCATTCTGTCGCGAAGCATGCAGCACAGTCTGCAGCAGTGCTGTCTGCTGTCTCACAGCCCAGGACAGGCTGGCGACTGCCTGGATCTCCAGGAAGAGATGTAACTGTGTTTAATTAACAAGTCTGTTCAGCTTAATGCTTCAAGGAAATAAATAATACATTTTTTAAAGTTTCCCATCAAAAAATGGCTTTTAAATGTCTCACTGGTGTAGTAAGAGGCATGCTTTATTATCATGAAAAATTAATATGTTTCCAGATGAAATGAGCCACTAAATGAATTAAACCCAAGATGGTGCTATTGTTTCTGTTGTTGTTAATGAAAGAGACCATCAAGGTAATACTGCTTCCCCTTCACACTTTGATATTTCAAAGGAACAAATAAAAGTAACTATTCTGATTAATTCACACCAGTTGGAGGCCAGACTCAGGACTGGCTCATGATAATTCCTCAAATTTTGACCAACTTTAGAAGCTAAGGGGCATCTTATTGAAGAGCAGGTTGAATTTTCCACCTATAAATTTGGCAGAGATGTATTTTTAAAACACGGTTTTAGAGATTCCTCTGAGAAATCTCTCATTTCATATGGCCACCTCTCTGGTCTCTTCCTTCGATGGCTGTTGAAAACGGTGAAGGGTCACTTTGCGTACAGAGCATTTTGCCGTGATGTTAATAGCCATGGATAAGGGACTGACTCATCACAGATTTTTCTCTTTCTAGGTGCAATCAACAAATACCCACCAATAAACCTCAAAACAAAGTGCAACAGACTCAGCTCTGCAAATCTGCGGCAGTCCCCGCAGCAGCTGCGAAGGTATTATCTGCTTGGCGTTACTCGATAAATCAATGCATCCCCTCCTTCCTCCTGCTTGTCCATCATTTCCTCCCCCTCCTCTTTTTCCTCTTCCTCTATCCTATTTGGACAAAATCTATTGATAAACCATGTGAAAATAGAATTTGAGGGAATAAGAGGTAATCAAAAATGACCAGCTGATTTGAAAAACAAGAAGTAGAGTTTTTTAAAGTGGAAAGTCTAATTTTTGAAGTAGAATAATTGAGGGGACTCCCCAGTAGCAATGAGCATATCTAAGGACCAGATCTCGGTTTCTAAGTATCATTACCCAGTAAAAGGAACCAGGGTTTTGTGGAGAAATAGCTATTTCTAGGCTGTAGCAGGAAAGTACAGTGTGAGCCTGGAATATTAAGCCAGAAAGTAGTCAAAAACACAATTATATCAAAAGGACAAAGGACTATCTTGAAAGGTTTCTCACTGGTCCAAATTTGGGACAATTCAAACATCAAATAGAATAATGGTGGTAATGGATTAAAACACACTGATTTTTAAAAAAATCCACAACTCTATAGAGAGACCCAAAAAGGGAGGAGGGAGGAAAGATCTTTTTTTAATATAGAAGTATGCTAACTAATAAATGTAGAAGAAATGGTAGAATTAGAAAACCACTCTTTGTAATCCCAAATGTAATAACTGAGTCGACAAGGACCAAGGAATGCTAAAACCGCGGTGGGGCAGGCTGCTGGGGAGCAGACTATTTACACAGAACCACAGAACCACTCACATTACCAACTTATTCATTACGAAGAGGGAGCTGTGCCTGCATGTGGTGAGATCTGTGGTAAGATCAGTCAGCACCCTTTAACCAAGATATGGTATTGTGTGCCCTCTAAGTGAGATCCTTGCTGGAAATGTTTGGCCCAAGTCTAATAATGAGGAATTCTCAGGCAGTTCCAGACTGTGGGACAGTCTTCAGAACAGCTGGCCTATGTGCTTCATAGGTTTCAATGTCAGGAACTGCAGAGAGATGTGGGGCACCGTTCCAAAGCGGGTGAGACTAAAGTGCCGTAATAGCCGAATGTGACAGCGTAAATCTTGACTTAATCCTAGTTCAGAAAGAAAAGCTTATATAAATGACATTTGGGGGAAGTGGGGAAGTTGGAGTGTGAACAGTATGCTGGATGATATTATTGATTCATAGGGATCTCACTGTATGCATGTGATCATGGTATCCCATTAGTGCAGGAATGTCTTTGTTCTTCAGAGAAGGGCACTAAAGTATTTGAGGGTAACGTGAGTGCTGGTGCAGCCTGCTGCCAGGTGGTTGTTCTAAGGGGAAGCAGGATAGTGTGTGTGTGCATGTGGGTACATGTATGTGTGCATACAGATGTGTGTGTATATGTGTGATGTGTGTATGGAGAGACGTGTGTGCAGGCACATGTGTGCATTGACATGTGTGTCCATGCGTGTATGCAAAACATGTGTGTGCATACACACAGTAGCAAGATGGTAACAGTTGGAGAGTCATCTAGGTGAAAGGTATACAGGCATTTATTCATGGCCCTGTTCTTTACAATGTTCTGTGAACTTGACAATTTTCAAAATGAAAAAAAACTTGTAAAGCTCAATGAATGGGTCAAAGAGAGTATTAGGCACATCTGTAGAAAAACAATGGACTGAAAAGTGAAGAAATTATTCAGAATTCAGAGAAAATAAATATAAGAATTTTATAGACAGACAGTGAAAAGCTTTACCAGGGGTGTCCAACCCTTTGGCATCTCTGCACCTCCCTGGAAGAAGAGTTGTCTTGGGCCACACATTAAATACATTGCGACACATAATCACACAAAAAATCTCATAATGTTTTAAGTAAATATACAGTTTTGTGCTGAGCCGCATTCACAGCCATCTGCACGTGGTCCACGGGCCACAGGTGGGGCTCCCCTGAACCTACCTATCTAATTGGAATTCTAGAAAGATAAAATACAATAATAAGTGAGAGAATATTGAAAGGCAAAGAGATGATCACTTTTGAGAATTTATGAAAGATATAAATTAAAAGTTGAAGAAGAGACAAGATAGAACAGGCAGGATAAAGAAAATGAGAGCCACAGGCACTGTGCAGGGGATGCAGAACACCGTGACTACGAGAACTTGTGGCAGCTGGGAAGGGCGCCTGCAAGGGCACTGTCATTAGGCTGACAGCTGAATTACCGGGAGCACCGGTGGAAGTCACAATACTGAGAAGCTCTGAAGTAGCGGGAGAAAACTGCTGTCAACTTAGAAAAACTGGTAAAGCAAAGACAACTTGGGTAAACCAAAAACAATAGCTTGTCACAAAAAGATGTTTGCTAAAGGAACTTCTAAAGTATGCACTTAGAGGAAAAGAAAAATGACCACAGAAGGAAAGACTTGCGATGCAAGAAGAGTGAGTGAGAAAAATTTGTCAATATTTAAATAATTCTAAATTAATGTATTTTTTAAATAACAGCAATATCTAATTTATGGGGTTACAAAATGGCTATACTTGTTAAAGGAATGGAAACAAAACATTTGGCATCTGGTGATTTTAACAGGAAAAAAAAACAGCTGTACTGAGACTATATATGTTAGTAAATACTCATTTATGTTAATTACCTAAACAATAAAATCATCTTTTGTTATTAAAAACAAACAACATAATACATAGTTTTAACAAAAAGGCAGGAAAGGGTCCTGGTCTGGTTCTCAGTTGGTTAGAGCATCATCCCAGTATGCCAAGGTTGTGGGTTCAATCTCTGGCCAGGGCACATACGAGAGTAACCAATAAATACGTAATTAAGTGGAACAACAAATCAGTTTTTCTCTCTCTCCCTTTTCCCATCCTTCCCTACCCCTCTCTCTCACATACTTTTTTTTTAAAGGCAGGAAAGGGGAAAAAGGATAAGTAGAGGGCAAAAAGTAAGACAGCAAGAGAAAAATACATAAACCAAATATGACAGCTACAATCAGAGACTGATGGATTTAAGAAACAAAATAAAATCCAGCTATAACTGCTTTCAATTAGACACAGCTACAAAAGAAGAAATGTAAAAATTCAAAGTAACATTACAGGAAAAAATATTACAGGCAAACATTTTAGAAAGAAAGCTGGAACAGCTGTATTAACATCGGATAAAATATACTTTTAAACAAAACCATGTTGTGGGAATAAAGAGGGTTACTACACGATGACAGAGTGTTCAATCATGAAGAGGATACAACAATTCTAAATTTATAAGAGGGTAATAAAATCTAAAAATATACAAAGTGTAAATTGAAACACTACACGGAGAAATTGCCACAGAACTGTCATCAAAGTTGGAGATTTCAGTATACCCATTGGAATATTAGTAGGTAAAGCAGACAAAAAATTAGTAAAGAAGTAAAAGAATTCATCAGAAGTAACAAACTTGATTTAATAGGCTCATTTAGAACCCCACACAGAAAAATGAGACATTCTTCTGAAGGAGACAGGGAACACTGACAGCTGTTGAATCAAGGTGAAGAGTTCACAGGTGTTCACAGTGCAGTTTTTAATTTAGCAAGCAAGCATCAACACGCCTGTACGAACTGGTGCCATCGCCCCAAATGATCTGATCACACACAGTGAAATTCAGATAGAAAGTAATAAAAACACTGTTTTTACAGCCCATACATTTTTAAATTAAAATCACAGTCTAAATAATGGGACAAAAATCATAAGGAAAATGTAAGCATACTTAAAACTGTATAATAATCAAAATGTCATATGTCAAAACTTATGGGATATGTCAGAATTCATAATTTAGGAAAGTTTATAGTCTTAATCATTATGTTAGGGCAATTTTTTAAGCTCTAAAAGTTAATGAGTTAAACATGGCTCATAAGATGTTACAGAAGAAAAAATGGATTGTACCCAAAGATAGGAATAAAGTAGAACTTAGGTTTAATTATGTTAAAAACATCAATAAAGGCAAAAGTTAGTTCTTTTAAAACAGTAATGAACTTTTATATCTTTTGTCTGTATGAATACTACTTACACTTTTTAAATTAGAAATAATTTAAATCAAGTGGTTACAAGAGAGTTTCTTTGTTTCCGTACTAACAACACGCCTGCCCATGTCGCCCTGAAATCAAACGTGCACCAGCCTCTGGGAATCACTCCTAAGCAAATAAATGTCTTTGACACTGTGCCCACTTTTATTGTGCTGCGCGTGCATTTCTTCGCAGTGATCAGGGCCAGAGGCCCTCCCAGTCCTGAAGCCCTTGCTCTGAGAAGCTCCCTGAAGCCTCTGTGTGGAGCGGTGCTCCTCGCCTTGCTGTAAGGCAGGGAACTGTCCAGCAGCAAAGGCTGCCTGAAGTCAGGCCTGAAATGAGCCCGTGCAGTCAGTCCCCCGAGAGTGGGCTCCCCCTGCTGCAGGTGCCTGGAAGTGCGGACAAGGGCTTTGCGATCGCATTTGTGTTGGGCTCCACGCTATGTGCAGCGGGGCTGTAACTGCGGGAGAAGACTCAGTAGTCAGCTTATACAAATTAAAAGGCATTTTGGAAAAGACTTCCTCCTTGCATTGTTTGAAGAGTAACGAGTGGGGGAGGGGATTGGACGAGAAGTTCCTTTACCCCTCTCCACATTGCCGTACACCTGGAGGCTCAGCTGCCCCTGTGTATCCAAAATGGTGAAAGTTAGGAACTGACTGGGGTATCAGAAATTGACACGAAGCCCATACCTGTGTCAGTGAACTGCCTGATGCTGTGTTAGGCTGGGACACCCCAGGCCTTCTCTAAGTGACCAGAGACTATAATGAAAGGTTACAAGCCACACAACTGCTTCTGAAACTCCCTGCCGGAGCCTTCCAAGGGAAGTGGGGCAGAACTGAGCACGCAGAATTGCGGGAGATGGCGATGACTTGCTGAGCCCTGAGAATGACCTGCGTGAGAATTAGATCATTCTGCTGTAAGATTTTAAGAAATACAGGTAGAAGCTGCTTCTTACCAGATGGAAAAAGAAAAACTGGACCAAAGCACAGTCAACCAAGGACACAGATGGCCAGTAAGGGTGAGATTGGGGGGCAGCATCTTTCTGGGCACTTAGATCTGCTCAGAGGCAATAAAAGACAGAGAGCCACCTGCTCATTGCCTCGTTCAGTCAGGCAGGCACTTGCGCCAGACTTGAAAGCGCCAGACTTTAAAGCGCTGACAGACCAGAGCCAAAACAACTAAATTGTAAAAAATGGACACAGTCATCAATGCCATATGAATAATACATCTGTTGTAATTCTGCTTTCCAAAGGATATCTTTTGGAGACACAAAATGTATGTTAAAGTAAAAAGTAAGAATTCTTGAACTAGAAGCCATCTTGTCTGCGTTTTCTGTGGCAGGGAGTGCAGTATGGCTGTGCCCCGATTGTCTGCACAGAGAGAGGAATCTGTGATCTCAGAGTACCGAAGCCTGCCACGAGTCCCATCCACCCACCTCATTTTATGTGGCTGCCACAAGCTTTGCGGGAGGTGGGCACACGTTGCAAGATGATTTGGCTATTTCATCCCTGTGCCTTTAACTCGACTACCTGCTGTCGAAGTTACTGATCAGTAAAGTAGCTGAACAATATAGAGCAAGAGAACGAAGTATATAAAGTCATTATGATTTCCAAACAAGGTGATTAAATGATTCTTATCAAATGTTTATCCAATACAAGCTCCCTATACACAACAGAGCAACAAATGAGAATTCAGAGATATGGTATTTATCATGTTCAACCCTTTTGAGAAAATAAATATTTGAGTGAAGAGAAAGATAGCGAAGCTATGCTAAAAAAGCAGTTACCAATGTAACAATTTTTTTCCTAACAAAGAGGGAAGAATATAACAAAGATAACTAAACTTTCCATTGCATAAAAAGTGTGCAATGGGAATAGGGGAGCTGGGGGACAGAGGGGAGACCAGCATAGGTAAGATAAACTCAAGCCATGAAAACAGGGTGTTCCAGGCTCAAAAGAACGTAATCTCCATGATCAGTGGAGCCATGTTTGGTGCACACAGACAATTATGGCTTTGGGGAATTTGAGTTCACAGTAGTTAGTCTGGAATTTAATAAGAAATACAGAGAAGAGCAAAAATGTGGGAGGGTGTGCGGACATTGTGTTTGCACTGACATTTAGGCATGACAGCTGTTCTTGGGGACTGGGAGAAGCTCGTTGATTGACTTAGTCCATTGCTGACGTTGGCAGAGGCGACCTGGAGCACACGTTGGGGTTTGAATTTCAGAAGCCCAGACATACAGTGTGCAAGGCGCAAAGGCTTCAGGGTTTGTGAAATGTGAATGGCAGTTTCCGTTGCTGGTTTGGTGTCTCCTTCACCCCTGACTATGGTTATAGATGAAAGGAGGTATGTGGCGCCTGTGAGAGCAGTGAACTTAATTTTAAATTCTGTATCTTTCACTTACTCATGTTCTAAATATTGATGTTCTTGTGAGAGAGATCAGACCTCTAGATAGTGAGAGCAGAAAAATCCCCGTGAACAAATAGATCGGAGTGAAGGTTGCCACTGCATTCCTGGTCTCCACATTTGGAGCTCAGCTAATTTCTGAGGTTTGCACGTATTGCTAAACCTTCTCTTCTTATGCCGCCAGGCTGTCACGCATTCACTCCAAAAATGTCTATGAAGGGCATATATGCCAGGCTCCTCATACCTTAACTGTCCAACCTGCCCCAGGCCATCTGCCTTCAAGTGGTTCTGGACCCATATCCAGGTGCTTCTGAAAGTATCACATTTATCATTTCGGTGTCTTATTCATTATCTTGATGGTTCTTTATAGCATCCCAAATAAAAATCTAGTTCACTGGAAGTAACATTGTACTCTTAGCATCAGAAGAGTTGGGTTATAGTCTCAGCTTGGTCATTGACCTTCAATCCCTATTTGCCCCTCTGTTTCCTCATCTGTAACCAATAGGGCACCATGGTAACTAGTCTAGGGACTTCTGCTGATGCTCACAAAAACCTAGGTTGTTTTTATCCCCATTTTATACCTGAAGAAGCAAGGATCACCCTAAATGATTTATTTCCTCAAAAGTGCTCAACTAATAAAGAAACAGAAAAGGAAATAGAAAATAAGAGGAAATATAATATAAAAACATTTTTGGAACCCAAACTCTTCGTGCTATTTCCCTGTAACCATGTCATTTGCAATGGCTCCCTTCCTGTGCTGTCCAGTACAGGAGCCACTAGCTTTCACCTCATTGAAATTAAAAATTCAGGTTCTCGGTCACATTAACCACATTTCAAGTGCTCAGTAGCTGCTTGTGGCTAGTGTCTGCCATACTGGCCAGTGAAGATTATGGGGCATTTCCTGCAGCACAGAGTTCCACTGGACAGGGGAGAACTTCTAGTCAGCACTTGGCTCCTGCAATTCCTTGATTTCTCAGTCTGGCGTTCAAGGTACTTCAGAGCCTGAGTCCCTGTCTCTCTTCACTGTTGCGATCCTCTTGACTTCCAGTCAAATTATTTATGCACCTGTCAGATGGGCACTGTTTCTATGTTGCCCACTGTGCCTAACACAGTGCCTTCCATAGAGCAGCAAGTAAACATTTTGGTGGATGGATGGATGGATGGATGGATGGATGGATGGATGGATGG